>CM034357.1:75452615-75553849 GCA_019925275.1 Mytilus edulis
TCTTCTTGAAATTTGAACATAGTGTCAATGACCATAACAAATACAGACCAAATTTTATTTTGACTGTGTTTAACCATTCAAGATAGTTATCTTACAGTTGTTTTGTTTCAGAATGATAATACTATTTCCACTCTTCACATTCGTTTCGGATTTTAGATTAATTTGATACTTGCCAACTTAATTTTTGACAGTGGTTGAATTTACCGTTTAAGAGTACACCCCTTAATACCTTTAAAAATGTGTTTTTGTTCTGTATTCTAACTAAGATATGTCTTGTAAGAGTCGTTTTAAACACAATGTAGTTCGATTTTGGCAGATTGGTCTTTAATATTTAGAAAGATGCCTCTTATAAATTCTAAACATAATTTTGTTTTGGGTTCCTAGATAATGAAAAAAGTACCACTGCATGGAAAAAATCTTTTTTTAAATTCTAAATTAATGTCACGGTTTTGTTTTACCAATTAAGACTTATGCTAATATATTTTGTTCCTTTAAGTATATTTTGATTTTAAAAAAAAAATTGCTATGGGTTTGGTCTGATATCCTTGATCTTCCGATTCTAGTTTCTATTTTTCAAATTAAAAAAAAAATTCCAATTGATAATTTAAGATGGCTAACGTTTCGTGTACATATAAGTACATGTTATTCTCTTTTGAACAGACACATTCATTTAAAGGCTTACGAACACTGTAAAGCCTTATTATCGGAAATAGGTACCCTAAGCAAAGAAACATTGATAGTTTATATTCCCCCCTCCCCAGTACAGTACAACACTATTTCATTTATCCCCTTTATTTACATAAATATCTCTGAAATAGTATTTTATGTCGAAATACATTGCTGTTCAAGGTTAAATATGATATAACTTTGTTCTACGAAAACGTTAAATGTATTATAGTTTAAGAATAAAAGTTTTTTTAACAAGTTTGAACTCTTCATATGGTTGTTTGAACGGGTACCATTCGGTCAGTTTCCGACGTCGGAAAGGATTACATTCAGCATTAAATAGTAGAATCATTATTTGGAATCAGTATCTAAAAGTTCACTTGTCAGGAAAACGTAGAATGTAATGAAAATAAAAAGAATTTGACCTTACCTGACTTCATATTTGTTTTCCAACGCTTTATCCGATGTGACACACTTGTGATAACATTAAATATTTTATCACTTTGTTTGAACGATGTGATGTATTCACTTAACTGTAGAATATGTAGTATTAAACTAATTTGTTTGTAATCCAATAACATCTTTTGGGAAATAATATTTGTATTTAAGACAAAACACTATTTTAGAATTTACCAAAACATTATATCCTCTTCATTTTATAGTTACAGTTTACGCAGAGCACTGTCAACAAGCCACGGACTGCTCTCTGACACAGTGTTCTCAAGGATCATTGGCTTGTATTGGCAACAGATGTACATGTGCAACCAACACCGGTAATGGTAAGTTCTAAGAATATTTTGTTGATTGGCACTGTTATTTTTTATTCTTCATTTACACATGAATATAATCCACATTCCTAAGGAATAAATCAAACAAAGCCATTTCAGTATGTATGAGGCAGTTACTCTATAATAGATTCTTATTTGGTTAAAGATCTCCAAACATTTATAAAAAGAATCCTCTGTAAACAAAAAACTATATTGATGTTTTTACTAAATTTATGGCATATCAAAATTGTTTTTCCGTACACTGTAATGAAGAGTAATAAGGTGCAAAATTTAAAACCAATACAGGACTTTGTCTATGAATGTTTTTCAATATCTTATAAAGCAAAAAATGAATAGTAAGCGTAACAAATATTTGATCCTTAATTCATATTCTCAATTATAGATTACATAATATCACATTTGATATTTCATATATTCTCATTATATACTCTGGGTTTTTTTAAACAGTTGGTAGGCTTATTCTAAGTTTAAACAACACACAGGACTAATTTAGACCCATAAAGCCAATCAATATTGATAAAAAGACATGTCTACGGACAAGACACGTGTCTACGGACAAGACATTCTGACATATTTTTGAAATTTTTCATCTATTAATAGGTGTAGAAAAAAATGTTAGTAGTGTTTTCATATCTACAAAAGAACAGGAACTTAACAATGCAACATTAATGTAATTATGCTTCCAGTTTACTAGGGAATGCATGTCTACGGACACTTTTCACTTTACTTGTTTGCTTATAAAAATGTATTATTTCCATGACATATCTTCTATTTCTAGCTTGTACCACACGTGATGACTGTCAACTACATTGTCAAAAGCATGGAGGACGAGCACATTGTGTCGATGGAAGTTGTAGGTGCCAACACTGAAGAGTTTTTAGAATAAATATTCGATCTTACGTATTGTTGTTTTATGCAATACTATCTGGATATTATAAGCCTTGTGTTACAGTGATATATCTTGGAATTTAAATGTGTGATTTTTAATTTTAGTTTATTTATATATTTAGGTGTTAAGTATGAAGTTCATTTTCACTGAACTAGTACATATTTTAAGGTGCAAGCTGAAGTACGCCTTTGGGTTCGGGATTGCTCGCTGTTTTGAAAACCTATTGGTGACATTCGGCTGTTTTTTGCTCTTTGGTCGGGTTGTTGTCTCTTTGACACATTCCCTATTTCCATTCTCAATTTTATTACTTTCTACTGCACTCGCTATTATGTTGACTGCTATGGAATATACCTAACACTGATAACCACCGATATGTTCAACTCGCCCAATAATCAAGTTCTATTCTTAACCACCTTCCTCGTTTTTTGAAATATGGCGATAGGACTTTAACTGATGTTCAAATATCGTAAATCGTTTACAAAGTGTAAACCTAAGCAAACCATGAAAGCAGGGGGAATCACACAAACCTCAAAAGAAGCGACAGGAGGAGCGTATCCTGCTATATATATGCATCGCCCACCATGTGAATTCTCACTCCGTCAAAACGTCTAAAATCTAAAGATTGT
This sequence comes from Mytilus edulis, assembly GCA_019925275.1. Taxonomy (NCBI): domain Eukaryota; kingdom Metazoa; phylum Mollusca; class Bivalvia; order Mytilida; family Mytilidae; genus Mytilus; species Mytilus edulis. Next base: position 75,455,585 of record CM034357.1, read on the forward strand.
CGACCTCAAATACGATATCACAAGTGAGTAGACCCACCGATACAGCGTATTGGTCAATCAATTAATATTTGTGAAAATAATCGTTAATTTAGCCAAATGTAGTTTTACCGATGTTCAAGTTTCGTAAACCGATTAGGAAGAGACGTAGCAAGGTAATAAACAAAAACAAAAAACTCCAAAAGCAGCTGCGACATAGAAAGCGTCGTCTGCTTTGCATGCATCAACGTCAATGCGAATCCAAACTCATTTATGTGGTAAAATTCCCAATTCTCCACAAAGTCCTGTATTTGGATAATATCATCTAATGCGTATTAGGATTTGTCTTTTTAATCAATGTTATATATTACAAAGTATATCCAAAAGTAAAATCATAAAAATACTGAACTCCGAGGAAAATTTTAGACGAAAAGTCCCTTATCAAAGGCAAAATCAAAAACCCAAACTTATCAAACGAATGGATAACAATGTCATATTCCTGACTTGGTACAGGCATATTCTTATGTAGAAAATTGTGGATTAAACCTGGTTACCTAGCAAATTATTAATGCTAAGAATTCCGCTCATACTGGTATTAGGGTCGGCTTTAACTTGCAGTGAGGTGAGGGTTTCTTTTGATTTTAGCTAACCATGGCCCGACGGCCCCCATGTTATCTTATGCCATCACTTGGCGTCCGTCGTCGTCCGTCGTCTGTCGTCGTTATCTATTTCAAAAAAATCTTCTCCTCAGAAACTACTGAGCCAAAAACCTTCAAACGTTAACTGAATGTTCCTAAGGGTATTTAGTTTATAAAATGTATCCAAAGTTTTGATCTATCGACAAACATGGTCGCCATGACTGATATATAACATAGGGGTTAAAAGCAGTTTTTGGCCTATATTTAAGAAATGAAAGCATTTAGAGCAAAACGTGGGGTAAAAAAGGTCAAAAGGTCAAGATCTATCAGCCCTGAAATTTTTAGACAAACCGAACAACCCATGGTTGGGTTGTTGCCACTAAAGTGGTTATTGTAAGGAAATTTAGCAGTTTTTTGTTATTATCTTTAATGTTATTGAAGATAGAGATAAACTGTAAACAGTAAACATGTGCAGCAAAGTAACATCTACAAAAATGTTGTAGGACCAAATTGTCAATTGACCGCTTAAGAAGTTATTGCCCTTTAAGGACAATTTTACACAAGTTGTTTATGTTTTTTAACTTCAAAAGTCTTCTCAAAAGAAACTAGTTAACACTTTGTATTTCATTTACTTGTACGTTTAGAAACATAGAGACTATGGCTGAAATGGTAGATATTGGTTAAAATTCATTTATTTGCTTTTGAAGAAAATATGGCAGATACAATGAACATTTAAATGGCATTTTTTAAGCCACTCATTAATATATATATTGAAGAGCAAAAATAATCATTGATGAAAGATTTAAGTAAAAAATAACAGGTGAGCAATTCAGGCTCTTGAGAGTTACTTGTTTTTTTTAACTTCATGTAGAAAGCGTCATTGTGGACTGTATATAAAACCTTTACTTTTTAGGTGTTATTGTTATATGTATGTGCTGATTTTGTGTCATAAATGAATACCATATATCCGTTGTTTTAAGTAATACAGTATTTGAAAAACATTAAGAATATAAAATTCCGAAATGTTTTGCCAAATAACTAAGTTGTACACGGGTAACGTATTTTTAGTAAGTGAGATATGTAAACGAAAATGATGTAGAAGAGAGTAGAAAGAATGTTACTTTTTATAATTGTAAATTTGACATTATCGCGTTTATCACTAAATTAAAGTTTGAAGTCGTCCATATGTGTGTCAATATGAAGAGAAAAAAAGTCCAGATATGAAATAGACATGGTAGTGTCCTTAATCTCAATTTCACTCATGTGAGATGCACGTTTAACTGACAAAATATCGGAAAGTGAAAACTTTGCAACATGCATTTTGTTTTGTCTTTGAAATCATAGAACTCGACATATTTTCCATTTACAAAATGAGATATGCCGTACCTTGACCCCAATCCATACGAATTTATCCAGGGTTTAAGTTGGGTAACTTTGTTCACTTTTTAGTTGCCTATAAATTGTTTCGACGACTATTGTTTGTCTGTCCGATGTTTTTTTGTGTCTTTCTTTGACTAAGGGGCTTGAATATCTCCTTCATATACTCCTGTTTCCATTTGATAAAGGGAAATCGTATTGTTCTGAAATATTCATATTGAGCTTTATTTCAGTTACTGATTGGGGTTATATTTGACATGTATTATATGTTTGCTGAGCTTCATTACTTGTTTAGCAAATATTCGCCTCATATATCAAAGTTACAACAATTTCTTTTTCAAATCCTGAATATTGTATAATCGTTTGACTGTGAACAATATCGATCCTTAAGATTAACACCTACTTCTTAATGTTAATTTTGGTAATTCCAAACTTTTAGAAATACGTATATGTAATTCCTGTTAATTAAATTGGACACGATCAGAATACTATCAATCTGTAATAAAAGTATAATTGTTAAAACAAGGCGTGGTTAAATGTGTCTTATCTGAAAACGTGGTGAAACATATAGGGTTTTCTACCCCAGACATAGAAACCTTCATCAAGTTTTTGAAACCATTTTTACGAAATTTTTATTTGGTTTGGCCTTTGGATTATTTTGATTCGAGCCCTACATTTATAAACATATAACATAATTATTTTTGAAACGTTTTTTAACCACTAAGTTGATGCCACAGTTGGTGATTGCTTCGTTCCCGTAATATCATCAGCTCCAGTTAGAGTAGGCAAGCACTCCTGTACTAAAATGAAAACAATAACTCGAAATTTTTCTTTCCCAAGGCAAAAACCTCAGGGGTTTATACGCCAGTTAGACTGTGTTTCAACAACGACAGGATACAACTAGACATCATAAGCGACTCATAAGAGATTACAAATCAATAAAGGTGTATACATGTATCATTGAAATTTTTTCGTGAAAAGACAATCATCTACAAGAATTTCAGCGTGAAACAACTGTCGATCGACATTCCCTGTCGACACACACAGTTTCGCTTTTTTAAGAGCTCATGCTATTCTCCTTACTCGATTTACGAGAGTTAAGATCATCAACCTCACCGCCTTTACTCAGTTTATGGAGAGAAATGACCGTGAAGAATAAGTAACAGTGGACCAGCAGAGCGATCGAAACGTGAAAGAACTGCTATCGGTTTGTGCTAGCAAATATTTTCATTTCAAATGCAAAATCTGTAAAAATATTCAGTGAATTGTCTACAGTTGAAAACTATTGTAAAAAAGACACATGTCTTTTAAAATGGTTTAAACACCTTAACTATGCTGTGTACTAATGTAAGACAAAAAAAATATTATTTTACAAAATACAAAAGACTTTATATCATACCGGCGTTACACATCAGCGTATAGCTTCGACGTACGCCGGGCGTTGCAAAATCATGTACGCTGCCAATACGCTAGTAATTTTGGATGCATTCAAACCTGTCAATCGTATCTGTAACGTGTGTACAACTAGCTTTAAGCGTACATTGGGCGTACGAGCAGCGTACCTAAACGTTTATCGGTCGTTCAAAATATGTATGTTGGCGTATTTCTGGCGTTTGTTTAACGTGGACGGAATGCACGCTACGAAGGAAAAAAGTTTCTTGGACGTATTTGAGACGCGTCCCGGTCGTATCTTGGACGTTCTATTTTTGGTGTTCACCCGCATACGTTCAAGTCAAACGATCTTGAAGCGTATACAACGTGCCCTAAACGTGTCTCAAACTTATCTGTAGCGCGTTAAACGCGCTTATAGCGTATGTAGCTTCAGGTATACGATAGACACACGTTTGAGCTGAATAAAAAAAATTATGCTGCATAAAAATTTCCTCGAGTTGTTCACCGAGCGTATACCTTTGTATTTCGACGTAATTCAAACTTATGCAATGCGCGTTTAAAAATTGCTCTGGCGTGCAACTAACGTTTACCGACTTTTCCAATTTTCTCTGCACGTATGGTGCCGGTTTATACGCCAATGTGTGACGCCGGCATTGCCAGGATAACCTTATGTGAACCATTAAAGAATTTGAATAAATATATAAAAAAATATATATTTGAAACTTTGATTATTTATAACAAATACTAGTACTTTTGCTTGTCCTCTTGGCTAGTGAGTTTTGTATACTCTCTCCTTGTTTTGTATATATTGTAAAAATAAAAGTTATTGTTCATGCATTGGCTTTATAAGAAGTGTAAGATAGTACAGTTTCCTTATGAATACAATGTGTGACCAGAATCCCAGATATATAGTTGTTAAATGATTTGGTGTATTTTTCATCTTTTTAATGAATTACCAATTCCTTGATTCCACATGTGTATACCTTGTCTTTTATCATGGCGTATCTTTCGTACTTGCAATATACTAACAGGTCTCATGGTAAACATCAGTGCATACATATAAGCTATCGGCGTATTACAGAAGACAATAATTCAATAGTAGAATTTATTTGAAAAGATAAAGGATTTGGTTTTAAAAGAAAGTTCACGAATGTGTGTTGTATTGTATATAGACATTCCAGTATATAAAACACTTTGAATAAAAAAATATTGATACAATATTCTACGGTTGAAGTAATAAAAAAAAAGTTGCTTACAAAGCTGCTACCATTTTCCTCTTTATAAAGTTTTTATTCTGACGGTTAAGCATACCTTTAACTCATTAATTATTTTACTATAGGGTTACTGATATTTTTGTCTGTAGACACCCTTTATATCAATTTTATATTATTGTTGGATCAAATTAAATATTTTGCATAAAGTAAATTATATTTTGATGATGTGGAATGGCTAGTACTGAAAAACAAAATTTCTGGTTCAATTAATCAATTTCTAAATTGTATTCCTCCAGGATAACCATAACCATCATACAATTTACTACCGTATACCCATAAACCGAATTTTGCTCCATTCAAATGCTTTATATGGTGGGCCCCAGGTTGAATACTGACACTTCCTGTGCTGAAATCATCAGATCCATGAGATATATTATATATGTAAAGTGTAATACGCTTATCATCAAGAATGAATCCACCTATCTCGCTACTCAGCACTACAATGCTGATAGAGCTAGCAAAGCTACTCGATGGTACAGCAAAATGATATTCCGGTAAGTATTGATTAACACCATGAATAGTCATCATGAAAGTATCAAAATATCCTGGAACTTCATACTGAGGATAGACAGTAACGATAACGTTATCTGTTGACTGTATGTATGAAATTTTCCCGTGTTGAAAGTCTATAAATTCTCTTGGTCTCAGCGATTTGGATATTACACCTGACGAATTCCTGAAAGTAATTGAGGCTGCATTAACAGACAACACCCTAACAGTGCTCCATTTATATTTTGCTATTTCTGGAACGACATATAACGAGTCAAGTTGATTTGTCGGTAAGATCATTTCCATGTTTGGGTTACAGTCATAAACCGATGGGGTATCATATGAGTTAATGCAGTTGCTTCCACTAATTACAAACACAGGTGCAGAAGATGTCACCAAAGTTCCAGTCAAATCGTGTGTATGTGAAAGCTGAAAGGTGTCGTAGGGATTTAGTACCATGGTAATGGTAGTATTTAGAGAATATTTTACATTATTTACTGTTATGGGACCTTGGTCACTTTGTAACAGAATATGCACAATTGTATTTGTGTTTACAGGAGAGATAGCCACAATGCTTCTTGATTTATAACGACGACCAATATTAATCATATTAAAAGACGGAATAACGTATTTAGTAGATTGGTATTTAGCCGGTATAGCCAAGTATCCTTCGCCACCGTACTGAGCTTCATAAAATCCATAAATAGATGCAGTATCATTTGTACATATTTGAGCTCCATGCTGACCAGCTCCATCAGCTGTTATCCTCACGGTATCACCAAGGGGAAATGCAAAGTTGTTTGGTTTAACCATTACAGTCTTAGTGTAATTTTCAGAATATACGTTGACTGCTATTTTGACTGTACTATTCCCAGCAACAAATAGGTATGATTCTCGGTTAATAGTAAACTCTTGTTCTAAGAAGAATACTTCGAAACAGGAAATGTCTGTGCCTGAAAAAGTCAGACTACTTTTTAAATTATTTTTTTTATTAAAGAACACTATCATTTTATGTCATTAATTGAAAGTCAAATACGTATGTTTAATGTTGAACTGTAAAAACAATACCACAAAGCGTTTTTGATACACGTATGGGCACAAACTATCCTTCAAATGAGATAACGTTTTTTCAAATGTAAATACAATAATCAACACGCGTTTTTCTTTTTAAACGTACGGTGTTTTCAAGTGATTTGATCGAACATTTTCGACTTTGATCACGTTTATTCGAGTGATTATGATCAAATTCTTGACAAACAGACTTCCTTTCTGTAAAACAAATGTAAAAAATATTAGAACCCAGTGCCAGAGGCACAATTCCAGGTCACTAAAAATAATTCTTACATAATTGTATTGCTTCTGAATCTTCTAAATTAAATCTAAAGCGGAAGTTAATCACAGCCAGCTTGATTTGACTTCCTCACTGGCCGATTAATAACACCAGCTTCAACATGCGTGATTTATGACAAGTTACCGTTGTGTAAATATTGACACCTGTATGGTACGAATTCAGGGATTTCTTAAATATCGATTTAAGTATATCCTAACATGATTTCAATGACTCTTTTTAAAAGATTTGATGTAAACTATAATATACTTGTATATATATAAAAAAAAAAGATGTGGTATGATTGCCAATGAGACAACTCTCCACAAGCGACCAAATGACACAGATATTACAACTATAGGACACCGCACAACCTTTAAAAATGAACAAAGCCGATACCGCATTGTCAGCTATAAAAGGCCCCGAAATGACAATGTAAAACAATACAAACGCGATAACTAACGGTCTAACATATGTTAATTGGAAAAGTGCGAATATTTTTATTGGTTTTTAATACAAATCATAGATTAAGATCGATTAGCAGGTTAAATCTCCTGATCAGGAAAATAATATCTAATTAAAATATGCACATAAAAATGTTTAGTACTAAGGATGTTAATATCGATATATGGGATCATAAGTCTTCATAACAAAATTCTCCCATTACCAATTTTGTATTTTTCTTCTTCAAAGCTGTTTTTTTTTTTGTTGCTTTATTCAACAACAAACATTATTTTTCAAACAAGATTTTTCAAACTAAATGCCGTATTTCCTTTTCACTTCTTTTCAAATGAAACCAATAATTTAAAAAAAATGCCCTTATCTTTTCACAAAAAAAAAGAAATTAATTGTCATTGTCATAAATATATTATCATTAATAAAACGCAATAGACCACTTTCGAGTTCGTCCATTACCGGAAAAATGACGTCATTTACCAGATAGAGGGGATCGCCTGTATCCTTGCACTATTAACATTTATCAAGCGTCTTAGTGGTCGTCCTTGTGCAGGATTAACTACACTGCAAATATTGCGGACGCCTGACGCGTCTGGACGCGTTCCAATTTTAGACACAATATGTTCAGTTATTAACATTAGTGTTCCACATTGAACGCCAGCGTTAAAGAATATAACACATTGTGTTCAGTCTTTTAACGCACACGTTCAAGACAAGTGTTCTAAATTGAACACTAAAAATGTTCTAATATTGTAATGGGGAGTGAAAAAATATTTCATCGTTTCAGAGTCAACTGACAGACGATGAATAAGGGTGATTCGTACTATAATTTGACGATAAATGTATTTTAGCTGTATCGGCATAAGCAAATTATAGTTTGGTAAAAAAAATTGGAACATTTTACAAGAGCGTATTTATAAGCGTGCAAATGATTGATTTTTAATATAATTTTTTTCTAAACGACTTAAGTTCTTTGAGTATTTTTTTTTTTTAACAATGTAAATGCGTAAATGCTCATGAAAACGTTGTTATTGCAAAAGCGTTCTGGTGTCGAACATCATGCATTCAAATTTACCATTTTCCCAGAACGCCATGTGATCCAAAAATGTCCGCGTACATAACAGCGCGTGACGTATTAATGTACCAGACATTTGGTTTTTGATCGTGATTGAAGAAGCTTCACTGAAGAAAATTAACAACAAAACTTGATATAATAGGTATGTTTATCTATTTTATAACACATCACGAACATAAAAAATATTTTTTTTTAGGTTGAAATCAACAAATTTCTACTTAGACAGGACACACTGAAATATAAATGGAAGAAGAACATTTTGTTCGAACACAAAACTGCCCCTCCCCCTTAACTGTGCTGTAATGCTATAATTCGATTAAAAAAGTAGGCGGTTCTTTCAGAGAATACATTCAAATTATCATGTTTTAAAAAAAAGATAACCACTGTAAATTTATACGTAAATGTTAAATGATTTCGTTGCTATAGTAAATGTGTTCTGGTCTCGACCATCTACACTTTTCAGGATGTACTTTGTTTAATAAAATAAAACCAATGCATAAGGATTTGTTCACAAATACAAAAACTGTCATGACATTGCAATGTCAAGACAGAAGTTTGTAAAAAAAGGCATACTGCAACACTAATTTTAAATTTCTCATGTATATGTTATTAACAGCTTCGTAATTAGTAATTCATTTTAGCAAATGTCCACCGTTGTGCACTACATTCATGTATTGTAATGTATTTCTATGTTATTTTTATAGGGTACAAACACAACTACAACTTCAAGAGATGACTTACTTATCCTGCACCATAAAAGTACTATATGTAAGTTTAAGAATTTTTAATAGGAGTGCCCATTGACTTCTTACAAGTTTTGTTATTTCAGATTTATCAATAAAATGTGCACCATTCACTTGTTTACATTAACCAGAAGGCTATTTGAGTTTAATTCGATGCAATTACATCAATTTAAATTGGAATTATCCGTATACAGATCATAAGTGAAATTACTACATATCTTTCAAAATAAAAGCAAATGGTAATTAGTTTCTTGAAATGTTAGCAGTTAATTTAGTGACAAGTCTAACGATAAAGCTTTGCCTAAAACATCTATGAGCACTTGCTGGACACTTCCTATCATCTTTTTTTTTTAAAGATATAGAACACGAGAGCACATATACTTGAAAATACATTTATACCATGCACTCTTTAACAAATGCATCTTATCTTATAATGCTGACAAGTATAATGGAATTACAAAAACGAAATAAGAGTTTCTAATTCTTAAGGAATGTCGACATGATGAATAATTTGTTTACTCATACACTTCATATTTTACATTTTAGAACTTACGGTTGATGGATAATAAGGTTAAAGAGTAATTCTAACCAAAGGAGACGAATCCTCAAAAAATTGAAGCTCAAAATCAGTTGTAGACGACTCAAATCATGTTTAAAAGTACCCAAGAAGCAGTGTTACATGAACACCAACTCGACTACTAGCAGCATATACACAGGGTACTTTATGTTTGATATTGACTATCTGAGTGCTATGCAGCCAGTGGATTATGGAACATTTTGGTTATAAACAAGCCATTGGCATCAGTATTTTGTAAAGAAATTCAAAACAGTGTTGACTTAAGAAGTTGAAAACGATGAGTTAAACTGTGTTCATAAGACACTAGACTTTGTTGTTACATAATAATTTTAAATATATGACGAACATTTTGTTTATGAGTAAATATTTGGACATATTTTGCAAATCACAAATGTAATATTTCTAGCTTGTCTAACCTGTCATTTTAAAGTTGCTTCAATATTTCACATTTTATTGTACTTTGATTTTAAATGTTGCCTTTTTTAATCAATTAAAGACGTTTTTAATCAATTAAAATATTTGTTTTACAAGACCACAATAATGTTTCAGAGAATAGAACTGTTACTCGTTCCAGATTCAAACACTAGGTGTTCAAGGAATACACACTATCCGTTCAAGAATAACACACATAGCGTTCGAAAGATGCACACATAAATGTTAAAAACTGGAACACCAGTGTTAATATTTAGAACACCGTTACGCGTTCCAGAAGTGTTACAAAAGGGCGTTCAAAAAGTGTTCAGATTCTTAACACTTTTATTTACAGTGTAAAAATAATGTTTGTTTTGTTACGTTCTTAATTACAATTCCTTAATGACAGCAGTGCTGATTGTCATTATTAGAATTTAAATTGCCGAAGAATTCGTGCAATATAACATTAAAGTTTTCTCGGCCACTCGCTCAACATTAGAACGGAAGTAACGATGCCCCTAAACGCACGAATGATGTTCACTAGAGTTTTTGACGGAAATGCATCGAACTCGAATTTAAATAAAATTGAGAAAGAACAAGTTAAAGCGACAACAACCCGAACATAGAGCAGACAACAGCCGAAGGCCACGAATGGGTCTTCAATGTAGCGATAAACTCCCGCACCCGGAGGCGTCCTTCAGCTGGCCCCTTAACAGATATGTATACTAGTACAGTGATAATGGACGTCATACTAAACTCCGAATTATATACAAGAAACTAAAATTAAATATCATACAAGACTAACAAAGGCTAGAGGCTCCTGACCTGGGACATGCGCAAAATTGCGGCCTTGTTAAACATGTTTATGAGATTTCTCCAAATCATGAGATAGAAAGGGACATTTATACTTCTAAGAATGTATATTCTAGAAGAACAAAACTAGCAGTTAACTGACATGCCAGCTCAAGACCTCAATTAAACAGATTGAAAGATTATGTCTTCATCATATGAATATCAGGCACAATCCCCCCCGTTAGGGGTTTAGTATCATACTGTCATCTATACTATTAAACGAGAAGACCTCATTTTTTGTGTCGCTTCTCTTCCTTCCACAATAAATTAATCATCATGCCTCTGTGTTCTATAGGTAACATGCATAGTCGCATTTGTCATCCATTCTAATGATTATTCAGATTTTGATATTTTGGGAAAACGACAAAATAGGTGTCCGGATATTGTTTCCGTCATCAGACTGACTTTTAGTCATAGATCAGACTTCCGGCTTTAAACATGCACAAGAACAACCAATCGTATGACAATTTACAAAAATGAAAAATAAATAAGCCAATCAGAGCGTTATCGATCTCATGGTTTTTAGATCGCAAGAACCACAACTATTATACCTCCTTGGAGACAATTATTTTTCGCGTTTATCTACATGTAAACTACGATTATACTACTATAATATATAGAGACTGTCTGTATTTTGTCTACTGTTTTCTTTGAAATATTTACTATCTAAGGGGTAATACTAGCTGCATATACATTGAAATAAGTATAACATGTAGAAACAAAGATATACGGATGCCACATCGGCGCTTTCTTTTTGTATGTTCAGTGGACCGTGAAATGGGGTAAAATCTATAATTAGGCATTAAAATTAGAAAAAAATCATATCATAGGAAACATATTTACTAAGTTGTTGGACTTCAACTTCATCAAAAACTACCTCGACAAAAACTTTAACCTAAAGTGGGACAGACCGACGGACGAACGAAAAGACTAAAAAACATAATATCCATAAATGGGGCATAAAAAGTTATTGTTGAAAGTGAAAGTAGATATTTGGCCAAAATGAAAGTAGGGTAGAGACTAGAGGGGGGCAGGACTTTTTTTGGACGTCGGGATCGGATGTTTTTAAGATCGGGAATTTCGGGATTGATTCTTACGGAATCCGGGAATATTTTTTTTCGAACTTGGGGATGTCGGGATATGAATTTCGTTAAAATACGCACCTCGGGATTTCATGTTTTTAAGTCCGGGATTTCGGGATCAGGTCCCCTCCGACCACCCATCAAATTAGCCTTAGTCATTTATACAAGATTCAAATCCTACCATTGGCATGTTAATAGGGCTCTCAAAAGGAAAAGCACTGATGGATTGTCCTAGAAACATATTTTATTAGAATAATAATGGTCTATAAGCAGTTTCATGTATTTCATGTTTGAAGCGGTGCAAAATTTTAATTTAATGTGACTTTTACAAAAAAATGCATTGTAGCAAAGGGGAAAAATAATTGTGGTATAAGGCCAGAAACACGAAAATAATTGAATTTAACAGAAAGGAAACAAAAAAACGGACTTTGGAAAAAAGGGAGAGGGCTTTTGATACCTTATATGAAATTCTCCACACATAATATCTTTTACAAAAATTCATCCTACAACAGTTTACAAGATGTATATGCCCGCGATTTCGCGGGTGTGTTCTAGTAAAATATATGAGAAGACAATAACCCGTGTCATGCCAACAACTGTTTTTTTTTTTAAATAAATGTGTTTAGTTCCGATGCAAAGACCCTATAAGTGAATCAATATTAAAGCCAAAATATGCAACCTTTAATGACCTGACAACAGTATCGTAACTATATCCCTTCTTAATGAGGGATGAGGCATGTAAAAACCAGTCATCGACGCGCGTTTCGTCTACATAAGACTCATCAGTGACGCTCATATCAAAATATCTATTAAGCCAAACAAGTAAAAAGTTGAAGAGCATTGAGGATCCAAAATTCCAAAACGTTTTGCCAAATACGGCTAAGGTAATCTATGCCTGGGATAAGAAAATCCTTAGTTTTTCGAAAAAATCAAAGTTTTGTAAACAGGAAATTTGTAAAAGAAAAGAGGGACGAAAGATACCAAAGGGACAGTCAAACTCATAAATCTAAAACAAACTGACAACGCCATGGCTAAAAATGAAAAAGACAAACAGAAAAACAATAGTACACATGACACAACATAGAAAACTAAAGAATAAACAACACGAACCCCACCAAAAACTAGGGGTGATCTCAGGTGCTCCGGAAGGGTAAGCAGATCCTGCTCCACATGTGGCACCCGTCGTGTTGCTTATGTGATTACAAATTTGGTAAAAATGACCACATTATTGATATTCATGTCAACACCGAAGTGTTGACTACTGGACTGGTGATACCATCAGGGACGAAACGTCCACCAGCAGTGGCGTTGACCGAGTGGTGTAAATAGTAGACCCAATTGGATAAACATAGAAATGTAGACTCAAACTATTTATAGTACATTATTACTTTTGTATTAACAGTTATGTTAAAACATTACTTCATGATTTCTCCAAATCATGAGATAGAAAGGGACATTTATACTTCTAAGAATGTATATCCTAGAAGAACAAAACTAGCAGTTAACTGACATGCCAGCTCAAGACCTCAATTAAACTGATTAAAAGATTATGTCTTCATTATATGAATATCAGGCAAAAATCCCTCCCGTTAGGGGTTTAGTATCATACTGTCATAAAATATATGAGAAGATCATAACCCGTGTCATGCCAAAAACTGTTTTTTTTTAATAAATGTGTTTAGTTCCGATGCAAAGACCCTATAAGTGAATCAATATTAAAGTCAAAATATGCAACCTTTAATGATCTGACAACAGTGTCGTAACTATATCCCTTCTTAATGAGGGATGAGGCATGTACGAACCAGTCACTAAAGCGCGTTTCGTCTACATAAGACTCATCAGTGACGCTCATATCAAAATATCTATTAGCCCAAACAAGTGAAAAGTTGAAGAGCATTGAGGATCCAATATTTCAAAAAGTTGTGCCAAAGACGGCTAAGGTAATCTATGCCTGGGATAAGAAAATCCTTAGTTTTTCGAAAAATTCAAAGTTTTGTAAACAGGAAATTTGTAAAAATGACCACATTACTGATATTCATGTCCACACCGAAGTGTCCACTACTGGGCTGGTGATACCCTCGGGGACGAAACGTCCACCAGTAGAGGCATCGACCCAATGGTGTAAATAGTAGACCCAATGGGATTAACATATAAATGTAGGCTCAAAATATTAATAGTGCATTATTACTTTTGTATTTACAGTTATGTTGAACATTACTTCATGATTTCTCCAAATCATGAGATAGAAAAGGGCATTTATACTTCCAAGAATGTATATCCTAGAAGAACGAAACTTAATTTTTCGATGAATTTCAGATGATTGATTGTTTTAGGTGTGGGGCCCAATGTAGAATTAGGCAGACCCTAATGAGGCATGTAAGAACCAACTGCAAACATGAGGTGCAAACATTTGTATACCGAAACCGGATTTCGACAATTAATGTCTCCTCGGGATGTAAGGGATCGAAAGGGTATTTGGAAGGCCATATGAATTACCTCAATTTAGGATAGACTCTTGAGTTTTAAAAAAGTCGAAATAGGATGAACTGATCATGTAAACCCTAATGAAAATATAAAACAAGCCTAAGCGAAAAATATAATACAAGTATAAACTGAAAACAACGTTCAAACCTATGCATGCGTTTTTTTTAATTTAATTTTTATACGTGTGCATGTAAAACAATTTTCTTGGAAGAGGGGTCTAAATACAGCAGAAACAACATTTTCCAAAAGACCAAAAAGAGACTAACAGATCGTACAACTGATGTTTTTAAACCCTGATGACTGCCATTGACGATTGTCAGATACATTGATCACGAAATGTAACATGGATCTTCATTATTAATCTAATACCAAACAAACATTAATAAACTTGCGGAAACGATGGTAAACCGCAAACATGAGGTGCAAAATTTTGTACACCATATCTAGATTTCGACAGTTTTTATACGTGTGCATGAAAAAATCTTTTTTGGAAGAGGGGTCTGAAACAGCACAAACAACATTTTCCAAAATTAGGTTTGAAGATGGAATTGTTACAGATCAACTAAATTATCTATTGTAAAGGATCCTACAAACTTATGTACGATGCAGTCACAGAAATAATTATATTTTAAGTACGTCTGAACCAGTGACGACTGTACAAAATATTAATCCATCGGATCAACAGCAGTGATGATGTAGTAGAGAATTGATAAGAAGTAGTTGATTCGTAAACGATAATCAACGAGCGACCTTAGTCGCAAATTAATTATCGTTTTTTAATCAACTACTTCTTATCAATTTTCTAGCCTAACCCATTTCTAGTAAAACGACTATCTGTTTCATTATCTGACAATGAATCAACGGAATTTCATGTAAATAATTTCCTATTTAGTCTTTTTTATTTTCTAATAGCTGACAATGATTAGATCCACACGGTTCACATTTATATTTAACTTAAACTAAGTTCAATTTAACTTAAATGTGTTGTTATCTTCCCTTTTTATTACCGGATTTTATATTTGTAAATAATTATTTCATTCTATGTTTAATCATAACAAATAATCTATATTGATTAGATTTTAGTATTTATAATTCATTCAAAAAGACATAATTAATATACGGAATTTTTAAAAACTATTTTTTTTGAAAGTTTAAAAAAATTTAATTACCAACATTTAGAAACCTTTAACCTTTATATATATAGTATTTAGCAACCTCGTGAGCAAGTCAATGTCGTCAATACATCCCATTTGATTAGACATGTTACGAAAAGGTATATTCTCGTCGCTGAGGTTGACAAATTACACTTTAAATTTGGGGACGGTGTCAAAACATTGATTATAGATAAAAATTAAATCATGTGCGTCTTGGTGAATTCAAATCACATTTACGTAACATCCTAATATTATGACATTTGCTTTTGTGATATTGTTGACTATCATACGACTTGAAAGTTGTACGCGTATAATAGTGGGTGGGATAGAAAAAGGGGGGCTGAGAGTTATACAAGTTCATTCGATTCTAGATTGATTATATATACATGGTAAGCCAGTTAGATAATAATTTTATTGTTGTATTACAGTTCCTGAAAAAGTTTAATGTATGGCTTTATTAATCCCACACAACGCTCTATTGTCTGATTGATTTCTTCTCTCGGGTGTCTCCATAAACCTCCATGGACTCTGAAAGTTTTGAAGCGCCTTATATCGTGTTCGACATATACCCGCCACTCTTATATACGCAAATTCATTTTTTTTTACATTTTCTTCTTTCTGCTCGTCGTTTAGCTCTTGAAAGTTGATGCCTTTTCAAATCTAATCCTAGCCCCTTCCATCTCCATAAAAAAAACCAACTGGTTAGTAGACATCTATAAAAACGCCATAATAATTATTTTAGGAAACCCCTAGCATTGATAGCTTATATAGAGGAAAGACCCATCGGCCATCGGTGTTAATTTTCCTATTGTCATTTCTTATGAAACGGTTGGCGAATTTCAACCAAACTTTCCAGGAATTTGTAAAATACAAAATATCTGCATAAGGTGGTGTTAAGGTGTAAATGCAAAGTCATTATGTAATGCTTTTGAAACTCTGCGGGAATGTTCATCTGATGAGTAGTGAGTCATATTTTACACAAACCTCTTATCGTTCTAAACAGGCATTAAATATTTGCCACTGAACGTTATGCAACCAATAATCAATCAATCACTAACACCTTATAAAGAAAATACAAATTGAGCTGAAACTGTTTAAATTAAGACAAAAATGGAAGGAAATAAAGGAAGAAAAGTCATGCCCTCGAAGCTATGTGACCAGGAGTATAAATTTTCTAAACTAGAATGCAACATGATTCGAGTTAAATTTGAATAAAACTCATGTCTATGTGTTTTAAAACAGACCCCGTCAGATAAAAATTTAGGTGGCAAACAACTGGATCAAAATACATACTCTTCTTTGTGTGCTTTTCATACCTATATAAAATGACCGTTACATATATTCACGAGCAGGTATTTGTAAAGCAGATTATAATACTTAAGATTATTTGCAACTTCTATCAATTTTGCAAGGGCTCGCCCGAAATATTTACACACGCATGTACCCCGTGTCTCCGTTGCATTTACATTACCGCTCCCTCCCCCCCCCCTTTCAATATTTTGCATTAGAGTTTCTTAAAAATATCATGGAATTTATTAATATCTATTTCTTATATTTCTTATGGTAAAAATGTTTCTGAATATTCGTTCCATACGGCGGAATTGCCTCCAAAAGTATCAATGCAGTTTTTAAAGAATATTCAATGTATACACAGGTAATCTCTTTTGAATTTCGACACAGTCCCCACATTTAAAGTGTAATTTGTCAACCTCAGCGTCGTGAATATACCATTTCGTAACATGTCTATTGAGTTCACAATGCACAGTCAAAATGACTTAAAACATTTTAAATCTAAAAAAAGTGTAAATGTCCCAGTAACACCACTCCACTAGGCACCAGTCGATGATAAGATAAATACAATGATAAGTCTTAATTGAAAAATTATATATAAATTTTGTGTTAACTGGTTCCTTTTCATTATGCTCTGATTATTGTAACGGTATTACATTTGGCATCCATCGACAATCATTTAATGACATAGTATTATATGTGGTACTCATTCTGAAACCCAAGCAGAATTGCTCTTGCTACAAATGTTCAATATAAAATTATGTCAATTATGCAATGTATCTTATAAACTGTTCAAAGCTGTGATCGTCTAGTCGATGGCAGCGTAAGAAATAACTGTGATATTATCAGGGCCAAGTTCAGGCCTAGTAGCCGGAATGATTTTTTTTTTGTAATTTTTTTTCTACCAAAATATTGTTTTTATCTTAGAGGTATCTATATTTTCTTTTTACTATAAAGTTGACGATTTTGTGTCTGGTTCTATTACCGTAAAAGAAGTAGTTTTACAGTCGTATATTATCACACTTTGTTTACAATAGAGTCAGTTAAATGTTGATGTGTATATTTGGACCATTTATAATCAAACAAAGAAAAACTAAGTGATCATCGTATGATATCATTTTAATGCTAAAACCAAAAGAAAGCATTTGCTATGATGAAAAGGGAAAGGCCTTATACGTTAAAAGTGATAGGTGTAATGTGTACATGGATGTTTATTTTATCAAGGAAATGTACCTATAAGTAATATTTACAATTCCTTGATTTTATAGTCACCTGTGTTTATATATTTTATTAGATAACAAAAAGACAGAAATACAGTTTATTGACATGCATTTATCATTCGTATAAACATCAACCAAACAATGTTCGATCTGTAAATTTGCTATTATTGTCCTATGCTTAATTACAGTTACAAACTAGAAAAGGTCAGTTTTTAGGCCAAATGAAGTCTTCTTTCTTATTCACATTTACTTCAAAAACTGAATACGGACCATTTGTTGAAAACACAAACGTTTTAGATGTTGCTTAACTAAAGACAATACAAAACACTGATTTGTAAGTACAAAGAAATTGTGCGTATTTTGTTCTCAGAACAAAGCAAAGTAAAGCATTCAAAATAAGATTAAAACTATTGTACTCTTGATAAAGCAGTTAATTGCTCTGGTTGCCTGTAATTTCACTCGAAAAAAAACTGAACTATACTCGAAAAAAGTGGACTATTCACTCGAGAAAATTAACACGATCTAAGCCGGACACTATACATACCCTGGTTCCTATCACACTACTTTACATTTGAACAGAACATTCAACTTAAGTTGTAAATTCTCTTGTAAATGTTCTAAGTAAAATGAATAGCTTTTATCCTCGACATATACGTTGATAGATGGCTTAAAATGCTGGAAAATTTCGCGGCAATTGACCGAAATTATCATTATCATGCCATTATCAGACCAGACATGGAGCCTCTGTCACAATTTTACTCCAAATACTGGCTTTATATATATACGCATTAGGAATCATATCAGGTTCACACAAAGTAGTTTCCTAGGACAATAGCATTATACTCAGCAGTTTGGCTTACTGTCTTCAGTAGGCCATGTAGGAAATTAGATTTCCCTAGAATTTCGTCATTTTGAATAAAATAAAAATACCGCATGTCGTTTCTCTTTCGTTATATTCTATTGGCGTCATAGAACAAGAGCAGCAAGAACAAACATAAAATAAGAAATAAGAGAAAGCTACTACGTAATATAAATGAGAGTTAAAAGCGCTTAACTCATTCATAAGAGTGTATAGAGAGTTTATCCGATGCGGCTTCTTACATTATTAATGGGAACCTTCGTATTATATTTTTAAACCAATAAACTAGCTCCTGCACTAAATTCTAAGATAATTTGACTCTGATTTGTATTATGTAAATGTCTCCTTCCTGTATTCTGAACTTGGTATATGGTCACGAAGATAACCAGTTGTTAGAATTACTAAATAATGATTTTGTGATAGAGTATCAACCTATGATTTTCCCTTCTTTCCGATAACTTCAACATACCGGGTATTCAATGTCTGACTTGTTGAACACGCACGTTTTGTGAGTAAACTAAAATATATTTTGAATAAATTTTTTAGAATTTTAGAAAGACTTTTTTAATTTTTGATTTCGCCCTTTTCTGTTTTAATACTAGTAGTAACATTATTTCTTTGATTTTATATCCTTGCATATATGATTTTCTTTTCTTTTTATATATAAATACATATCAAATTATAGTGCTAAATCGGACAGTTATATATCACTAGTCCAATTAGGAATGAACAAAATTCACCAAATAATTGATGAAAATCATTGTATAAAAGTGTGATATATATTTAAAGAAAAGATAAGAGCATTTTTTTTACGGGAATATAGATTACGCACGGGTTTCGACACTCTTTCATACCCAATTAATGATGCTTTACATTCGATAAAAAGAATATATACCTTTATTTTGACAGCGAGTTCCATGGTATCCATGCGTACATATACATCTGTGATCACCTTGTACATTTTGACATGTTCCTCCATTCAAACAATGACACTGAACTGGAATTACTGTAAATTCGTCATTATCATGATTATATTGTTATGAATTTAATTGGTATGATTGATTTTGATTAGATATTATTTTTTTTAGTTAAAGATAAAATATGTGATTTTTTCAAAATGAATCTCATGGGATTGTGTGTCACCTTTTGTGTGTTCTTTCACGTTCTTTTACAGTATTATTAAGGAAGTTGAATCAATTTGACAGACTTATTTCTTTTTTCTGTACCACCGTTGGAAAATACAGCAGCTTTTTCATAGATTTTGAAGTAAAAATTTCACTAAATTGCATTCACGAACCGACACGATATTTAACTATCCAACCGCAGTGTTTGATCACCGCTGGACATTATTGCATGATCGTTTTCTCCATGATTTGGACATTTATTCGAAAATAATATTGTAGATATTATAGGATTTTTTGTATGTCCCATATGAACAATGTTACCTAGGTGGATTATTTACAGATGTTACCAAATACCTACCATTAGGCTGTGTTTGTAAAGGATAGCTTCTTGTTGTAAGTGACGGTATTGGTGTTCCTATCATCTGATAATCATTATTACACAAATTTGCATCACAACATAATAAATGGCTCATTGATCTCTTTTTACTTTCTTCTCGTCGTCCAATAATAGGCAATGAGATATACTGCGAATCACATACCTACAAATTCAAAATAGCATCTATACTTGCCAGTTGCTATATGGTGGGGTTATTGTAGTCTTGCTCAGTCTTTAGATTTCTTGTTGTGTTTTGTGTACTAGTGTTTGTCTTTTGGTAGGTTTTCGGTTTTTGTCATGGCATTGTCAGTTTGTTTATGACTTTGTAAGTTTTTGTATTATTAGTATGTTTAGCAAAAGAGCGGCTGATTTGTTCATATATTTTGGCTGCAGTGGTTGTTTGTTACGTATCAGAAACTATTCCAAAAAACAGGAAAAATAACAAATACCGAAGTCCATAATCAAGGACAAAATCAAAAGCTGAAAGATATCAAACAAATTCCTTACATGGAACAAGCATTTCCTTGTTTAGAAACTTGGGGATTAAACATGGTCTTATAGCTAGCTTAACCTCTCACATATATTTATGACAGTCGCATATAATTAGATTATATTAAACGCGATGTGTGAGCAAAACAAACAGACATAATAGGTAAAAATGTCAAAAATAGGAGTACAATAGTCAACATTGTTTTATAATATTAATCACTATACAAACAAACAAGTGAGAGAAAATCCAAACCGATATTCCCGATATCTTGCCACTTTGAAAACATTTACCCAGTAGCATGTAAACAAACTTTTCAAATTATTGCGATGTAAAATAGGACACAGTATGTCCCGTTTTGGTCATATAGCTCTTTGTTTTCTTCCATGGGTTTCAAAAGTTATGGTTTCAGCGTTTCTTATGAAGAATATTCAAGAAAAGGCTTTGAGGTTTCTCCAGACAGATTATGTTTTTTTTTTAAAGTTTAGAATACTTTATGTTACCGAAACGTTATCTCGTGTTTCCTAAATTACGAGAAATTATAACTGATAGTACGGTTTAACATACGGTCGTCGCAATGTATTGAAGTTTGCACTTTCTCACCTCTTGTTTTCAATTTGGTACATGTATATGCCGCATTGGAAACTCCACAACATCTGTTTACAGTTGAATTTTGTAAATTCTAATGGGCTTTGATAATATACTTGCATGCTTTTCTTTACAGCCACTGTGATAAAAGTGCTCTCCAAAATGAATCTTTTCTTCTGTATAGCAAATCTATTCGAAGAATACAAGTATAATTCTGCTTTTAAAATTCCTCTGATTAAGTTAATATGGCAAAATTTGTCTGCCATATTGCAAAAGTAGTTGTATTGTCTATCAAAAATCGATCGACTTTGCCATCACTTTCTGACCTTGCTAGTTGTCTTATCCTGATTAAACTCTCCTTTTTATACGTTTTTTGTAACTAAGAGCAATTTAATGTGATTTATCTTTGTAAACAATCCACAATTTATCAGTACTATTTTAACTTTTTAATAAACATTATTATTCAGATTGAAGTTAGAAACAAATGTAGCATTTGTACTAACAAACGACAAACTGCAGACGCATTTCTAGCGTGTGCATAGTTTGTCAAAGTTTATGTAAACTTTGCAAACGTATGTTTGAAAGAAATGTACAAAACATGTGCGCGCTACGTCGTTTGCATCGTTTGTGTTAAAAAGAAATACACTCTGCATCATTAAAACGGTCATGAACGTTGTTATCGTCGGCCTCGCTTGCCTTGAAACTCTGATCAACCATACACTATTATACATTTCGTATTACCATTATACAGCATTACTTCTTTCACGGCTGTTGTAGGTTTTGTCTATTTATAGTACAAATGTACAAATTGTTTAAATTTTATGGAAAGCATATTAAAAACTTGTATATACTAGGCACCTCGAAAGGATCACAGAACGACACTGTATGACACTCGTCTGCTGTTAAGACGCCTTGGCAGTTATAACATATACGTCCGTCATATTGCGTTGTATCTATAAAAAGACAAGGAAAAAAGGAAGAAAATTGAAACGCCAGTATAAAAAATACAAGATTGTTGAACAAATAAAAATATGAACATGCATGAGAACTATTGTTATAGCTTTATCTCGAAGTATATAGTGTTAAAACTTATTTTATTGCGACGCAATTTTGAAACAATAAAACTTATCATATATCTGTAAACACACATCGTTATATGTTTAAAAGACGCGGTGTATAACATATTAGCAAAGTGATCAGTTTTGGGAAACATCTTTTTGATTTGTTGAAATTTGTCAACATGATTGAATACGTCTTCTGTGTTCTAGCTTGTAGTATAAAGGTATAAAATTCAGAATGATTATAACCGATCGTGTAATTTCACAAACTGATAAATTGAAAAGATCCCGAAAAAAACAATTAATTCTAACCCAAAATAAAGGTAAAAACAATTCAAATCCAGTAGGTACTATTTAGTGACAGATATGGAAACGCTATATTTGTTTAATTATGAAAATTTCGTTCTAAAGTCCTTTAATTAAACAAGTTTCTATATTTTTCATGACTCTTTTTGCTGCTTTCGGATTCATGTATTTATTCCTTTTTCTTTCAGTCCTTTCCCAAATAATTGTTTAAGATTTTTTTCACAATTATTTTAAAGAATATATCGTCAACTTTGGTTTGTCTTTTCATACGCTTAACGTGTTTTTTTTTAAAGTAACTAACTCTGTTTTATCCGAGACGGTATTCATAAAGGGGACATTTTGATATCGCACGAAGTCCATGCAAAAATATAAAATAAACATAAAAAAAGAGTCTTCTGTGGTTGCAAAACCAGTAAAAAGACCACCATGTATCACCAATTGTTGCTTTATAAAACAAAATAAGTTTACATATGGAAATAGAACAGACGGAACGATACATACTATCATAGTTATCAAATGGTGAATATCATTATTCCGTGGTTCTTGTTAAAAAGGAAACAGTGTTTTACTTTGATTGTTGGTAAATTAATACATAAATGATACTCATGTCTTTTCCTCTGCCTTGTCTTTGAAGTATTTGATAGACTTAGGTTTTTCTTGTCAAACAAAATATTAATTATATGTATTTTGCAAAATCTTTCGGTATCTTTTT
This sequence comes from Mytilus edulis, assembly GCA_019925275.1. NCBI lineage: Eukaryota > Metazoa > Mollusca > Bivalvia > Mytilida > Mytilidae > Mytilus > Mytilus edulis. Next base: position 75,478,912 of record CM034357.1, read on the forward strand.
TCTTAAATGCTCTTAAACTTCGTTCATTATTTTGCCTATTAACATTTTTGATTCGAGCGTTTCTGTTGATTTATTTGTAGACGAAACACAATGTCTTATTAGAGTTTTTGCCACATCAGTAAAAACTTAAGTAGTTTTATATATGGATATGTCTTTTGTCAAGAGGTAAGGTACTTATTGAATGCATTTATTTCATCATGAATAATAATCTCAAAAAGTTATTGTTCTGAATTAATTTTGCAATAACCATTCGTTGCATATATCAATGATGTGAACCGATGAATTACTATACTATTCTGGTTGTGTGTTATGAACATTGTGGCAGCTATTGTCAAATGATAGAATTACCTTACGCAATAATCGTGCAAAGACGTTAGAACATTTTTATCTTTATATAATATTATATCCATCTGATTATATACATGTATGATAACCTTTTTTTTTAAATTGTTGCCCTTAATCTTGGATTTATCAACCTAAAACTTGGAACTTCCAAATTAAATCTTGGAATTATCAATTTTAATCTTGGAATTATCAGTTTTAATCTTGGAATTATCAATTTTAATCTTGTAGTTATCAACATCAAACTTGGAATTATCAACATAAATCTTGGTATTATGAATTTTAATCTTGGAATTATCAAAATTAATCTTAGAATTATCAACATTAAACTTGGAAATTCCAAATTCAATGTTCCGACCCTCGTTTGTCTGACTCTGATTTTCCGACTTTCATTAACCTAGTAAATTTCTAACTTTTTACCTCTGCCAAACAGTGCACTTCAAGTGTGCTTTACTTTACTTTTTTTTTTATTAATTACTATTCCCACTATACCAATACTACTTCGGAAAAAAAAACACCAATTTAAACATAGTCATTTAACTTATTACAAAGCAAGAAATGTTATTGGTAAAACGGTGGAAACATCAAATATCCAAGCATATTGAAAAAGGCCTTTCTTTTTAAGCAGGTGTCCTTTACTATTACTATTCAATCCCTGATATCAATTTAAGTTATTGTGCAAATATACCATGGATTGTTTTACCTTAACGGGACATTAGCTTCGAGACATAAGAAAAAATAAAATATGATTTTGTTTTGATTAATCATTTTTAGAATCCAGTTTGGTTCACTTTATCCAACTAAGATAAGAAACGACACCGTTGATAAAATTGTTCACTTGCAAGAACAAAATTCGACCTCTTTAAATCCATATTCATGCAACCAACAATTTGACTCCATAGATATAGATGGTCACGCATGAATTAGGAGTGTTCCTTTATTAAAAGAAAAATAGTGTCAACATTGAAAGTGAAACAAAGGTAAACCATTTGATTGACTGTTTCAATCCACAAAAGCATGTTGTAAGAAGTATATATATATTTGTGGTAAAATTATTCCTTTGAATACCTAAACCATTCTCCAAACATTTTGGCTGATGATACTGGCGGCCGGATTTGTCATAAAATTAGAAAAAAAATCGCAAAATCTACTTATTATATATAAGTTAACAATTATTTTACAAGGTTTAGTTTGATGCTAGTATATAAGATTTTAAATTCATTGATATTTTCCAATTGTATCACATATTTTGGGTATAAATACGGAACGCAATTTTAACGAGACTCAATCATAAGAATACATGCTAAAGTATGATTTTCTATTGAAACGAGATCAAGAAGGGGAGACTTACTTACAGCAACATTTTATAATGATTTTATAGATTTTATTCCATTTTTGGTTTGGAAGATCACAACAGTTATTTAACAGATCGTGTAAAAAAATCATGTTGGTATTTTACATCAATGTTTTATTTATGCGTATACGTTGGTTCATTTATTTATGAGACTTTGAACTAATGTGTTTTCTTCTTAAGTCTTGATAAGCGAGGCGGAAGATACCAAAGTGATATTCTAATGCTATAAAAAAAATATACAGAAAATGAATAGAAGACAAACAAAAGTTTCAAAGCACTAAATGAAAACTTAAGACTACGAACCCCAACAACTTCGGAGACTTCTCAAGTGCTTCACAAGGCTCAAAAGATACTGCTCCACAAGTGGCACCTGATTAGTTTAACAAATAACCATGTGTTAATTCCGTCGGCATAATGTTTTCTTAATGTATTCCGTTGATGTTTACGATGGACGTTAAATGAACCGCGACAATGAACTCAAACTAATTCATGTAATTGAAATTGGTCCTCCCATTTTCGGAGTTTTAGCTAATGATATAAAATAACTTACCTTCTCCACATCCATATGTATTACAAAGATTGGAGGAGCAACATTGGAAACAGGCAAGGGAGCTATTAAATTCATCTGTATTGGTATGACATGTCTGTTCATGGAAACAAAAGTACTGTCATGTTAGTATTATTTTTAAATCTTTCCAGGCGCGGTATAATGTATATTCTAGTTTTTTTTATGATTGGATAAATGTTTTGCATTGTTATACATCAAATATGAGAATTTGAGAAAAATCGATGAAAATATGATGTGTATATGGCGGGACGAATATCTGCTGATGAAGTATTATTTCATGTTATTTCAATTAATGTTGTAAACTTGCTGTTGAGAATAAATATACGTAATATATAAAATAAGATCGAATGTGTATTTTGTTCTTTTTATAATGCATTAACATAATGTGATGGTTTTGTACATTTTTACAAGCGAGAGAATAACCTTGCTTTAAAACTAAGTTTAATCAACGATTTCTATATAAGGAAATGCCCGAACCAATAGATATAATATTGGCATGAGTGGAAATGAGACAACTTTCCATCCAAGTCACAATATGTAAAACTATATCATCATAGTTCATAGAACGGTCTCAAACACGGAGCCTTGTCTCACACAGAACAGCAAACTATAACAGACCCCAATCATGACTTGTGTAAAACCATTTAACTGGAAATAGAAACTTAAAGGTCTATAGTTATAGGAAGATGTGGTATGAATGGCAATTAGACAACTCTCCATCCAAGTAACAATTTATAAAAAAAACACCATAAAGGTCAAGGTACGGCCTTAAAAATGGAGCCTTTGCTCACATCGAACAGCAAGCCATTCAAGCTGGAAAACCAACGGTCAAATCTATATAAAAACGAGATGAGAAACACTTATGAACCCCATCAACAAACGACAACCAAGAAGAACAGGTTGCTGACTTAGGACAGGTGCAAACAAATGCAGCGGGTTTTAACTTCTTAATATGTACCAACCTTCACCCTAACCTGAGATTACTAGTATAGTGTCAAATCAAACAACATCGAAGGACTCACTATAACATATCAATTGAAATGGCCTAACGCAATCAATAGACATGTTTACAATAACAAGGAAACATTCATAAAACGAATAAATTTGTTCTATGACACAATGTAAAGACAACATAAACAAACAAAAAAATAGAAAGGGGACTGAGATGTACAACAAAAATGAGAAAGACATCTATGGCCTTCGACAAAATGCCGTTAAATAATATAACGTACACAGGTAATTAAAAAAAGTTTTGTAAGGAGTGCATAGAGTACAAAAATATATTTCAAAAAATAGATAAATTTATAGTTCAGAGTACGAGAACAGAAGTCATAATGTATCGTTATACTAAATACTTCAAAGATGGTATATATATATATAAAAAAAATAATGAGGCGAGATATAACACAAAATAAGTAAACATAGAATATCAAAAAATACCATGGCAACATAAAGACACAAATAAGAAACGAAAGACAAACAGCAATATATATACAGCTGAAGACTGAGCAACACGAATCCAACCAAAGTGTTACGGTCGGGTGCTCTGGCACGTTACGCAGGGTCCAGCTTCACATGTAGCACCTGTCGTGTTGATGTTATATGTAAACATTCGTTGAAAAGTGTTATTCGGTAAATAACGTTCGGGAAATGAGGACAACATTTTGGTTACGAAGATTGGAACATGTCCATCTCCATCTGTGAAAGAGATATTCCATATTGGTCAATCAATTTTTGTAGGAGTCTGTAAAACTTCGGAATGAATGATTTCAATTTCACAATTTAAACTCTTGGTTTAACAGCTTCATTGTAATTAGTATCAATGGCAAGCCGTTTTACTTTTCTTTGAGATTTCAAGATATTAATGATATCTGATATAAGATATCTTAAGCTTATATAAGATATATTGTATAAAATATATAAGATATAAGATATCTTATATGATATATGGTATATAAGATATCTCATTTAAAATATATATAAGATCTTATATTATTGATTTTTTTATAAGCTATCTTATGCATTATATGAGATTTCTTATTTACTATTTAAGATATCTTATATATTTCATCAGATATACCATAAAATTAATCATATATCTTATATACTTTATAAGAAATCTTATATTTTTTAATATATAAGATATCTCATTTCCGTTTTAAGATATCTTATATACATGTAGTTTATACGATGTCTTATATAATTGATGAGAAATCTTATAAAGAAAATCATATAAGATATCTTCTAAATTATCTTATAACTATGTAAGACATTATATAAAACTATATGAGATAACTTATAATATATATTAGATATCTGATGAACTATGTAAGATATTTTATATCATATATAAGATATCTCATATTATATATAAGATATCTTATATAATATTGTTTATTAAATATCTTATATACTCTTTCTTTTATAAGATATCTTATTTAATCTTTCTTTTAGAAGATATCTTATATAATTTATCATATTTAAATGATATCTTATTATCAAAATTATATGAGATATATTACAAACTTTATAAGATATCTTATGTAATCTGTTTTATAAGACATCTTATATAATCTTTCTTTCATATGATATCGTATATAATCTGTTTTATAAGATATCTTATACAATCTTTCTTTTATTAGATATCTTATATAATCTGTTTCATAAGAAACTATATAATCTTTCTTTCATATGATATCGTATATAATCTGTTTAATAAAATATCTTATATAATCTTTCTTTTATAAGATATCTGATACAATTTTTCTTTTATAAGATATTTTATATGATTTATCATATTTTAAGATATCTTATAATGAAAATTATATGAGATATCTTATGAATTATATGAAATATATTACAAACTATATAAGATATCTTATAAACTATATAAGATATCTCATGAATTATATAAGATATCTTATAAACTATATAAGATATCTTAGAAAGTTGATAGATATCTTGAGGTTAGAGTAAAAAGTAAAACGGCTTGCCATATGCAATACTCAATCAAGGAAATTATGGTAGGGAATGCAGGCTCTGGAATATATATACTTAATTTGCTAAAGTTTTGTCTTTAACATTTGCAAATTCTAGATGCTTCTTTTTGTAACTTCATTGGGGTGTAAAAGAGTTGACCGAAGTTCATTCTACAAATATACGCATAGTCAACGCTTTTACAACCCTATGTAAAATTCTCAGCATAATAAACATTATTGCAATGAGTAAATATTGTCTACTCAATTACTGGTATTATTGGCTCTCTTACCGGGATCGTCATTTTTTTCCTAAATCATGTACACAAAAAAAAAAATTCTACAGGATCACAATTCTCGTAATGTACTCACGTTTGGAGTCATACATCCGCTTTTGTAGATTATCTCCCCTGTTTTGTCTGTAATTCGCTCAACACCACATATCTAGAGGAAACAATGTATTGATAATATATTGCGGTTCAGTTCCACAGCTAGACGAGGAATATAAAGTTATTCTAAAGATAATATCATAATAATTTTTTTTCTGATATATAAAAAGTGTCATATCAAACAAATCATATATCACAAAATGAAATGAGGTCGCAAAGTAACTCGCTAGAAAGAAACAAACATGGATAACCATAATATCATAGTATATTTTTCAACGTCTGACTGTAACGCCTAATCAAACATGTTAAAAAATCAACCGAAAAATATCGCAGTTCACTTAGGGAATGAAGAACACCTCGATCGAATATTTATAAGAATGACCCATACACCAAATCTGTTATAGTAAATATTAGAAAAACAATACCTGATTATCAGAGCATTCTTGGACGTGTTCACAAAATCGTGGATGTCGAATCCCAGGACAGTTGAAGCATGTCAGAGCTAGCATTAAAATTAAAAACCAGTTTGATATATTATATACCTTTCATAGCTTAATTCATCACTTTCTAATATAGTTAGGAATACATTTTTTTTTTGTACGCCAGACTCGGGTTTCGTCGACAAATGATTATATAAAAGAACTCTTCAGCTTTTCTTTTCTTTTCAAACTATCATGTTGCCAGAACTGTTCATTTTAGCTATTTACTATTTACTTGAAATGTCTTAAATAGCTTGATACTAAACAGTAGCTTGCAATATTTGTATTCGTGTTGGATGATAGAGGAAAGGAGTGAACATTAGAGATGGTTTCAACCACGAAGATAGATATTTACAAAAATAAATTCATTCTGCATAGTTTAAAAGACATCAACATTGTTCTTATGGTTTGAGATATAAGGTAAAATACCAAAAATACCAAATACGAAGGTAATTTCAAAACGATAAGGTTTTTTTTTATCAATTTGCAAAATTAAAAGCTGGAACAAAAGAATAAGAAACAACTGTCATATTCCTGACTTGGTACAGTCGCATAGAATTCCATTATATTTATAACAATTGGTTAGCAAAAAAAACATACATAATAGTTAAAATTGTCAAACATTGACGTTCTGGAGACAAATTGAACTTTGTAAACATGTATACCTGAACAACTAACTGCCTGTAAAAAGAGCAACGCAAGGTTACCTGAAAAATATGTGTAAAATAGTTTAAACCATAATTGTTATGAAATGAGATCAAATAAAAAGTCCAAAATGTATCCAGTAGTTACGGGGCGCCGAATGGGACTCTTGTGGTTTTGTACAAAATTCAATTTTGTCATAACAAAATCATTTTTGTCTTACAAAACTATGTGATACAGACTTGTGATGACAAAATTCATTTTTGTAGACAAAATTCATTTTTGTAGACAAAATTCATTTGTGTAGACAAAATTCATTTGTGTAGACAAAATTCATTTTTGTCACGACAAAAGTCAATTTTGTCAAAAAGGTATGCAAATATAAACTTATTTGCATACAAAATTGACTTTTGTTACCTGATATGGAAATTAAAACATAAAAGTCAATTGTGTGAGACAAAATTCTATTTTGTGAGACAAAATTGACTTTTGTGTGACAAAATTGACTTTTGTGAGACAACATTAACTGTTGTGAGACAAAATTCAATTTTGTTAGACAAAAGTCAATTTTGTCTCACAAAAGTTAATTTTGTCTCACAAAAGTTAATTTTGTCTCACAAAGTTAATTTTGTCTCACAAAAGTTAATTTTGTCTCACAAAAGTCATTTTATATGCAAATTTGTTTAGTATGGATTTTGTGAACTAATTTGCATACATTGACGACAAAATTCAATTTTGTGAGACAAAATTGACTTTTGTGAGACAAAATTGACTTTTGTGAGACAAAATTCAATTTGGCAATTTTGTCTCAGAAATGTCAATTTTGTCTCACAAAAGTCAATTTTGTCTCACAAAAGTCAATTTTGTCTCACAAAAGTCCATTTTGTATGCAAATTAGTTCACAGAATCAAACGTAAACAAATTTGTATACAAAATTGACTTTTGTGTGACAAAATTGACTTTTGTGAGACAAAATTCAATGTTGTCAATTTTGTCTCACAAAAGTATGTCAAGTTTGTCTCACAAAAGTCAATTTTGTCTCACAAAAGTCAATTTTGTCTCACAAAAGTCAATTTTGTCTCACAAAAGTCAATTTTGTCTCACAGAAGTCAATTGTGTCTCACAAAAGTCGTTTTGTATGCAAATTAGTTCACAGAATCCAAACTAAACAAATTTGCATACAAAATTGACTTTTGTCGCCCAATTTTCAAATTAGGTAACAAAAGTTAAGTCTGTGTTACAAAAATGAATTTTGTCATGACAAAAGTAACTTTTGTCCACTGAAAGATAATTTTGTATGACAAAACTTTAAATTTGTAGTATGCTACAAATTTTGTTAAACTGAACTCATTTTTGTTGAACAAAACTCACTTTTGTCCGTACAAAATTGAATTTCGAGTACAAAATCACAAGAGTCCCATTTGGCGCCCCGTAGTAGTAAACAACGTCTTCTAGCTATTCCTCGAAATTGTAAATTTCAAATTTAATGTCGCAAAAAAATGAAATTACGGTTCAAATATGAATTAAGATGATTAAGTATATTTCTTTAAGCCACGTTTTGTCTCAAAGATACTATTCTTTTTATGTATTTTCAAATAAATTCATGATTTCAACTTCATCATTTGGAACTCTTCGTTTAATAGTTTCCTTTTGAGAAGCAACCCTCTATCAAGGAAATCATAATAGGAAATACGATCCTGTACTTATCCCGATGTTGCATGAATGCCTGACATTATCATGTGACGTGTCTTTGCAAAATGAAACCGGACACGTTAAAACGGACGATCTCGGAACTGATGTATTCTTATAATATTTGCTTCAAACGACCATAGTCTGTCACATGGTATGTGCTGTCATTTAAACGATATGTTTTTAACATTTACATAAACGGGAGGTTTGGCTTGCAATAAACCAGGTTCAACCCAAAATTTGTTCTTAAAAGGTCCTGAACCAAGTCAGGAATATGGCAGTTGATATCAAACAGTGAGTTTCTATGCTTCTTATTTAATGTGTTCAACTGAATATTCGGCAACTCATCAATCTAGTCTCTTGTACATACCATTGTGCCGACATAATTATATAGCTTTTACCGGCGTCAAATATCAACATCAAGTATTTTAAACCTTTTGTACTCCTCGGAATGTAACATCATTTGAAAAAAAGAAGATCCTCAGGAGAAAGTTTGGAGTGTTTCGTATTTGAGAAATCATACACAATCGTTGCAATGATTGAACACACATTGCCATATCTTTGGCCGTCGTCAATGACCTAACGAATATCTAATGGTTATGTCGTAATATTGTCGTATGGTGATGGATTCGCCATTCAAATAAATACAATGTTCGAATCACTTTTTCGTTTTAATTGTATCACACTCTGTGCAATGTGATACGTGAATTATCTCTTCATGCAAAAACAAAACAACAGACTGCAACCATAAGTGATATTACTTTTTCGACATCAAAATGCAGTTCAAAGAGTTCTGTAAATGCATATATAAACTTTAGTAACGCATACTCCGTCTTTCTATATGTATAGCAAGTACCAACTAAACGGTTAAAAAAATAATGTTTCCCTGTAAGTGTGGTCAATATCAATACTTAAAAAATAGAAGCATCAATTTTTTAAGCTAAATGACTTACCTCTTTAAAAATATGATATTTAAGTAATGCATAAAATTTAACAGTCATTAGCAAATCAATGGTGTGTAGTAGAGAAATTAAATAAGCAACTCACTTACAAGAAAGGAACTTTTTTCGAACAATGAATTCTCTTCGAGTGCCTTTCAAAAATGTTTGTTCCACTCACGTTTTGTCTTTAATAAACAAAACTTACCGACTTGCATTATTCTTTTACAAGTGTTTTCTAGATATGTTTCAATTCATATGACGCAAAAGTTTAATCTCTGATAAACAAAACTAACCGACTAGCATAATATGGCACTGAAGGTCAAGATAGCTTTGTTCTAATCTTTTTGTGTCACGATTTACTATAATCAGGTGATACACAGCTACATTGTGCATGTCTACTTTTGTTGTACCTTGAAGTACCGAAACGTACTTAAATAATGAACTTGGTAGTTATGGTACTTTATGTCAGAACCATAATTTCATAGCTATTTTAGAAATGGAACTGCAAGTTGAATGTAACAGATTTATTTTTTAATGTGTAGTATATTTTTGGTGTAACAACTGTCCTGAAGTAGTCAAGTACTTTTAAATTATTCTACTTTTTGTTTAACTTCCTATTAAACTGTGGGAAAAGAAATACTATATATTTAGGGTCCATTCATATTACTTATTCTCTGGGACGATAATACGTGCTTTTGGCGTGTCTGGGACGTTTTATTATGGATGTTTGTTATACCGGCGTCACACATCAGCGTAAATAGCAACGACGTACGCCGGTCGTATTGAAAAATTATGTACGCTGCCAATACCATGAATACGCTAATAATTTTGGATGCATTCAACCTGTCAATAATAACGTGTGCACAACGAGCTTTAAGCGTGTATTGGGCGTACGAGAAGCGTACCTAAGCGTTTACCGGCGTTCAAGAAACGTACGTTGACGTGTGTCTGGCGTTTGTCTTACTTAAGGTAGCACAATACAAAGATTTTTTTACTTCCAATCAATAACCTTTGAAATGCTGTAACTTTCTTATGAATGCATAGAAAATAATAAAAGAGGTATATATAGATAGATAAAAAAATTATCTTTTAAATGAATGCAATATTTTTATTATGCAAACATTATGTAATCAATTATTATGTAATTAGTGGAAAAATCTGGGTAAGTTCACTTGAATGAATTTAGCTCTATCATCTCTTTAACTATACAGAAAATTTTAACGAAATCTTAATCAACACATTTTGGGCTTCAAAAGAGTGTCTCAGATTGTCTCTATGGTATTCCATTCTCTCATAAATCTCTAATTAGTGTAAACATCCTTACCACATAAAAGAAGATAATTATTAATTAGGTGTAAAATTTGTTCTATACATTCTATCTGAAACTGAGACACCCTTTTGTAGATAATGGCCATAGGAACAACATATAATAAAATCAACCCTCTAGGGATACCTATGCAGAAGCTAATTTCATTTGAAAGTGGAAATTTGGTGAAAAATATTAAGTCTCTATATGAGAACCTAAATTTCGTTTTTGCAGATTAAGAAACAGTTCGTTTATGTAGGCCTTATATAGGTGAGTAGATAGGAGACCTCCTTGACGCACGCCCTGGTGTATTTCAAAGCTTGTACTTGTTTCTCCTTTCCATTTTACTGTTGATATTACGCCGCTATATAGCTCCTCGATAATGTTCCACAAATTCAGATTTAGTCCGTAGTGATATAGCCTGTCCAACAGTATTACGTGACTTACAACATCAAATGCCTTTTGACTGTCGAGTGTTGTGACGAAAATGGTTTGTTTTCCTGTGATCTCTGAGCATGCCTCCGAAAGTATTAGGGCTGCCATGTTTGGAGATAATCCTTGTGTAAAATCAAACTGTAAAGGAGATTGACCCGATTTTATTAGGTTAGCTTTATCCAAAATGATATATTCAAATACTTTTCCAATAACTGATGTAACTGTTATGACACGTTAATTTTCTACCTCATAGAATGCCTTTCCTTTCTTCAGAATCGGAGATACTGTTCCGGTTTTAAACGTTGGTGGTACTTTTTCCTCTAATAGAATTTGATTAAAAGTTTCGTGTAGTATTTTATGCAAGCTTTCCCCTGAGTGTTTCAAATGTTCTGAGGCTAAGTCGTATTCTTCTGCTGCTTTCTTAGCTTTGAGTTGGTTTATAGCTTTCCGGATGTCTTCCTTAGTTATGGTAACTTCTGTGTCGGTTGAAGCCTTTGCGATTTCTTTTATGATTTTACATCTTTTCTTACAGTTCAGAAGTTTTTCGTTGTTGAAATAAACGTTGTCTTTTGGTTGGGCCAAATCTTCAAAGTATTTTGCTAGTTATTCACATTGTTCTTTTTTGGATATAGCTTCTTCCTCTCCCATTTTTAGAAAATCAGTGTCAGATTTTGAAGTTTCTGATCTATTTCTTCGGATAAGTTGGTGGAATATTTGGTCATTTGGATTTTCTTCAAGTTTTTGAATGAATTGTTCTTTTTCTAATGCAGTTTCTTTTCTTTGTTGTTTTCTTAGATTTCTTTTGGCTTCCTTTTTGTCTTTAAAGAGAGGATGGTCGTCTCGTGGTCTTCTTGCATCGTTCCAGAGTCTATGTTTGTTTTTGCTAATTCCTATTAGTCTTTTAACATCAGGGGAAGCTTTTCTTTTGGGTCCATTTAGTTTGATAATTCTTGATGGTACTGCTAGTTTGGTAGCTTTGTGTAGAATTCCCATGACACATTTTATCTTATCATCAACTGTAGTTTCATCCGATGGAAGGTATTGAAGATGTTTATCAATCTCATTTATGTATATGTCTTTATCCATTTCTTCCCATATTAATTTATATGCTTCTGAATTTGCTTTAGATTTACTGTTCTTCTTTATTTCTAGATACACATTTGTACAAGCTTTTACTGGTACGTGGGTTGATGTGTTTACTGGATCTTGACAGTAAATACTGGTTGATAGTAGGATGTCATTGTTAGACAAATTATAGTCAATTTGAGAAGTAGCCTTTCCATCTGTGTGAAAATATGTAGGTTTTGATTGGATGTCTCGAGTTGGTTTTAATCCATTATCGGAAGTAAATTGTTTGAGACTAATATCAACGCGTTCTATTTGAAAAAGAGAAAATCTATTTTATTCTCTTTTTAGTGTGGTTTCAAATTCGGTAAACAAAAAGATTGTCAACGTTTATTGTAAAAAAACATCTTTATTTGAAGAAGCGAGGCGATTCAGTTGCTAAAAATTAGTGAAAATTTATCCAGAATTACACCTGATGTTAACTTTATATTCATGCAGCAACAAAGAATGATGAAACTCATTGAAATTTTTCCTCATCTACTATCATAATGAATTTAAAAATATATGAAAATGGGGAAATATCCCCGGAATAAAATGACCTTTAGACTGGGGAAATATCCCCAGAAAAAAGACCTTCAGACTGGGGAAATATCCCCACTTTTCTTCAAATATAATTATAAGTTTGAGAAGTATGTGTAAGTAACTGTAATTAACATCATGAATAAAGTGGGGAAATATCCCCAAATTAAATATGACTTTCAATATGGTGATAAAAGAATACGAAATGGGGAAATTTCCCCATTAAATTACAAGTAGTGGGAAAACATCCATACAGGAAGACAACACATACGTGAACACTTAACAATATTGGGGAAATTTCCCCACATGAAAATAATCTTTAAAACAAGCTGTGTAATTGGTCATTTTCTATGTCGAAGAAATAAAAATATACATGGAATGGGGAAATGTCCCCATTATGTGTATTTATCCATTTCTACAGCATTTTGCAAAGATTTACTTTCCGTCTAAAAATGTCAATCTTGAATATAAAAATGACGAACATTTATCAGGTGAAGCTTGGAAAAGCAGTGTGATTCTCAATGCACTTTTCGACTGATTTTTTTTTATATTGCAAACAAGTCAAGCTAACGAAAATACTGCTTTAAATTCTTTTTGCAAAGTTAGATAGCGGGCCTTAGATTTGAAGGTCATAATTAACACTAACTAATGTACATGTGCAAGACTTTAAATGACTTTGAAACATTCAAATACGAAATAAAAGATGAATCTTGGTGATTCGCACTGTCCAGTGGGAAATAAATATGCATATTCAGGACAAGAACAAGTTAATGTAACATGAAAAATAACTTTACTTTTCACTTGAACCACACGCAGAGTCGGATTTTCAACAAGCTAATTCATAAAGGAGGAGTAAAAGATACCAGAGGGACATTCAAACTCATAAATCGAAAGTAAACTAACGCCATGGCTACAAAAGAAAAGACAAACAATAGTGAGGAAGAAACGTCAAAGAAATTAAAACCTACAAGCAACACGCATCCCACCAAAAGCTTGGGGTGATCTCGGCAACTCCGAAAGGGAAGAAAATACTGCTTCACATGTGACAACCGTCACGTTGTTCATAAGATAACAGTCCACCGAAACGGACATAGCATTATCACTTCGAGCCAATCAATCCTTTGATCAAACTCCTTCATGCTGCGTGCTAAGCGGAGAAGCAACAAATACTAATTCTAAAGTCTCCGTTTTCATCCAGCTGGGTTCCAAACTACGACCTCTCGCACTTGGGGTAATCACGCTACCACGTATTCGTGTATCCATCAAATTAAAGGAAAGTAAACGAGATAGAAATCAATGTTTTTTCAAGAGAAAACATAATTACAAAGTGTTTAATGTCAGTACAGCACAAGTAGAAAATTTAACCTCTTGAAAATTACATATTAAAGCATGCACATTATTTTGAATAAAACATAATTGTACTGTTGCTGTTGAATCCATATGTTGTTCAACTGCTAAGTAAAATAGCCACAACAAATATGATACCTCATGTATATAACAAATCAAATCAAAAAAGAAAATGAGTTCTATTAGTTCATGTATTATAGAATAAAATATCTGTTTCTTTTGAAATATAGCCATATACATATGAGCTATATATGGTGCGTCTAGTTGTCATGTTCTTCGTATTTCCTGAAAATACATAAAAAAAACAACGATTGATTTCGACCTTAAATGTTGTTAGTTGATGATTAAAGAAAAACAAATAAATATTATAAAGTAGTCAATTACCGATTTCGAGTTGAGTTTGCTAATAAAACGTCCAGATGTTTTGCTCAAATGAAAAATATTTAATTTGAAAAGAAGATAAATATTTAGTTTTCTCAGTGATATTAGCAAGCAAAGACAACGCGTTTGACATTTGATCCGTGAAGAGACATTTCCAGTCATTAATTCCACTTTCAATTTTTTCGATAAATATTTTGTCAAAAACTGGCGTGGATACTTTTGGTACACCCTTTGGCAATTCTACTTCACCTTTATCGTTAAACATGAACATTCCACTTGTTGAAATCTTCCAAGGCCCCGCATGATTGGATTTGTAACACAGTTTAATCTTATTAGATACTTCATCCATTGTAAATCTATAATGTAATGGCTTGATATGTTTCCGTACATCAGCAATAAATGGTTGAAGCCAGTTCCTAATATCGTATTGCCAAATTAAGTTGCTTGGATTTGGTAAGAGATCCAAAAGCTCAGGGATTTTTTCTGCGTCATTTCGACGGAGGGAATCTACTATTTTGCTGAAAACCGGCGTCAATATTCTCATGTGTGTGTCCAACATACAGAAAAGAAAGGTGAACCTGCAAAAAAAATATTTTCATAAAAAATTCTATCAAATTTTATATTGATTTATATTTTAAAACTGTCCGCATTACGATTCTTGTATGTGCATTCTTTTGCTTATTGTTTTGACATTTCTCTGAAGCAATATTGCGACAGTCATGATAGTGGATGTATGTGGAGTATTTATATATTACACTTGATACATTATTTCAGGGACGGTGTTCCATATCATGAATTCAGTTAGTCTAAAAAATACGACGGGTGTCCCTCGAAGAGCTGTTAACCGAGTTTTCCGGTGGTATTGGAGTTACTTTATATTTTTATGTAATGGTTTGTCTTAGTTATTTTACTGTTGAATATTGAGATGATTTATTTTAATCGACTTTTCATTATGATTCTCCGTCGGTATATTTTCTCGCTTTATTATATTTTATTCATCATGTTCATTTGGATACAGTTATTCATGTTAATACATAATGGTACGACCCTTATAAAAATGGTAGGAGGAATCACCGATCAATTCAGTAGGAACAAGAATGTGTCCTCAGTACACGAATGCCCCACTCGCACTTTCATTTTCTATGTTCAGTGGACCGTGACATTGGGATAAAAACTCTAATTTGGCATTAAAATTAGAAAGATTATATCATAGGGAACATGTGTACTAAGTTTGAAGTTGATTTGACTTCAACTTCATCAAAAACTACCTTGACCAAAAACTTTAACCTGAAGCGGGACAGACGGACGAACGGACGGACGGACGAACGGACGGACGAACAGACGAACGGACGCACAGACCAGAAAACATAATGCCCCTCTACTATCGTAGGTGGGGCATAAAAATACGTGTGTCCATTGTCATGATTGTATTCCCTGAATTTTGTTAGATAGGAATTCTATTATCTAACAGTAGTATGAGTACTGTGGGCTATAAGATATCAAATGTCTACCTCTTGAAATACTTTCATGTGCACCAGTAACTCGCAAAACGATAAAACATATTTATTTTTGTTTTCCCGCCAGCAGTTGTCCGCTTGAATATACAATACTGGAGGCAACGTTCCACCCTGCAAAAATTATAATTCAAACCTTAAACATGTTATTTTATTTATCTTGCTCATTCATTACTTGATGTGTCAAAACAGGAGTTTGTTGTCCACTAAATAGCTGTAGCTGACTAAAATAATTGCAAGTATATAATACTGCCTTAGCAAGTACAGTATGTCCAATGAACATACACACCAATATGTGTTATTCCTCCCTATCTAGTAATAGCATAATTTAGTCAGTCATAATGTGAATCTTTTCAGTCAATATAATTATGTATGCACAAAACTGATAATCTGTGTACCGCACTATTTCGGATCATTTCTACTGAGGGCTATATGAAATTTTCTAGTTTGAATTGTTCTATATTTGCATTGTTGTTTTGTAATATTTATAGCTGATTATGGACATTGATTTTACTCAATGTTGAAGGCTGTGTGGTGATCTATAATTGTAATTTTTGGTGGCATTGATCTCTTGTCACATTCCAGCACTCTGCAATGGTGGTTTCTATAAATTTATCATTTATGATTATGAAATACATGCTTTTCTATTTCAAATAAATCAATACAAGTAAAGGCAAAGGCAGAGATAATCGTGTGTAAAATAGCAGAACAAATGTGTCGTCAAATAAAATAATCATTGTAAATGACATTAAAACAATGACATGATTAAACAATTCCTAAATTATTAAATTAACCTATACTGAACCAAAAAAGTTTAGCAACACTTTTTTTTTTTTTTTTTTTTTGGTTGTTTCTGGATTTTTTTTTAATAAACATCATTGATATAATCCTTAGTATTACCTGTATTTTTAAGCAGTCGTACTTTTTTCCAGGTGATTGATTTTGCGCCATTTTAGCTTTGCGCGTGTAATTGATGTTTTACCTTCTGTACCTGTACTTTTAAGACGAAATTTAATTTGTTTTTGCACTAACGTTCAGAAACACACCATTGGTAAGAAAAACACATAAACGTTTGAAAAAATTGCATGGGGCGTCAACCAGACCTCTCCGAAAATGACCGTCAGATGGCTCTTGGAATGGTTGATGCTTGCATGAGTGTTACTGACGTAGTGGATCGATTTAATGTGCATAAGTCAACAGTTTATAGACTAAAAAACAGTTATCAACAAATTGCAACAGCACTGGATAGGTCAATATGTCGTAGACCAAAATCAACCATCGTCAAGGGAGGAGCACTACATTCGCTTTACGTCAACACGGGACAAGTTTTTTGTGGCCACAACAGTAGTGCATCGACTAAGGGCAGCTGCTGGTGTGGGGGGGGGGGGGGGGGGGGCAAACAATTGATTTTCCCATAAAACGACAAGACAAGACAAACTATTTTATTTTCTCAGTCATAAACGTGTACAATAGTACTGTAGCCTTTTTTCTCTCTCGAGTCTTTGAATGTTGATTTTAAGAACGAAACCGTATTAAAGAAAATTGTAGTATGTTTTAGTAAAAAAAAATATAGGTTGCTTTTTTTAACGCAATTTGTACTTAATAAAAGTATCTCCCATGCAATTATGCAATAAAAAAAAGTATCACGCAAAAAGTAGAAAATTCTTTTGAGGCCTATTAGGTCTGAGTAAACTATGTTAATTTTCCTTTTATGACAATGCAGAGTGAACGAAGCATCTAGTAATAAAACATATCGGTTGCACACATCGATCAATTAGATTAATCATAGTTTTAATTTTGAATACCATATTATCTTCATAAAATGTCTGTGCCAAAAAAAAAAATCGTTTTATAACCCCAGCTTCATAGTGCGTGATTTATGACAACTTGCCGCTGGGTGCGTAAATATTAACACCGATGTGAAGTGCCTACTTCTTAAAGCTTTTATATAAACAAAATAATTAATGCATTTGTACATTTTGATTGGAATAGGTATATTAATATTTCTATCTGTTATTAAAGGATTAACCACGATTATTGAGGGAAATCCTCACGTTGTGAAAGTAGTTACTATCATGCGTGTTAAGGAATTTTTGATTCTCGGACTATCATTTTTTTCGACTTTCGATTTTTATCTCAATATGAACAATTTTGTTTTTAAATCCTGTTATTTTCAATGGGAACCCACAATAATTATTTAAAAAGTTCTTGCCGCCTCCACCTCCACAAAAAATGAATGGTCAATGTCTAATATAAAATCATTAATAAAATGATATCGTAAGATATGCTTTAAGTTTACTCGGGGGTGGAGAGGGGGCACTTACTATGCAATGAGTCACAGGAATGGGCCGCTGGAATAGGTTAAAATTTCTTGCTACATGATATATAATAGTTGATAAATTCAAATATCAATTATGGGTTCATATTATCACTTGCTTGATAATATCAGAAGTATCTGAAACAAATCAGATGCCAGTATTTATTTTTAATGCGGTTAAACCACAGTCGACTTGTAAATGCATTAGCTATTTGTCAAACTAATTAATCTCTATTATTCTAATGTAGTATTTCCACTGATGCTAGTCATAGATGCTATAAATCCGATTATTTTGACATTTGCACCTAATTACCATATCCAAAGGTTTGTATACATGAAACACTATACCATTGATCAGTGGCAGATCCAGAATTTTTCACAAGCCGGGGCCCACTGACTGCCTAAGAGGGGGCCCGCTCCGGTCCTGCTTCAGTAATTCCCTATATCATAATCAACCAAATTTAGCATCAGTAGTCAGAGCTCATGTTTTGTCTGTTATTGTGTATATATAAGCCGACCCTAAACAAAATTTACTTACTTAGTACTTACTTTTCTTAATCTTACGTATACATGTATATGGGTTATATTTAGTTTTTAAAGATCATTAAAACCGAATATTTTTTTTTTTTCGATTTGTTTTGTTGTAATAATTCACTACGTCAATTGATAAAAAGCATCAATATAAATACAAACATGTTTAACCCCGCCGCCTTTTTGCGCCTGTCCCAAGTCAGGAGCCTCTGGCCTTTGTTAGTCTTGTATTATTTTAATTTTAGTTTCTTGTGTACAATTTGGAAATTAGTATGGCGTTCATTATCACTGAACTAGCATATATTTGTTTAGGGGCCAGCTGAAGGACGCCTCCGGGTGCGGTAATTTCTCGCTACATTGAAGACCTGTTGGTGACCTTCTGCTGTTGTTTTTTTATTTGGTCGGGTTGTTGTCTCTTTGACACATTCCCCATTTCCATTCTCAATTTTATTTCACATATTTAGACGTTATAATAACCCCTATCTAATAATTTCACTTTGACATTAGTTACATCGTTTATTGATTTGTTATGGCCACTTATATTTCTTATTTGCCGTATTGCTTCACCTATAATAAATCCTCGGAATACATGCTGTGATTGACAGCTACTTTTGTATTTCTGTGTGTATAGATATAAAAATTAGTTTCTTTAAAATGTATTTCAAGGTCAAGAATGCCAGGTGTTGTAAATTATCAATTTTTACAGCGGATGAGGGCATTCCGGTGTATTGCTATCGCCTAGATTTCCATTACGTAATATTCGTTTTGGTTTTTTGAACCGATCTATAAACATGATGAAGACATCATCAAGTGCAAACTTATATTCCTTATCGCTTGTTAAAAATCCATTTCTTCAATGAATACTCATCACATACTTTTTTTAAAAAGATAAATTAATAATATTAAAATGTTTTGTTATACGTATAAACATTTAGTGAAAAATCATTCAAAATAAATATGCACACGCATGCGTTAGAATATCTCAAGAACGTTTGCAATCTTAAGCAACGATAACTCAACCATGCACTAGCACTGCACTATTATTAATATAGAAGAATAGAATGATATACAATGAAAATACACGTAACTGTAATATACAAGTATTAATATACTATATAACAATAATATACCTGAGTAATTATACGGATTTGTATCACGTACTTCAATATAATAGTCATTCCCTGTCATTAATTTATCTACGCACGAACTTGTCCAAGAAAAAAATTATATCTGCACATGAAACCTCATTTTCAGGTATAGATATGGGGTTTTTTCTGAGACAAGTGCTTCTCGGACCATTCACAAGAACTTGCGGTCATCCGATTTTCAGTATTTCAGTACTTTGGTTTCATTCTTCGAACAGAACCCTGCATAACTGGATAATTTTGGGTCAAGGGAAAACGTTACGTAGCCCTAAGCAATAAACCATACAGGCCTCATTTCGTAGCATATTATGTTGAAGTAGATTTCATATTATAACTTAAATATTTTAGTTAAATACAATGACGATGATGGCGGCCTAAGGCTCTTCGCGGTTTTATTTTGTATTTGTTTTTGTGCAGTAGTGTTGTGTTCAATTGAAATAACATATATTGTATACTGAGCATGTTTAGTGAGAATATAAAAAAGAAGATGTGGTATGATTACCAATGACACAACTATCCACAAAATACCAAAATGACACAAACATTAACAACTATAGGTCACCGTACGGCCTTCAACAATGAACAAAGCCCATACCGCATAGTCAGCTATAAAAGGCCCCGATAAGACAATGTAAAACAATTCAAACGAGAAAACTAACGGCCTTATTTATGTCAAAAAATTAATGAAAACAAATATGTAACACATAAACAAACGACAACCACTGAATTACAGGCTCCTGACTTGGGACAGGCACACACATAAATAATGTGGCGGGGTTAAACATGTTAGTCATGTTAGTAACTCCGGAAATAATTATACTGAATCTGATCGTTCATGTAAATCATGAAACAAGACATTGAGGAATTAGCAGATGGGAATTTGTTGGGATAAACTTCAGATTTTGCGGTCATTAGTTATCTCGTACATTACTTAATAACTATGATATCATGCAATCGTTGGTCATTTTATTTTCTCAGGAGGATTGATTACTACACAAATTGTCTGTTCACTACTGCATGGCTATGTAAATATTTCTAAATTAATAAACTATGGCATGAGAAATAAATCATACATGCAGAATAGTTGCAGTTTTAATAAGTTAAATATTGTTTCTAGATAAACATTGTGGTCAAATCTATAGAGACAAATAAACTTATGACGCTTGAAAATAAAAAAAAATCGCAAAGGCTTCAACGGAATATTGATTTCTGCTGTCATTTTGAAAGCGTAATGTTGACTGTAAAATTGAATCCATGCATTTATCTGTAAAATACCGAATTACCAAAAGGATCAAACCATTTCTGTATTTACTATTTCATGACTTTGGAGATTATATTTTATCAAAGTAGCATTATATACCATGGAGTTTACAAAAGTATAATGTTAAAAAAAATTACCTAAACTTACTAAAAACGTATAATGTGTTATTTGTTCTTATTAATTTTGTTCACTATTTCTCCTTTAACAAACTAAAAGCACGAAAAGAGGCTTATAAAGATAGAAATATATATATTGTATTCAAACATTTATTATTCAACAAAAATTTAGAGTCCTGGGGCCTGGTTTTCGAAAGTATCATAAGATATGTCATAAGATATATCTTAGGACATATTTTATGATCATCTTATGACTATCGTATGATATGTCATAGGATGTAAATCAAAGCTGTCTTAAGAGAGTCGTACGTAGCTTTGGTGCTCTTATGACTGTCATAAGTGAACATTATTTTCTAATATTTTAAGTAATGATTAAAAAGTGATAAATATAAAAATTAAAATGAAAAGTATGAACATATTAATATTTACGAATATTTTATTTCTTTCATATAATGGACATGAAATTTTATATAAAAAGGAATTGATATTTGACTTGAAAATTTGTTAAAAATTAGTTTGTGATAAATAATAAACTTGAACTTCGTTTTCTTGTATAATCATACTTTTTTTTAAATGTGAATACTTTTTAGATTCGGTACATCGAGTACCCGTTTATCGAAATGCCCGTGCACATACGTTGATATAGTTCTATCAGAGACATATATATGTCTCTGGTTCTATTAACTATACTAGGAACTAAGTAATATGTATATGAATTATACAAAACCATGACTATTAGAAAAGAATTCAAAATTATATGTCGCAGGAGATTCAAATTTTAGTTCCCGTAGTTGAGAAAAATAAAATCCTTACTATTAAGCTAACTGAGATACACAACAAATATTTGTATTGCAATTAACATGAAATTAAACATAAAAGTAATTTAAATTTTAGTTTACAATCATAAGACCATCATAAGTCATGTCGCGAGGGGTCTTAAGTTTACCACAAAAGTTATGACAATTCGTAACTTAGGACACTTTCGAAAACATATCTTACGACTATGACATGTCATAAGACCATCATAAGACATGTCTTAGTCATAAGATACTTTCGAAAACCAGGCCCCTGACTCACTAAATTTTGAGGTAAATCATGACTGAAAACTGTAACAATAGCCTTTTATTGAATTATCAATTGTTTAGCAATAAGGTCTTTAAGTTAGTCTAAATATGTATATCAATTAAAAAAAAACATTCAGATTGTAGTTTGGTCATGAAACTACGGTGGCAGAATGCGAACATGAAAGAAAAAAAAATATGTTGTTCCCTCATGATACTATGTCGTTCCTTCAAGATGATATGTCCTTCCCACAAGATAGCTATCTCGTTCCCTCAAGATGCTATGTCGTTCACTTAAGATACTATGTCGTTCCCACTAGATAGTTATCTCGTTCCCTCAAGATAATATGTCGTTTCCTCAAGATATTATGTCGTTCCCTCAAGATACTATGTCGTTCCTTCAAGATGTTATGTTGTTCCCTCAAGATGCTATGTCGTTCCCTCAAGATACTATGTTGTTCCCTCAAGATGTTATGTCGTTCCCTCAAGATACTATGTCGTTCCTTCAAGATGTTATGTTGTTCCCTCAAGATGCTATGTCGTTCCCTCAAGATACTATGTTGTTCCCTCAAGATGTTATGTCGTTCCCTCAAGTTATTATGTCGTTTCCTCAAAATACTATGTTGTTCCCTCAACATAGTTTTAACATTGTATTGATATTGCTATGTTGAGGGAACGAGATAACTATCTTGAGGGAACAACATAGCATCTTGAGGGAACGACATATCATCTTGAGGGGAAAAACATCGTTTCTTGAGGGAAAGACATAATATCTTGAGGGAACGACATGATCTCTTGAGGGAACGACATATCATCTTGAGGGAACAAGATGACTATCTTGGGGGAACAACATAACATCTTGAGGGAACGACATATCATCTTTAGGAAACGAGAAATTTATCTTGTGGGAACAACATAGTATCTTGAGGGAACGATTTGAAAGATCGTCGAGTCCAGTTCGTAAAATGTATGCATTTGTTTTTTGAATGAAGTAAAGCGTTTCCAACGAGTTTTTAAATCTAAATTTATTTTTAAACAATCTATAGCTCCATTCGATCATATTTCTCATCTCGATATCCCTTAATTTTATTCAATATATATATTTTCAAAATACAGAAAAGAAGATTAAGTTTTGTTGAATCGACCATGAGTATAGTATGTGATATTTTTTTCTCATTGTTAAAGACCTACGGGTAGCCTGTAAATCCTTACGACCGCTTTATTGTAATGCTTTTGCGCCACTTTGCACACAATGCAGTGATTTGTTATGTTAAATCTACGCAAAAAAAACCCAAACCCAACAACATTTAACTTAGAATAACTATTTTATAACACTAATTTTAAAAAACGTGCATACATAAAAGTAATAGTTATGAAAAAAAAACATGTCGTCATATATTTATTCTTTACATGTAATATCTTCATCAGTCGTTCTGTTCATTTTTTTTTAAATACTGTGCCATGTCACACATCAGATCTAGACTAATTACTATAAAACATCCCAAAAAGTAATTATGCTGTTTTACCATGATACTATATAGATAACATTTCTCTGAAAAAAGTTTAATACCGTAAATAATAGTTAGTTTTCTTACGCTTTTGTTTTGTATGTGTTTGATAGCTAGCACAGTATTACATGTATTATGCATCATAGATGGTTGTTTAATGGAAATAGTTTTAAAGTCGAAAATAGTAAACCACTCATATATACACTAGCTTTCATTCATTTTATAACACGGATATCATTTAATATTAAACGTTTCCGGGCAGTTGAAGAATCAAACCACATGGGATCTTTCTTGTGTAGCTGAATAAAGGAGTGGTGTAGTGCATACACCTTTCAGATGATGTAAAATGTAAAACCAATTGACAAGTCGATTACTAGTTATTGTAGAGATAATATAGTTTCAAATGAACGAACGAATCATATAGGCATTGTAAATGTAAAATTACTGATCTTTATCTGCGATGAAAACTCAAGTTAAAGCTTGTAGTAAAAATTATAACAACATTACCACATCTCGCGTCTGAGACAGTAAACATATTATGATACAAACACAAGCTATTTTATCGTAGTCATAAATAAACAATTATGTATACTAGTATACAAAAATCTGGAAAACCAGATAGGTTCATTATACATGCACATAAACTGGCCATTCGTTAAAGAGCGGAACAAATGAATACCATGTAATACTCTATGCTTATTCGTATTTATACATTAATTCATAAAAATCCTTTGTAAGTGAGTAAAACGTTTTTTAAGCGTCTTAGGATGTTTATTCATGTTGTGTTTAGGATTTTTGCAAGATATTCGGAATCCTCTGGGGTTTTTTTTTATGTACTTTCCCAAAATATTTTGCCCGCTAACCCCTACTTTTATATATTTTCATAATGTTATTACACAAAGTTCTATTTAAAAATCTAATAAAATCCTTGTTATTTTTTTAAAAGTTTTTGTAAGAAAAAAGGTGCAACTGTTAAATGTATGAACAATATAGAGAGAATGATTTCCCGCCAAATTTTCAATGCCCTTTTTTTTTATATTAGCTCACGGATGATTTTGGCAGTCTAATTGTTTTACCTTTATTCCTCCTTTATTCAAAACCATTCTTATTTTTATTTTAACTGTTGCTGTGTGCAAATTAAGGACAACCGATAGACAAATGCAATAACATCAATAATTTAAGACCTCATTAAAGATTAAAACAAAATTAAATTACATTAGACACATTTAAAACTTGACGGTGTCACCGTCAAGTTTTAAATGTGTGGAAATGTGTCCTATCGAATAAATAGAATAGAATAGAAGAGAAGAGAAGCAGTGGTGGATCCAAGGTTTGAACCCCCTTTTTTTGGACGATCAATGCATTTGAATTGGGACATGTAGTTGGACCCCCCCTTTTTTTTTGTCGTGGGTCATGAACCCCCCTATTTAAAATGGCTGGATCCGCCCATGAGAAGTTTAAATCGGGGTTACATGAACATTACAAACATAAGCTTGGCAGTACTAGTAGAGTTTCGTATCAACATTGCTACCTTTCCAATTTAAAAACATTAGCATAAATATCTTTATCACGCGGACTATAGTCAACTTCATGTGCTATATTTGACTTTTTAAGATATACGCATTTAAAAGATGATATATTCTAAATGTACACACGTTTTATGCTCTTAGATAGCAAAATTATTTTGTGATGACTTTAGCCATTATTGAAAGCCCTGTCAGTAACTTTTGCAATTTAGCAATTTTAGACAACATAGACATTCTATCGTCTTTATTCATTTCAATAGGAAAAAAGAAAATGTTCTGTACCGTTGACAGTACTAGAATCACATACTATACATATGTATTCTGCGTGCAGAGGTATCAGGATGCATCTGTCTAGTTATATTTGTAAAATGTTAGGGAGCTACCATTTGATTTTTATGGGGGGGGGGGGGGGGGGCTAGGATGAATAATCTTGTCCTGCATTTTTTTTTAATTTTAATCTCTGTCCTGCATTTTTATTTTTCACTTTATCCGGTCCTGCTTTTTTTTTCTTAGTTTATCCTGACTTTTTTTACATAAATTGTCATCCTGACTTTTTTGCAAGTGTCTCATCCTGCCTTTTTTTTTTTTTAACTCAAAACTCCTGTCCTGCCTATTTTTTCAAATTTCATCCTAGCACACACCCCCCCCCCCCCCCCCCCCCCCCCTCCCCCCCATAACAATCAAATGGAGGATCCCTTATCTAGTATAAGATGCATCTGTCTAGTTCTATTTGTAAAATGTTATCTAGTATACGAATAAATACGTTGCCTTGAAGGATACTTAATAATGGACAGCTATACAGTATAAACTGCTACTTTTTTGTATTTCAAAAACATGCAACTAAACGTTAAGCATGCAATTATCAGTTAATCGATCAACGTTTTTAAATAAAGTTAAACGGTGTTTGTATATTCGCTTATATTATATTTCCTTTATCCTGCAATCAGCCAACTATTGTACAAACAACAGGTACACTAATATTTTTGTTGTTGCTTTATTTCTACTTGTTCAAATTAATGTTCTGTTGTCCGACTTCCATATTGAACGAGCGGTAATGCGGATATTCCTTTTTTTACGTAACAGTTAATTTTTGGGGTCCGCGTTAAGCTACATGTCAAATTCTTTGAAAAATAAGGGACACATTTTTTTGATTTTATACAACTAAAATTTCAAGTGAATGGTGTAAATTTCAGGATAAAAATAATATACGTTTATTTTCGGAGAAAACAAATATAAGTACTTGCTACGAGTCTGAGAAAAGCTCGGCGAACTTAGTTTTTCGTCATGTTTCGAATGCTCATACACATAAGTTGTATATTTTCCGACAATGTACATATATCATATATCTATCACACTCGGGGAGAAAATAGATACATGCGTGGAATAAAAAATGTGCTGAAAATACACGTTTGCAATATTGGAAATTCCTTTGTGGTTTTAAGGAATGGTAATACTTGTTTTACGCACTTGAACGTAACCTTTATTGCTTTTTTTCATAAAGTGTATATCATATTATGCGTACATTCGCCATGATAACGATTTTAATTTGAAAATAAGTTGAAATAAAATTATACATACCTGTCCCTTTTCTGTCTCATCTTCGCTGGCGCTAAATACGGCATCGGATATCATAAGCATTGAAAGAAATAAAAAGAACACATTTTAAATTAGGAAAACCATGGTGGAATTATAAAATCGACGATTATTTCAAAGTACACATCTAGACCGATGTGGGCGTGTCAAATACCGGCTGTTTTCAAGAGAAGGGTCAAATTTTTACTGTGATTGACATGCAGGCTAGGGTGAGAAGTATAAATTAGTGTGAACATATCATTAATTAAACACTCATTGGTAGGATATTCATTATGGCAAGTTGGGACATTGTATTAAACAGTGGTGATTTTTATCTTGTGCTTGGACGTTTCAAATGGGGAAAAATAAAATATATCATACCTGGAGGATTAGGATTTTTTTTAAAAGGTACTGTAGCTTAAGTTAACTTAGTCTTGGCTTATGCCAAAGCAGAAAAAAATGAGAACGATTTTTTTTTATAATTTCACATTTTTCTAATTTAAAATTACATTTTTCAATACATTTTGTAGTTTTGATTGACAATTATTTTAAGCGTTTGGGCAATCAAAAGCTGACATCCACTATAATATTATAGCCAAAAGTGATGAAAGTTGCATTAAACACCAACAAGTAATCAATAAATCTTATAATTTCAACAGTTCATTAAAATTCACTTTCAAGAAAGTACATTTTGCTTGGTTTCAGTTATTGTTTTAGAAATGTTAAAGACTTTAAACGTCATTATCCACCAGGGTGCGATAATGACCGGAAATGGTTCAGTACTGGTCATGTGTTAACGAGAAATTTTATTTTTCTTAATTGACGAATTTAACAGGTTTTCTTTTTTTAGATCACCTGGCCCAAAGGGCCAAGTGAGCTTTTCCCATCACTTTGCGTCCGTCGTCCGTCGTCGTTAACTTTTACAAAATCTTCTCCTCTGAAACTTCTGGGCCAAATTAAACCAAACTTGGCGACAATCATCATTGGGGTATCTAGTTTAAAAACGTGTCCGGTGACCCGGCCAACCAACCGAGATGGCCACCATGACTAAAAATAGAACATAGGGGTAAAATGCAGTTTTTGGCTTATAACTCAAAAACCAAAGCATTTAGATACATTTTGTAGTTTTGATTGACAATTATTTTTAACGTTTGGGCAATCAAAAGCTGACATCCACTATAATATTATAGCCAAAAGTGATGAAAGTTGCATTAAACACCAACAAGTAATCAATAAATCTTATAATTTCAACAGTTCATTAAAATTCACTTTCAAGAAAGTACATTTTGCTTGGTTTCAGATATTGTTTTAGAAATGTTAAAGACTTTAAACGTCATTATCCACCAGGGTGCGATAATGACCGGAAATGGTTCAGTACTGGTCATGTGTTAACGAGAAATTTTATTTTTCTTAATTGACGAATTTAACAGGTTTTCTTT
This sequence comes from Mytilus edulis, assembly GCA_019925275.1. NCBI lineage: Eukaryota > Metazoa > Mollusca > Bivalvia > Mytilida > Mytilidae > Mytilus > Mytilus edulis. The sequence goes on from CM034357.1 coordinate 75,507,394, forward strand.
TTTAGGTCACCTGGCCCAAAGGGCCAAGTGAGCTTTTCCCATCACTTTGCGTCCGTCGTCCGTCGTCGTTAACTTTTACAAAAATCTTCTCCTCTGAAACTTCTGGGCCAAATTAAACCAAACTTGGCGACAATCATCATTGGGGTATCTAGTTTAAAAAAGTGTCCGGTGACCCGGCCAACCAACCGAGATAGCCACCATGACTAAAAATAGAACATAGGGGTAAAATGCAGTTTTTGGCTTATAACTCAAAAACCAAAGCATTTAGAGCAAAATTAATCTGTTTATCAGGACAAGATCTATCTGCCCTGAAATTTTCAGATGAATCGGACAATCCTTTGTTGGGTTGCTGCCCCTGAATTGGTAATTTTAAGGAAATTTTGCTGTTTTTGGTTATTATCTTGATTATTATTATAGATAAAGATAAACTGTAAACAGCAATAATGTTCAGCATAGTAAGATTTACAAATAAGTCAACATGAACGAAATGGTCAATCGACCCCCTAAGGAGTTATTGTCCTTAGTAGTCATTTGTAAATTTTTACTAACATTTTCCACTGAAACTACTAGGCCAAGTTCATTATAGATAGAGATAATTGTAAGCAGCAAGAATGTTCAGTAAAGTAAGATGTACAATCACATTTCCATCACCAAAACACATTTTTGTCATGAATCCATCTGCTTCCTTTGTTTAATATTCACATAGACCAAGGTGAGCGACACAGGCTCTTTAGAGCCTCTAGTTTCATTTTGTTTCAAAATAGTCTACTATAAAAGATACATTAAAAATAATAATGAAAGCAATATATGCATTACCGAAAAGATCAAATCTAGAAGTTTAGTTATAGCACTATATACATGATATATAATAATGACTTTTGCGTTATAGCCAATTATTTTAACATCTAAAATAGATGTAGCAAGAAATGATCAACAATACGCAATTTGCACATAAGTTACAAATACTCAAATTATCAGTAACAGGATGAGTTTTACCAATATTTTACGTTTTTAAGGAAATGCGAATGCGAAAGCTATCCACCAGAGTTCAAAGCATTAAATTGGTAGTAAGCTAACTTTTCCTATAATCTTGAAAACTACAATAGCTAGAAAAATTTAAAAGGTGAAACAGTTTTTAAGAAAAGGAAGATATTAATTCATTTATGTTGTTGTAAAATTGGCATTGATGCAATTGTACTTTTAACTATATTTGACTACAAATATTTGCCTTGAAATGGGTAAATACGTTTGCCCTTAAAATGTCCAATGTAATTGCGTCCTAGATTTTGGCGTCCTAAATACATGATATACATCAATTCGCAAAGCATATATTTTTTTCTAAATATAACTGAACGCGATCAGGTTCAAGGCTTTATGGTTTTTGTTAATACTAATCTTTATTGCAAAATTACACCTATAAGGGTCAAGCAATACATTTCGTTGACTTATTTGAATATTTCAGGTTTTAGGAGTGGATGGAGAGGTTCAAAGTGTTCAGCTTAAAGATTTCGATACACAGAAATCCTTATTTAAAGACCAGTTCAAAGGGACTTTATTTTCAAGATCAACCTTCTTAAAGGCGTGGAATCATATCCGTGGTAAGACTTTTGTTCATTGTTGTTAGTCATTGAACATGTAGAAATTAAATGGTAGCTTCCTTAGTAACACAAATAGATAAAAATAAATAGATTAATTTAATTCTTGAATTTGACAGCAATACAAGAAAAAATAAAATGACCTGGGATTTAGTAAGCTTAATATATATCTAAGATATCTACATAGTTTGATGAAAATCCAAGTTGATTTGAAAAAGTTATAAAAAAAAATTAAAGATGCCTATCTGAATTTATATAATAATTTTAATTTTTACCTATTGTAAAATTAAATTCGTTCATTTCACAGCAATAAAATAAACTACCTAATAAGCTTGAATTTTGTAAGATCAATATTTAATTTAGTTAGATGGGCTGATTTACACCAGTCAAAACTAAATTTGAAGGTCAAGACTAGTCGAGACAGGTCGAGACTAGTCAAGACAGGTCGAGACAGGTCGAGCATTGGTCAAGACCATTTCAGACTACACAAAGATCATCAAGTACTGAATCAGACTAATTAAGTAAAGTCGAGACATAGTCGAGTACACTAAAGTACAGTTAAGTACAGTCGAGACAATGTCGAGACTAGTCGAGTAAAATGTGTGCTCGATTTTACTGTTCGAGCACAAAAACTGGTCAATTCAGACTCTGAGCAGTTTGTAGTGTATGCTTACTGCTGATTGTGCGGTTAACCTTTTTAATATGATAAATTGAACCTCAAAATAGGATTTTATTTGTAAAAATGTGACAGTTTTTATCAAAACAAAATATTATTTTGATAGGAAACAGAGATGACAATTGAGCTCGAGTCAAGAACTTTACATGCAAACGAGGTAAGTTGAGGATGAACTTAGGTGAAATTAAATAAAGCAAGCATTTAAGATTGTTACTATTACCCGGAAGAGCATTAGATAAGCCTCAAAATAAGCTAAATACATTGAAATGTCATGGAGCTCATTTCGAGATATTTGATTTTTAAAAGATGGCCGGATAAGGCTGACTCGAACTCTGTGTATATATCTGTCTGACAGGATTTATATGACCTTCACTTCATCATGCTCATTGTCATCATATTTTAAAATGTCAAGTTTATGCGATACTTGTAGTTAGAGCTTATTCTTTAATAATTTCCACATGAAATCAGTGATTAGTGAATCGGACGAGACGTTTCAGTATGTGTGGTTAGTCAATTAAACAAAACACTGATTACTTTGATTTACAAACTCAATTATTTTCAAAGGAAATGAAGATACCTGAGAATCAGATAAACATCAGATCATTGGAAGTAACAAATGTGAGTATGAAGTATGAGTATGTTTTATTTGTTTCTGCTAGTCCCATGTCGTGGATTATGAAATAATTTACTGAAACTTAGATTACAAAATTGTAATGCCTTGGGCAAAGTGAATCAGTGAAATATATAACATGTGTATGCAATGCAGTTTTAAGCTATCAACCGTTATATTTCTGTCTTCTCCGCAAAAACATATATTTATATTATTTTTAAGTTCAGATTTGCACGTTGTGTTATAATTCAGCTTTCTTTGGAAAACCGGTTGGGATCCAGTTCGCGGAAAAGGTGGGGAGGGGTGTAAACCTGGAACATCATGATACATTTGCATTTTTTGTGAACTTCAAAAATAATCTAATAATTATTTCCAGTAATTTGTCATTGCTGGAATGATTTCACACTTAATTGAAATATTTGTTTGTTTTTTACTTGACGTTAAATTGGGCCACATTTGTACATGTTAAATGTCTGTCCCAAATCAGTAATTTAGTGGTCGTTTTGGTTGCTGTTTGTGATCTATGAAGCATTTCTATTTATCGGCCGTTGATATTCACGTTTAAATTTGTATGCCCCACCTACAATAGTAGAGGGGCATTATGTTTTCTGGTCTGTGCCTCCGTTCGTCCGTACGTCCGTTCGTTCGTCCGTGCGTCCGTTCGCTTCATTTTAAGTTTTGACCACAATTTCACGGTCCACTGAACATAGAAAATGATAGTGCGAGTGGGGCATCCGTGTACTATGGACACATTCTTGTTTGACATTATGTTAAATCGTATTTTTTAAGCTTACACTACGGCATATGATTGCTTATTGTTGAATATTGTACAGTAAAATATAGCTGCTTACATCCAGATCAATTTACGTCTATGTGATATTGTCACTAGAAATTATACCACATCTTTGTATTCCTATTTAGTTTAAAACATATCATTTTAATAAAATTAAAAGCAGCATTCAAACAGAGGTGAAATTCTAAAGAAGATTACATTGTTTAAATTTTTTTCTCAGGATTTCGCAATGAACGAAGAAGTAATGGGCTTCTGGAAACTGGAGAAGAAATGGTATAATGCAACAGTCCTAGAAAAAACTAAATCAGGTAAACCATGATATACATTAAAGAGAGATTACAAAAGAACGATGAGTAATGAGTTGATTGATTGTCAGGTAGTTTTTTTGTTGTTGTTTAAGGCCACATTGTGCACTCTAGGCTATATCATAGATATAGGAAGATGTGTGCCAATGAGACAAGTCTCCATCCATGAATTTTTTTTATAAAAGTAAACAATTATAAGTCAAGGTATGGCCTTCAACACGGAGCTTTGGCTCATACCGAGCAGCAAGCTATAAGGTGTCAGACCACCAATTACTCCCTCAAATTTAGAACGTAAAAGTAGGCCTACTCGGGACAAAAAATAGTGCATTTGATGTCATTGTTTACTTAAACTACACAACAAATTTGCAGAAATGAAACTTTTGGTGAAAAAGAAATATATTAAGACCATTTTGAGCCCAAATTTACTTGTCTATGAGTTGAAATTAAAAATTGAGGATTAATGCGCTCCATAGTATACTAATTTAAGATTTCAAGAAAACCAGGGGTTATTTTTAGTGGTACATCCATTCGGAAGGTCTCTTCTTTCTTATATGGCTTTAAAGGTATGTCGAAAATTGGAATGAAGAAAGGTGATACCTGTACGATTCAGAACATACCTGGTTTGTAAGAGGTTAAACTTAAGATAAAAATTTTAGAAATCTATGAAAATTGAAAAATTTGGTTGAACAGATAGGGACTTTTAATTGGTGGTCTGACACCTTTTATAACGGGCCCAAAAAAAATTACTAGTGTAAAACAATTCAAACAGGAAAACGAAGAGTGGTCTAATTTATATAAAAATGACCGTTTGCATTTATTGGCTGAGAAAATTGGCGTATCTGGAGAGAACACAGAGCATCACATGTCCAATCAACAGAAACAATGCACATATCATTCGAAGTAAAAGACTCACTAAGGAGTCAACATTTCGATACGGTCTAGGGAAACATCATATGAAAGGAAAGATGTATATATGTTTGATCTAATTGTATATGCATAATTTGTGTTTGGTTTTCTGTCCCTTTGATTGGATAGTCTCTATTTTACAGGTTACAAAGTCGTATTTGCAGACGACAACTTAGTAAGAGTGTTAGGTCTACAGAATCTACGACAAAAGACATCGAGATGAATTCAGCTGAAGGTGTTTTGTTTAACAAAACACTTTCATATATATATGAACTTACAAGAAACTCACAAGTCATCTGATAATGTTCTCAAAACAGGATATAATAAACAATATCAACAACAAAAGGAAGCTGTATTTCCTTGTCCTTGAACAAAAGACATTTAACATCAGTCAAATGATCCTATATATTTATACATGTATACAAGAATGAACAAGGTTATATATGTTATTTAATCTATATTGGGACATTATCATGGTATCTTAATGACAAAAAAACAAACATTCACATAATTAGCTTGTTTGGTCTGAATGTGCTTGTAATTTAATATGACAAACTGTATGTAGAATAAGAAGTAATTATCACACCTCAATGAGACAACATCAACGACGAAAATAAATAGATGAAAAAGTATGCAAAAATCATCAACAACAGATAGATGTGCGTAGAATCGCCAAGTGTGTTACAACATTATGCACATAAAGCTGTTCAATATAGTTGCAATATTAAAATATGTAACAATGTATCATAGAGCACTTTTTATAGTAATTAGTAAACACAATCCTAGCATATTAAAATTTATGATGATGTACTTGTGCAAGTTATTGAGTTTCATCATTAACAGAATTACTTTTATAAATTCACTAAAACATAACCACCGTTTACATACAGGATAGATATTTTCTGAACATCAACAGCTTCAGGAAAACTATTTGAAATTTGAAAATATCGATATTTGGTATAACAAATTGATTGAAATTGATTTTTAGTAGTGCGGTCGGTAGTGTCTGCTTATTACATTTTAAACAACCATAGATTTAAATTCCTTGTTTGTGTGCGTTTTGTGGTTTTTGTGGTTTCGTAAGAATATAACAATCCCTTGTATTTTTGTGGGTTCTTGTTGCTTTGTCTTTGGTTTTCTATGTTGTGTTTTTACTATTGTTTGTCTGTTGGTCTTCTTTTTAAACCATGGCGTTGTCCGATTATTTTCGACTTATGAGTTTGAATTTTCTTCTGGTATCATTTGCCTCTCTTTTAAGGAGGTCTGTTCCTAATGATGACGATTTAAAGTAAGCTCCTCGTGTTTAAAAGCAATCTGTATTCAAAACATTCTGCCTTCTTCATACGGATAACCACAAAATATTCAAACATTTTGTCAGGAATCTGATGTTCAGTAGATGTCGTTTGTTGATGTGGTTCATAAGTGTTTCTCGTTTCTCGTTTTTGATATAGATTAGACCTTATGTTTTCCCGTTTTAATGTTTTTACGCTAGTCATTTTGGGCCTTTTATAGCTTGCTGTTCGGTAGGAGCCAAGGCTCCGTGTTGATGACCTTTTTATACCTATAAAGTTGGTTTGTTTTACAAATTGGGACCTGGATGGAGAGTTGTCTCATAGGTACACATTTGTTTCATAAGTAGTCAACTGTCTAAACACTGTCTAAATTTCACGACTTGGGATGACAGTTTTAGTACATACAATTATTTGATTTGCCGTAAATTTGAATCGTATGAGATTATGGGGAAATTTCCCCAATTTGAAGTCAACAATATCTAATATGAACATGATGAGATTATGGGGAAATTACCCCAATTTGTAGTCAACAATATCTAATATGAACATGATGAGATTATGGGGAAATTTCCCCAATTGATAGTCACCAATATTTTCTATGATTTGAACATAATGAGATTATGGGGAAATTTCCCCATTTGATGGTCAGCAATATTAAAGCTTGTATTTTCCATTTAATAATCTTATCGTGGGAATTTCGAAATTCTGATGTTTTTGGTTGTAGATGTGAATGTGGGGATATTTCCCCATTCTAATGTTATTGGTTTTATATGTGTAGTGTATGTGGGGATTTTCCCCACTGGTACGTTTTTCAATTCAAGAATACTAGTTTTCTTCTTTGAGTGGGGAGATTTCCTCAAATTTGATAAAATCATGTAAGCGCATTTCCATTAACTTATAGATTTGTTGACAAAAAGTGTTTATTTCAATTCACATCGTCAACCGAATTTGAAACCACCAAAAAAAGAGAATAAAATAGAAATTCTCTTTTTCAAATAGAATGCGTTTATCATGCTTGTTGTTTCTTGTTGATATTATTGTTCCATTTAGATCTCCACATAAGATCATGTTGTGTGACTGATCATATTTGCTCTTGATGTTAAATATGATGTCAAGGCATTCCTTATATTCATCCAAAGATTGTACTGCATTTGTTGGCATGTAGGCATTTATGAGGCATGTTGGTTTAGATATTGACATGATCTCTATTGCTATAATTCTTTCATTCCCGTCATCCAATTTTGAAATCACATTGTCAAATTTTTGCGGCCAGGCAATAGCTACGCCTGCTCTTCCCATTGGAATTTGGTAGTAAGTTATTGGTTCATTACAATCGTGACTCCGGCCAAATATCTTATAGTCTGCCAATTTTTCGTCCAGTTTTTGAAGTTTAAAAGACCATAACCAGTGTTCTTGTAAACAGATAATATCTTGTTCTTTACTTAGATCTGAAAGATAGGCTGCATTTCCCTTCACCCCCTCTATGTTGCAGGTAATTATATTTAATCTCTGCCGTGACTGTTGAGTGTTTCTGTTGCCATGCCCATTCTGAGGATGTCTGGTGGTTTGTTCTTGAGGCTCGGAATTTCTAAAAAAGAGTTCGATTGGTTCTGTCTTCCTTCATCAATTGCATCTTGATTGTTTCCCGTCATTTGTTTGATTGAATGTTCCTCCTGATGAACTATTTGATTTGATTCCTTGATTTTTTCACCAGGCAAAGATGCTACTTCTGATTGTACTAATGAAGCTGACACTTGAAAGTTCTTAGTTATTGTTACCTCTGAATGCTTACTTTCTGTTGTTTGTTGTCTAACTGGTATGTGTTGAGTTTTTTTCATTATTTCTATGCACCATTTTGTTTTGTCCATCAGAACATATACTTGTTGGAACTGGAGCTTTGACTTTTGTTGAATTGTCAGCATATAATACATGTGAAGTATTCGCTTGTTGTTTTTCCAAATGTATTGCTAGATGCTTTAACATTTGTATTGGTATGTTGAGTCATCATTGTTTGGTTGTTGTTTCTATTTTGATGATAATGAGATGACCTTTGTAGATTGGCTTGATGGTATGTTGGCGGTGGTTGAATGTGCCCATTTGCTTGTCTGTTTTGGTTCTGATATGAAGCCTGTGTTGGTCTAACATGATTTCTACTTGGATGAGCATGAGTACTTTGATGTATGTACTGATTATGGTGGGCTGCATTCAAGTTGGTGATTCCTTGACTAGGATGGAATGCAAAGTTAGTAGCTTGCGGAACATGATATTGATTGAATAGTCCTGCCTGCATAGTTGGTTGAGAAGCATGATTATACATCGGATATTGGTGGTATAATTGCGGTTGTCCTCGTATGTACGGAGCTGGTTGTGGTACCATATTGATATTTACTGGTGGTATTTGGTTCCGTGTTGATGAAAGAGACTGTTGCAATTGTATTGCAAGCTGTGTTGTCAGGGCAGTAGTGATACACATATGCTGAGACATTTGTTGTTCTAATGCACGCATGTTGTTGGAGAGGTGCTGATATTGACATTGAGATTGACATCCACTGTGATTTGCTTGATTGTGTGGTTGTTGATTGAACATGTGATAAGTCTGTTCACTATTTCTTATCTGTTGATTTGCTATTAGTATGTTACCTTCTAATAGTGCCATTTTTCGTTCCAGAAGGTTTCTTGTTTGGTCTCTATCTTTAAGTCTGTTTTCCAGCTTATATATGTATTTTTTGAACTCTTCAACATCTTTAGATTTTCTTTGTTGGCCTTTACTCTGGTTTAGACTATTTTGATTGTTGGTCTTTTTCTCCTTTACAGTTGGTCTTTGTTCTGATTCTATCGCAGTTTTATTTTGCGCCAATGTCTGTACAGAATTGAAGGTTGTTGGCATATTTTGGTCTTTAGATTGCGTTTCTTCTGTTATAACTATGCTACTGTTTGTTTCAACAATCTGGATATTTTGTTGGATTATTTTCATCTCATCTTCTGTTGGTTGTGTGGATTGTTCTTTGTCTTTTGAGACTTCAGTTGCTGGTTCTTGTTGATCTAAATAAAGTATATCAATGACTGCGTTGTTTACAGAAGTGTTGTTATGGACAATTTCAGTACTACAAAATGTATATATAGAACATAAAGAACATAAAATCCAGATTTTAAAAAATATTTTTTTACAGCAGTTCAGATTTGTTTTATTTAAAATAAAAAGTTATAATTCATCCAAAACAAAACCGCACCCAAACCACCACAAGACAAACAGATGCACACAAAGTACTCATAATGGTTCTATTCTTCAAAAAAGGTATATCCTGTCATATTTGATACGTATAGAATAAATCAGCCGTTGTATAGTTTTACCCTTTTCTGAAATAGATAAATTGAAAGCATTAAAAATTTAAGAAGCTAAGTCACGATGCTTTAAAAAAAACATTACTTTTAGAAACACGTAAACCTTGAAAAAATCTTTTTTCTCCCACGTTGCATAAGTTTAATGTAAAGAGGACAGAAAATATATATCACCCGTCAAGGTCTCGCTAATAACAGTCATTTGTTCCCGTTGTAACTTTTGCTGTGCGATATGCTTACTTGGATTAATATGATTATAAATGAACATTTAGAAGGGACATTGTTTTTTTTAAATCCCAGACTCATTTATCTTTCCGTGTAAGTGTTAAATATATTTTAAAAATCTCACCATTGTTTCTGTTAATAGTATTGTATGTAGATGGTCGGATGAAAATAAATTAAGTCAAAAACTCAAGGCTTATTGGTGACGCGCTTCGTAAAGTCGGTCTTTTTTCTTTTGGTTGCATTTTCAGACATGTTATGCCCCGCTTATACGATATAATGGGTCATTATGTGTCCCAGTTTGTGAGTCTGTCAGTCTGTCCATCCTTTACCGTGTTTAGTTTGGTTTACAATAGTTAAGCTTGAAAATTTCTTTTACACAAAAAGTCATGTTCATTATGTATTGGACGTCACTGTATAATATATTAGAAAAAAATAGACTGTTGACCAAGACTTTCACAGTTACTAAACACGAACATTTCATATATAAAATTTATATTTAAAGTCTTAACTTTTTAGAATCCATATACATGTATATAGGTTGTTTTCAATACATAATCGACAGACAAATGGATTGTCCTTGATCTTATCAATATCACTGTTTTTTTAGCCCAGCACAGTTGAAATGTATCCATTCATCGCATTGCTCACAACCAACAGTACGTTCGCCTGCTCTTTCATTGCACATAGGACAGAAGTAAATTGTGACATTCTGTTGGTCCTCAGTTTGAGAGATTTGGGTATACTCTATACTGGTTTGCTCAGTTACATATGAAATTTCTTTATTTAGTGAGATATTTCTCCAATGATTTACCTCTATTGGTTGTAGTGTTCTTTGAATGTCATTGTTTACAGAGTCTAGTTCTGATTCATTACTGGTAATTAGTTCTAGTATGATTGGTAGAACATTGTCAACAAATTTATCGGTTTTGACCCCATTGACCAAGACTGTAGATGTTGTATTATAGCAATTTACTGCAAATTTGTGTTGATTGCCGATTGAGCCATCTCTCTTTTTGTTGTATTTCCTAAATCTTGTCTCAACAATGACCTTACTCCTCTTGACATTGTTGTTTGTCAAAATATTTATGTAGAAATTCTTTAACCAATTCATATGCTGCAGTACTAAAACTTATGCAGAAATTGTTTCTAGGTTTCATTTCATATCTTATATGTGGTGAGTTACAATCATTTCTCTTTTTGTCAATGGCCTTTTGTTTATTAAGTTCATAATCTTTTGACTTTTGGATCAGAGATATGTTTGACTTTGATCTATTGCTTTTACGTAGAGTTGAAGTAGAGGATGGTACCATGGACTGTGAAGTATTTGGAGAACCTCCCGTTGCCATCCTTTTTGTTTATCTTTATGAATTGATTTTTCAGTGAGAGTGGTCTAACGTGGAAAGCCAACGACTGACCAAAAATTGATGAGTAGTTGTTTTGATGACTAGTTAATAGGTTGTTGCGAGGAGTTTAGCGTAGAAAGCCACACTTACTCCAAAAATGTATAACTTGTAGAGATTTCAGTACCAACAGTCTCGTGAAATTTGATTTGTTGTTCGTTTTAGCCAAATTTTGATAAGAGATGATTAGGATGAATGCCGTCAGTGTAGAAATTGAAATTGTATATGTGCCTTTGACAACTATCTCTGTGCTTGCCTTTCTTATATTTTGAGTTTCTGTATAGGTCCAGTGAGAAGAATGGAGAATGACTCCCTATATCAGAGTTTATACTGTCAATTTCTTGATTTATGGTATCAATTTGGTTCCAAAGTATGCTATCGTTGTCTTTATATTCTACGTAATTTTGATGACCTTTTGATTTATTGTAAACTTCAATTGAGTAGTGTGGAATTTGCAGAATAGTATACCTAACTTCTGGGAAGCCTGATAGGAAGTGCCCAATTTCTTGAAATTTTTCACGGAGGTGGATAATGGAAGAATCTGAAGATGACCGAATATTAATTTTATGATCTCTCTCTTTGACAGTTAAATCACATGTTCCGAGCCAGATGTAAATCAAAATATTTCCAAAGTTTCTTATTGCTCTATTGATATTTCTTTTAATGTATTGAAGACCATCAGCTGTAGAGTAACCAGAATCACCCCACCACGACTGACCAATTTTGATTAACAAGTTCTAGTTATATGTCAATAAGTAGAGATTATCTAAAGAGGTTCACCTGTTGTAGATGGATAGTTCAAGTTATATATATATATTTCCAAACTTTAGGATGAAAATCACACTAGGTACACAGCCCCCCCCCCTTTCCAAAGGACAATTTTATATGAATTTATGAAGACTGTATTTGTACGAGATATTAAGCAAGGATAAAGTCTCTGGTTCAGATGTATGACGACACAAATATAAATGTAAATGTCTACTGGAAAAATTCACTAAATGGAGATTGTTTACGATGAAAAGTTTTCAAAAGATGGCGGTTAATGGAAGGACGACAAATGCCAAGCCAGGTAGAAAAAAGGTTGACTGGAAGTTGATGTTGATTGGGAACTGCCTGTCTGGGTTTTAATGTACAACGTGGACTATAAATAAAAATTGTGCAAGTGTTCACTATACAAAGTGCTGAAAATAGAAAAATTATGCTCGAAATCTTCTCTCTTCTGTTTCACACGTCTGTCATTCAAACCTCACTTTCACTATTTAATCTAGACTCTTACAGTGTTTTTACCTCCAAATTGAAGAGTGCAAGTGCTACAATTGGTCAAGAATAATGTATTCGGAATGGGCGTGACTTTAATCTTCCGATAGATGCCGCAACATTGATATCACAAATGTTGTCTCAATCCGTCAAGGGTGAAGAGAACGGGAGTGGATTGTAACCTTTGGCTAGATGGTATACGATAGACACACGCTTGAGCTGGATGAAATTTTTAATGCTGCATTGTGCAGTTGTAGCGTTCACCAAGGGTATACCTTTGTATTTCGAAGTACTTCAAATTTATTCAACGCGCGTTTAACGATTGCTTAGCGTTCCTCTGGCATACCTTGAAGCATATACAATGTGCCCCAAACGTGTCTCAAACTTATCTGTAGAGTTTTCAACGCGCTTGCTGTTTATGTATTATGTGTGTGAAGCGTACCGGTATACGCTAGACAAACGCTTGAGCAGGATGAAAATTCATAGCGTTCACCAAGCACTTACCTTTGAATTTCGACGTACGCAACGCACGTTTAACGATTGCTTAGCGTTCCTCAGGCGTGCAACTAAAGTATACCGACTTTGCCAATTTTCTCTGTATGTCTGGTGCACGCCGTCCTATAAGCCAATGTTGGACGCCGGCATTATAAAACATATGTAACGGTAATTCACTAATTTAATGTTTTATCACTTAGTTCTGTATTCAATATGGCCATACAATTTAACTTTCGTAAAGTGCTTTAACTTCGTATTTTCTGACTTACGGTTGACCTTAGATGTCGATTATGGTGTTACCACAGGATGGCAATTAGGTTTATCTACAGGGAATACTATATTCCAGAAACTATTGCCAAATATTTCAGAAATACAAATTTGCTGCCTCAGTGTGAATTGTTATGAAACATTCTGATCATCGGTCTATCTGTTAATAGGGACCTTTTTAAAATATCGCCTCAATCATAGATGGTGTCAACGGTTTTGTCCAGTCAAAAAGGGACTGTGTTCTGGCAAAAGGCTCGCTTGCTAGTAACGTACGAGTTAGACCCGAGATAATTTTATATTGCATTTGTACATCAATATTGTTGTAGATCGGTTCAAATTCACCAGCTATACAGTTGAGTCTGCCGCATAGCTCGACTTACCTCTAGAAATTTAAAATGAGATTCAGTTGAGAACAAAAATTAACGACATAGATGATTTCAGCTTCCCTATTGTGAACTTTCCTTTTCTATGAAGCAATATTGATATAACAGCGCCTGAATATGATGAATATATCTACCAGTTGATTAGATATTCCATGGCTTGCATTTCCAATGCATGATTTATTTTTAGTATAGAGGATTGCTGTGCTGTTCACAAGAAAGCTACTAACCCAAAATTTCCAAGTGGTGAAGTTGAAATCATCCCTTTAAAAAATTTACGGGATGATTATCTAGCAAGAAGTTTAAGCCCTTTTTTGGGATAAGAATCTATATCGGATATCTTTACAAGTCCCCTATAACAGTTGGATGACGTACCATTATGGAATATCTGATTCACAGAGGACAACAGATTATGTTCCAATCGTTGTTTTTTTTTTTTGCGAATGAGATCTACGGAATTTGACTTATCCCTTACATGTTTGTACGTACATGACCAACACAATGTGTGCCACGTATAGTGGAGGATATGCTTATTCTCCCAGGTAATGTAAAAGTGGGATGTCGTACACATACATATAAGAATTTCTTTTTTTCAGATTTCCGGGAATGAAGAAATTAGACCTCATACATTGTTCATGTAGTTGTGATAAAGGAATACTATTAGAAACAAAATTCGCTAGTGAACTAATACGATATGTATGGGGTCAGTAAATTCCATATAGGGTATGGGGTTAGTAAATTACATAAAGGGAGATAGCGAAATGTTACGTCCCTATGTGAAAACAACACATGTTGAGGGGAAAAAAGAAAGGTTTCAACAGACTAAGAAATTGATGATGGACGATTTAAATAAATGCAGGAAAAAAAATTAAAAGCTAACAAGTTGTTATTGTTACTGTATAGGCCAATGTAAGTAGGTTTTTCATATTTAAAACTTGACGACTTTGATACATGTAGGCTTCTCTTTTAAAAGAAGTACGAAAAATACCAGAGGGACAGTCAAACTATCCAAAATCTAAATGCAGGGTTAGATTCAGCAAATCAAAGAACCCCAAAAATTCAGTTTTTGATGAAATCAAATAAAGTTCAATTTTGGACCCTTTAGACCTCAATGTAGTCCCATTTAAAAACAGGACCAAAAATTAAGAATCTAAATACACAATTAGATTTGGCATATGGAAGAACCCCAATAATTCAATTTTTGATGAAATAAAAAAAAAAACAATTTAGACCCTTTTGGCCCCTAATTCCTAAACTATTGGGACCATAACCCCAAAATCATTCCCAACCTTCAATTAGTGGTTATAAGCTTTGTGTTAAAATTTCATTGATTTCTTTTTACTTATACTTAATTCATTATCAGGAAATCATCCGTCTTAGGACGACGCTGACAACGACAACGATGACGTGATCCAAAAATTTGTAATTTTTGCGGTCATGTAAAAACAGCATTTTATCCCCATGTTCTAATTCTTGCCATGTTGGCTATCTTTGTTGGTGGGTGGGATCATCTGACACTTTTATAAACTAGATACGTATATACCTTAATGATGATAGTTTGGTTAAATTTGGCCCAGTAGTTTCAGAGGAGAAGATTTTTTTAAAAGTTAACAATGATGAGAAAAACTAACTTGGTCCTTTGGGCCAGGTACGCTAAAAACTGATGACAAGACAAAAACATTTTACCCTACATAACTAACTGTGTTATTTGTCAACATCAATTCAAAACTATTTGTTTGAAAATGAGTCTGTACATGCTGTAGTAAATGTACAGATTGTGTATACCGGTAACAGGAAATGGATAAAAGTATTTTCGCATGAAAAACACTTACAATAGACAAAACTGAATATGTATTTAAATGAAAACATGTCTGAGGTAATATTGTGGTTTTATTTAACTCTTCATTGAATTTTAGTAAAAGTACATCAAAAGGAAATCATATAAAAACAACAACAAAAATATTAATAAACAAATAAAACAAAATTTAATCAATTAACAATAACCAGCATGGACATGAGTCAAACAATTCATCAACAATGAGAAACTATAACTGATTTTTTGAATGAAAATTAAAAATAAAAAAACATTGAAGACTTTGTATGTCATAATATGAAAGTAAAAATATTCCCTGAAGAAAAAAACTATCAGTTAAATAATTATAATTTAAATTTGAAATAATCACATTTTTAGTATAAATCATGTTAATTGGATTAATTTCTGAGTTTACAGAAATTAGAGTTATATTGTGTATACATTGTATATTGTCTTTTAAACTGAAAGATTCCATTCAAAGGTCTTATATTTTATATCCCAAAATGTATACAGATTTCAAATAGCTACATTTTTTAAGCAAGGGTTGTTCAAACATTAATATGTACATATAAAACTAGAGGCTCTTGAGAGCCTGTATCGCTCACCTGAAATCATATAAAGTATATTCTTAGTGTAAATAAGAGAGCCTCAAATTTGGCAGTGTTATCAGAGGTTGCAAGATTTCCTCTTTATTTTTCTGTCATTATATCTATGGTAAAATATGTACACAGGCTTAACAAATTGGACAAAGGGTTACTTTATGATGCTTATGTTTGTAATAAAATTTTAGATGCAGAAAACATTAATTGTTGGTATTCATCTATGAGATATGTACTTCAATCACTTGATATACAAAATTTAGAAACAAAATTTAGCTCAATAAATTAATTAAATTTGTAAAATGTAAACTTTTTAATAGTTTTAAAACATTTCCTGTGGTCAAAAGATCTGAAACCTTATCACGAGGTAATAGTAAATTAGAAAATTATTTCAACCTCAAGACTGACTTTGTAAAGGAGGTTTATTTATCAATTAAAGATTTTAGTATAAGAAGAGCTATATGTAAAATGAGAATAAGTGCTCATGATCTTAGAATTGAGAAAGATAGATATAGTAAAAAATACATAGAGAGAAAACAACGTCTATGTCATCACTGCTTATCACATGGATCAAATTCTATTGAAGATGAGACCCATTTTACAGTAAATTGTCCATTATATAATGAACAGAGGAAATTATTATTTGATAAAGTTATCACTTTTTGTACTAATTTTAAAGAACTACCTAATGATAAGAAACATTTCTGGCTGTTCACAAATGAGCATTTACCAACTCTCATGTGCCTAGGAAATTACATTATTAAAGGGTTAGAAATAAGATCCAGATGTAAACAAAATATATGAAGTAATTTAGTATTTTATTGTTATAAGATTTAATATAATAGTTATATAAAACACATGTTGTGTTAGGCTCTGATCCTGTCCATAATGTTATAGTATGGTATTAGTTTTCTGTTTTGCTGTTTCCAATCATATTGTGTTGTAAAATGATGCCCTTTATGGGTTCTTGATTAGATTAATAAAACTCTTATCTTATCTTATCTTATCTTATCTTATAAAAAAGATAAAATTTGGCTACAAAGTAACAACACTTCGCCAGCACCTCATAAGGAAATGAACATTCATGCTATGTGTGGTTTCATTCAATTCAGTGGTTCTCTAGAAGAACACTTTTGTATGCATTTACCATAGGGCCCTATGTTCAACTTAGTCCCCAGCTGGTGGCCATCTTAGAGGATGAATCGACAACAAAGTAATAACACTAGGTCAGCATCTCATAAGGAACATTCATGCTATGTGTGGTTTCATTCCATTCAGTGGTTCTCTAAAAGAAGACATTTGTATGTCTTTCCCATAGGGTCCTATGTTAAACCAAGTCCCTCGCTGGTGGCCATCTTGAATGATGGATCGGCTAGAAAGTAACAACACTTGGTCAGCACCTCATAAGGAACATTCATGCTATGTTTGGTTTCATTCCATTCAGTGGTTCTCTAAAAGAAGACATTTGTATGCATAACCAATAGGGC
This sequence comes from Mytilus edulis, assembly GCA_019925275.1. Classification (NCBI taxonomy): domain Eukaryota; kingdom Metazoa; phylum Mollusca; class Bivalvia; order Mytilida; family Mytilidae; genus Mytilus; species Mytilus edulis. Next base: position 75,524,833 of record CM034357.1, read on the forward strand.
CCTATGTAAAACTAAGTCTCCTGCTGGCGGCCATCTTGGATGATGGATCGACTACAAAGTAACAACACTTGGTCAGCACCTCATAAGGAACATTCATGCTATGTTTGGTTTCATTCCATTCAGTGGTTCTCTAAAAGAAGTCATTTGTATGCATTTCCCATAGGGCCCTATGTTAAACTTAGTCCCCAGCTGGCGGCCATCTTGGATGATGGATTGGCTACAAAGTAACAAAACTTGGTCAGCATCTTATTAGGAACATTCATGCTATGTTTGGTTTCATTTCATTCAGTGGTTCTCTAAAAGAAGACATGTGTATGTATTTCCCGTAGGGTCCTATGTTAAACCAAAGCCCACACTGGAGGCCATCTTGAATGATTGATTGGCTACAAAGTAACAACACTTGGTTAGCAACTCATAAGAAACATTCATGCTATGTTTAATTTCATTCCATTCAGTGGTTCTCTAAAAGAAGACATTTGTATACATTTCCCATAGGGTCCTATGTTTAACTAAGCCCCCTGCTGGCAGCCATTTTGGATGATGGATTGGCTACAAAGTAACAAAACTTTGTCAGCACCTCATAAGGAACATTCATGCCATGTTTGGTTTCATTCCATTTAGTGGTTCTCTAGAAGAAGTTCAAAATGTAAAAAGTTAATGACGACAACTGAAGAAGCCGGACGCCAAGTGATGACGAAAGGCTAACCAGACCTTTTCAGCCAGGTGAGCTAAAAAGTTTAAAAAACAAAGACATGACAGATGATAAACTTCACTGTATCTACTGAAATGGATATGATTACATGTATAATAACCATATAATTTGTATTAAGTAACTTGAAACAGACATCTACATTTTGTTTGCCTAAACTATCTACATGTTTATTTTCTTTTAAAATGTTTAGGATATTCTCATACCATATATACATTATGTTGTGTACATAGTAAATCTTTGTGAAAATATGTCAGAAATATACGAAACAAAAGATTGCGTTCTTGCATCATCAATTTGTGTTAAGTGGTTCATAAAACACTGATAACTTGTACAAAAATCTGTACAAATTATAACATGTATAATTTGTACAACATTACAACTTGTACAACATATATTATACATGTATAAATCATAATATATGATTTTTGTTCATGGGAATAGACATGAGAAAACTTAAGTTTAATTATTTTTGATCATATTATATACAGCTTCCCCAAGTTGTTTCGTTGTCTGATTCATGCTGTATGCTTTGGTTGCCTGGTCGTAGCATTCATCTGTAAGTTTCCATCTATGTAGGCTAATCTTGAATCTTGTCTCCAGTGAAATATGTTCAAAGTCAGCATCATGTGATAACTTGTTAAATACCTTTCGACATGCAACATTCATGCAGGCATTGAGATACTTAGGTAACTTGTATTTTTCTGCTTCTATAATGTTTTGGACTATTTGTGTTGAAGTTATAGAGTCACTTTTCTTCTTCACCAACTTTGTGAGATACCAATCAGCCCTTATTCTGGCATCTTCTGCTAAGTATTCATCAATCAGAGGCAAAATCTGGTGTATGGTGTCCTCTGAAAATTAAGGAGAAAATAAATTAAGAATAAAAATTTACCCGGGATTCATTTTTATTCAAATGGTACTTATTTCATGGATTTAGTGAGAAAAAGTAAAATATTGTCTTTAAAAAGTGTTAAATAGATTAATGTTTAATGTATATATACAGAATTTGTTACAACAAAGAAATATCAATGCCATGTGAGACTTTATGACCTATAACAAATATGTATAAATTTAAGATACATTTACCATGTTTACAAATAATACAAAATGTATTTCCCCATAATTTGAACTCTAGTGGACTATGGTCTCATTGGCCATCATATTGCATCTCCTTTTATTTTTAGCTCACCTAGCCCAAAGGGCCAAGTGAGCTTTTCCCATCACTTTGCGTCCTGCGTCCGTAGTCGTCCGTCGTCGTCCGTCGTTAGCTTTTACAAAAATCTTCTCCTCTGAAACTACTGGGCCAAATTAAACCAAACTTGGCCTCAATCATCATTGGGGTATCTAGTTTAAAAAAAGTGTCCGGTGACCCGGCCAACCAACCAAGATGGCTGCCATGGCTAAAAATAGAACACAGGGGTAAAATGCAGTTTTTAGCTTATAACTCAAAAACCAAAGCATTTAGAGCAAATCTGACAAGGGGGTAATATTGTTTATCAGGTCAAGATCTATCTGCCCTGAAATTTTCAGATGAATCGGACAACCCGTTGTTGGGTTGCTGCCCCTAAATTGGTAATTTTAAGGAAATTTTACTGTTTTTTGTTATTATCTTGAATATTATTATAGATAGAGATAAACTTTAAACAGCAATAATGTTCAGCAAAGTAAGATCTACAAATAAGTCAACATGACCGAAATGGTTATATTGTTATGCGTTTACTTTACTACATTGGTTAGAGGTAAAGGGGGAGGGTTGAGATCTCACAAACATGTTTAACCCCGCCGCATTTTTGCGCCTGTCCCAAGTCAGGAGCCTCTGGCCTTTGTTAGTCTTGTATTATTTTAATTTTAGTTTCTTGTGTACAATTTGGAAATTAGTATGGCGTTCATTATCACTGGACTAGTATATATTTGTTTAGGGGCCAGCTGAAGGACGCCTCCGGGTGCGGGAATTTCTCGCTACATTGAAGACCTGTTGGTGACCCTCTGCTGTTGTTTTTTATTTGGTCGGGTTGTTGTCTCTTTGACACATTCCCCATTTCCATTCTCAATTTTATTCAGTTTACCCCTTTAGGAGTTATTGCCCTTTATAGTAAATTTTTAACCATTTTTCATAAATCTTAGTAATCTTTTACAAAAATCTTCTCCTCTGAAACTACTGGGCCAAATTAATCAAAACTTGGCCACAATCATCATTGGGGTATCTTGTTTAAATTCGTGTGGCGTGACCCTGCCAACCAACCAAGATGGCCACCATGGCTAAAAATAGAACATGGGGTAAAATGTAGATTTTGGCTTATAACTCTAAAACCAAAACATTTAGAGCAAATCTGACTGGGGTAAAATAATCAACTAGGCCAAGATCTATCTGCCTTGAAATTTTCAGACAAATCAGACAACCTGTTTTTGGGTTGCTGCCCCTGAATTAGTAATTTTAAGGAAATTTTGCAGTTTTTGGTTATTATCTTGAATATTATAATAGATAGAGATAAACTGTAAACAGCAATAATGTTCAGCAAAGTAAGATCTACAAAAAAGTCAACATGACCAAAATTGTCAGTTGACCAATTAAGGAGTTATTGCCCTTTATGGTCAATTTTTTACCATTTTTCTAAAATTATAAAATTGTTTTAAAAAATCTCTTCCTCTGAAACTACTGGGCCAAATTTAACCAAACTTGGCCACAATCATCATTTTGTATCTAGTTTTAAAAATGTGTGGCATGACCCTGCCAACCAACCAAGATGGCTGCCATGGCTAAAAATAGTACATAGGGGCGAAATGTAGATTTTGGCTTATATCTCTGAAACCAAAGCATTTAGAGCAAATCTGACATGGGGGTAATTATTTATCAGGTCAAGATCTATCTGTCCTGCAATTTTCAGACAAAACAGACAACCTGTTGTTGGGTTGCTGCCCAAGAATTAGTAATTTTAAGGAAATTTTGCAGTTTTTGATTATTATCTTGAATATCATAATAGATACAATGTAGAGATAAACTGTAAACAACAAAAATGTTCAGCAAAGTAAGATCTACAAATAAGTCAACATGACCAAAATTGTCAGTTTACCCCTTAAGGAGTTATTGCCCTTTATAGTCATTTTTAACAATTTTCATAAATTTTGGTAAATTTTTGTAAATTTTTAGAATATATTTTCCACTGTAATTACTGGGCCAAGTTCATTATAGATAGAGATAATTGTAGCAAGAAGAATGTCCAGTAAAGTAAGATCTACAAACACATCATGATCGCCAAAACACAATTTTGTCATGAATTTATCTGTGTCCATTGTTTAATATGCACATAGACCAAGGTGAGCAACACAGGCTCTTGAGAGCCTCTAGTTATATGAACTATCATTATATATTAAATAGTAGTCTCTATTAAAACATCTTGTCCAAATACTGGGCAACATAGAGATGGCAATACAGTGTAGGAAATACTTTTTTTTTCAACATTTAATATTTTATTTCACTTCTCAGCGCGGGTTGTGAACAATGTCCCTTAGCGCTACAACAATGATGCTAAGGTTCCTCCCTATGTTGTTAATTGCTAAAGAAACCAGGGGATTTGATGAGCAAAATATATCTTATATTTATATACATTGTTAGTTGCATTTTACCATATTCATACGAGCACACAATACATACATGTATATATGATTCAATGAATATAGGAAATAACAGTGTTCAATAAAATTGAGAATGGAAATGGGAATAGGGAAATGAGTAAAATATCTGGTTCTATGTACATGTTGATGAGTTGCTGTCTCAAAAACTTATACCCCATATCTCATAGCAGACATTTAAAATGTTGCCTTAAATTTGTATTTAAACTAATGCAACTTTAGTTATTGGAAATATAGCAACTTCTTGATTGCATCTCTACATTTTTCTGGGTGGAATTTTTGTTTTATCTATATATCAGTGTGCATATATCATTTAAATATTTTTTTATTTACCCTCAAATGGATCCTGGATACCTGGATGTGCTACACGTATGAACAAGACAAAACTTTTATAATCCTTCCCAGTGAAAATTATTTCGTTCTTTTTCTTCTCTTGAAAATCACTGGTTAACATTTTCTCAAAAACCACTGATATCTGCTTAAACTCTTCCTGAGTAACATAAAGCTTTCTGTTGCCAATTTTAAGTGTCAAGTCAGACAACTGGAAAATCGAGTCTAGTCTATCCATCTCTTTATTTCTATCTTCTTCTTTCCTTACAAAATGGTTTTCACATCTGGAAACTGGTGTCACAGAGCATGAAGACAAGTCCTTGTCCATGAGCCTTAATTCAAATATAAAAAATCACATAATAGATTATTTATTCAATATACATGTACATTATGTTTATGAATATTAGTCAAGGAAAAAAGTTCCAATGTCCCCTGTGTTGCTCCATTTTTCATCTATCCAAGGTACATTGTACTTTCAAGGGCAATAACTAAAAAAAAAATATTGGTTCTTAAAACAATTTACAGATATCTTACATTGTGTCTTAGCAATAAAGGCTTCAGAGCAAATGCAATATTATTCTTGTTATAATCAATTGTTCCAAGAGGCATCAATGATTAAAAATATTTGATCAGAACCTGCTCTTGAAAATATAAACCTATAGTATAATATATAAAGTTTCATAAAAGTCGGGGAAGAATTTTGAACATGCAAGCACTTATGATGCAATTGTCCATATAATTAATGTGTCCAAGGTGCATACATGTAACTCTTTTAAAACTATTTGATCTGCACTGATTTTTCAACTTGTCCAATACGTTGCTAATATAAACCTATGATATAACATGTTTAAGTTTTGGATGATCAATGCATTAGAATGGGGACATATGGTTGGAACCCCCCTCCGCTGCCTATTTATCGTGTGTTGAAGAATCCCTGTTTTGAAAGTGTGCATGTCCAGTTTCCCTGTCAATTTAACAGTTTAAGTTCTTTATCCATATTCCCCATGCAATCATATATTAACAATTATTGTGATCTCTAGGAATTTGCTTCACGTCAAGCTTTAATGTTAATGTTAATGTACCTACACTTGTATTTATAAACTAGAGACTTTAAAGAGCCTGTGTCGCTCACCTTGGTCTATGTGAATATTAAACAAAGGAAGCAGACGGATTCATGACAAAAATGTGTTTTGGTGATGGTGATGTGTTTGTACATCTTACTTTACTGAACATTCTTTCTGCTTACAATTATCTCATATCTTATTTTCATAAAATTTGTAAATTTTTACTAACATTTTCCACTGAAACTACTGAGCCAAGTTCATTATATTTTTACTAACATTTTCCACTGAAACTACTGAGCCAAGTTTATTATGTTAGTAAAAATTTACAAATTTTATGAAAATTGTTAAAAATGAACTATAAAGGACAATAACTCCTTAGGGGGTCAATTGACCATTTTGGTCTTGTTGACTTCATTTTAGGTCTTACTTTGCTGTACATTATTGCTGTTTATAGTTTATCTCTATCTATAAAAATATTCAAGATAATAACCAAAAACAGCAAAATTTCCTTAAAATTACCAATTCAGGGGCAGCAACCCAACAAAGGGTTGTCCCATTCATCTGAAAATTTCAGGGCAGATAGATCTTGACCTGATAAACAATTTTACTCCCTTGTCAGATTTGCTCTAAATGCTTTGGTTTTTCAGTTATAAGAAAAAAACTGCATTTTACCCCTATGTTCTATTTTTAGCCATGGCTGCTATCTTGGTTGGTTGGCAGGGTCACTGGACACAATTTTTAAACTAAATACCCCAATAATGATTGTGGCCAAGTTTGGATTAATTTGGCCCAGTAGTTTCAGAGGAGAAGATTATTGTAAAGTGATTACTACGATTTACGAAAAATGGTTAAAAATTGACTATAAAGGGCAATAACTCCAAAAGGGGTCAACTAACCATTTCGGTCATGCTGACTTGTTTGTAAATCTTACTTTGCTGAACATTATTGCAGTTTACAGTTTATCTCTATCTATAATAATATTCAAGATAATAACCAGAAACAACAAATTTCCTTGAAATTACCAATTCAGGGGCAGCAACCAAACAACAGAATGTCCGATTCATCTAAAAATTTCAGGTCAGATAGATCTTGACCTGATAAACAATTTTACACCGTCAGATTTGCTCTAAATGCTTTGATTTTGAGTTATAAGCAAAAAACTGCATTTTACCCCTATGTTCTACTTTTAGCCATGGCGGCCATCTTGGTTGGTTGGCAGGGTCACCGGACACATTTTTTAAACTAGATACCCTTATAATGATCGTGGCCAAGTTTGGTTTAATTTGGCCCAGTAGTTTTAGAGGAGAAGATTTTTGTAAAAGTTAACAGACGACGATGACAACGACGGATGAGGGATGCAAAGTGATGAGAAAAGCTCACATGGCCCTTTGGGCCAGGTCAGCTAAAAAAAAAGAGAGATTAATAATCAGTTACCTGAGGGTTAAAAGAATAGATGAACAAACTTTTTCAATAATCATGAAAATACATTAAACAGTCAAGGGTCTAACTTAAATAAGTTATTAGAGAAAAATAACATGCATTGTTTTTGTGAGGTAAAATATTAAATAAACAGCTGCGCCATGAGCGCATGATACGCCCGACGTCTTGTGTGGAAGTTTTATGCAATAATCATAAATAGTTTCTGAGGAAGTTTTAAGCAATAACCATTTATTGTTTTTGAGACACAGCGGACATGTGAAACCCCCACCCTGTTTTTTTTTTACAAATATCACTAAAATAAAATTTTGAATCAAACCAAAAAGTATACAGATCTTTAAATTAGTATAACAAAGAAGTGTGTACAGTTTCAAGCAATAATCATAAATTGTTTTTGAGATACGGCGCAACATGTAAAAAAAAACCTCCCCTTTTTTACAAAATACTCAATAACTCAAAAAAAAATTTGAGTCATCACCAAAAAGTATACAGATCTTTAGATTAATATAACAAAGAAGTGTGTAAAGTTTTAAGCAATAATCATAAATCGTTTTTGAGATACGGCACGACATGTAAAAAAACCCTCCCCCTTTTTTACAAAATACTCAATAACTCAAAAATGAAATTTTGAATCATCACCAAAAAGTATACAGATCTTTAGATTAATATAACAAAGAAGTGTGTAAAGTTTTAAGCAATAATCATAAATCGTTTTTGAGATACGGCGCAACATGTAAAAAAACCCTCCCCCTTTTTACAAAATACTCAAAAACTCAAAAATGAAATTTTGAATCATCACCAAAAAGTATACAGATATTAACATTAATATAACTAAGAAGTGTGTAAAGTTTTAAGCAATAATCAAGAAACGTTTTTGAGATACGGTGCGACATGTGAAAAAAAACACACCCTGTTTTAGTTACAAAGTGCTGTAACTCAAAAAGTTTAAATCTTATGTTCACCAAAAAGTATACAGATCATTTGACCATCATAAGGAACAACTATATTAAGTTTCATGAAATTTGGATAAGTCGTTCTCAAGTTACGGTGCGACATGTTTACGCCGGACAGACAGATAGATGGACGGACAGACAGACGGACGGACACCGGACATTTGTATACCATAATACGTCCCGTCAAAATTTTGACGGGCGTATAAAAACTGTGATAACATATGTCATGTATGTATGTTACATGTTTCAAAGAGGCAATATACATCCTTTACTTTGTTAAATTGTATACAAGTTAACGTTCTATTGGTATAATAATTGTCTTTATCTATACTAAACTTTAGAAAGATATATATTCAACAGTTTATAATTTGCAATTCATAAAATTGAGAATAGAAATGGGGAATGTGTCAAAGAGACAACAACCAGACCATAGAGAAGACAACAGCAGAAGGTCACCAACAGGTCTTCAATGCAGCGAGAGAAATTCCCGCACCCAGAGTTGTCTTTCAGCATGTATAGTACACCTATGTTATTACAGAAAATATAAATGCCTGTAATAACTAAAGTAAAGGGTGTTGTTACAGCTTTTCTACATCTCTTTAAAGCCAATTCTCAGACATATATCACAATATATTTCAGTTCATTGTAAGAAATAATGATCAGAGCATGTAATGAGGTTCTGAGCAAGATTCCCAGTAATTCCCAAGTTACATATGTTACATGTCTGTAATAACTAATAAAACTAGATATCATTGAGATGGGAGCCATCTCTGTGGGCCCCGCTGTGAATAATGTGCATTAAAAAATTGTATCTTTACCATAGGACATGGGTTTGTCAACTGAAATCAAAGTTTTTGACCTTGACCTTTGACCTAGGAAGTTGTAAATAAATTATGACACACCCTTTGGTGTTGGTTTATAAACATGTCAAGTATAAACTTTGAAATGATAACGGTTCTCAAGATATAGAGCGGACACGATCTTTACCATAGGACATGGGGTTGTCAACTGAAATCAAAGTTTTTGACCTTGACCTTTGACCTAGGAAGTTGTAAATAAATTATGACACACCCTTTGGTGTTGGTTTATAAACATGTCAAGTATAAACTTTGAAATGATAACGGTTCTCAAGATATAGAGCGGACACGATCTTTACCATAGGACATGGGGTTGTCAACTGAAACCAAAGTTTTTGACCTTGACCTTTGACCTAGGAAGTTGTACATAAATTATGACATACCCTCTGATATTGGTTTATATACATTTCAGGTATAAACTTTAAAATGATTACGGTTCTCAAGATATAGAGCGGACACGATCTTTACCATAGGACATGGGGTTGTCAACTGAAACCAAAGTTTTTTTACCTTGACCTTTGACCTAGGAAGTTGTATATACATCATGACACGCCCTCTGGTGGTGGTTAATAAAGTATAAAGAATGAAATCATAATGGTTCTCTAGATATGGAGCGGACACAAAGTTAAAGTGTTACGGACGGACGGACGGACTGACGGACAGACAGACTGATCACTATAGGGCGACCCGCCTAAAGGCGGGGCCCTAATTAAGAATGGAAATGGGGAATGTGTCAAAGAGACAAGAACCGGACCATAGAACAGACAACAGCAGAAGGTCACCAACAGGTCTTCAATGCAGCGAGAGAAATTCCCGCACACAGAGTTGTCCTTCAGCTGGCCCCTAAACAAATATATATACTAGTTCAGTGATAATGAACGCCATACTAAACTCCAAATTGTACATAAGAAACTAAAATTATGAATAATACAAGACTAACAAAGACCAGAGGCTCCTGACTTGGGACAAGCCTTGTTATTACAACTTAGTGTATCCCTTATCATGCTTAGAGTTGTTAATGTCTGTGTCATTTTGGTCTCTTGTGGACAGTTGTCTCATTGGCAATCATACCACATCTTCTTTTTTATAATTAGAGATTAACCATGGTTGATAAAAAATGTTTTAAGTAAATTGGAAAATTTATCATCAAGCTGAAGGTTATGCATTAAAAAAAGTTTCTGCGCAAATTTTCAAGAAATTCCAAAAGTCCACTAAAAATAAAAATATATACTTTGATATATTAACTAATAACAAACATATAGATAAGGAAATAAAGAACAGACAACTCATGAAAGTATCTGTTATAACACATGTATGTTATTTTTCTCTAATAACTTATTTAAGGGGGCTCGCGGATATACATCAAATTTTTTTTCAATATATAGGATTTCCTAATATTTTTCTATAAATGAATTTCATCATATAATTAATAGAAAAATGAAATAAAAAATGGGGTCACCGTTCATTAAAGCTCACAATCTGCCTCCAAGAAAAGCAAACATTTTTGTAAATGTCCTTTTTTTCGGTGAAACTAATAGGAGAAATAGATGAAATATCGAAATAGAATAAGAACTAAGTTACAGAAATTACTTAAATTTTACAATTATTTAGTTTATGTACAGCTTATTCGAAAAAAACAATAATAAAAACATAGGTCATTGATGAGTTAAACAAGATATTTCAATTTTAATGCCCCAAAATGGCATTTTTGCAACAAAGGGAGATAATTTGGAGCTTGTTCAATGATATAAACATTTTAAAAGTCATCTGTGGTCAAATCCAATCGATTTTTTGGGTAATTTTTGTACCATGTTATAAGGTTATAACAAATAGTGTTATAAATAAAATTTGTAATGAAAAAACAAATGTTTATTTTTTGGCTGAAATTTTTGTGCCTCCTCAAGTTAGACACTTGACTGATATTTAAGCAAATGTAGTGACTAGTCCAAATAATTATGACGTGAAGTCTTGAAAGTCTATTTTAATTTTTGCTTTGTCAATGTAAGGCGTCAAACAAAAATAATAAAATAGCTTTCAAGAGGGTATAATAATCAGACTTAAGCAAATGCTGACGAAAAGGGTAGGTCCAGTAAGACCCCTTTTTGGTCCCAAAATATAGCAGTTTTACAAAATTGTTAAAATGTAAACTTTTAGTTATTTATTTGAAAGTAGAATGCTTCTGCTCCATAAATATGGGCTCTTTTTGACAATACAATGCACATATATCGGGTATTAGCATCATAAAGTCATGCTAGTTGACCGAAATCTTCACAATTTTAGCATTTTAGACATACCTTTCAACCTGTGATGAGGAAAATGCAGGTCATGAAAATTTAGTTAAATTAATTTAGACAGTTAAACGGGTTTCCGTTTTAAATGAATGTGGCTGTATTTGTGTTCATTCTTAATATTGAAATGTTAGTTGTATTTGATGATAATACATAACATATATATAAAGGTTGAGGATGAACACAGATGCGGCCACTTTATAATTTTGACAAAAACATTCTGAAAAGTGACATTTTTTGGCACATTTGATAGATTTTTCATATTTAGGCTTGAATCGGAGTGTTTTTAATGAGTAACTCAGTTAAAATCTTTCACATAAACTAATTGAATCAAGTTAAGTGTTTAAGGTGGTACCCAACACCTTGACTAAAATTAATTTGACTCATTTAATTTTCTTAAAATTTTGACAAATATATTTACTTTGACCCTTAGAAAAAAATATGAAAATTTAAAAAATTTGAACCTATCACTTTCTCGGAAAAAATTATTTGGATATATATTGAAATGATTGAGAAGCTTTTAAAATATTTCCTTAACAATACACCCTGATTAAAACGTTTAGCTGATTTTACAGAGTTATCTCCATATAGTGTTAGGTACCACCTTAAAAGGAATCCGGGTCCGTCCGCCCTGATTCTGGTTCGCCCTAGTTTCTGTTCGCCCTAATACCTGTTCGCCTCAAGTCCGTTCGCCCTGTTTTTATTTTTTAGTATAGTGTTGCGTTGTGTGTATATAATTGAATGTGTTGAAGTCAGTCTTAAATTTGGCCGAATATTTACGATGTATCATGTTGTTTATAGCTAGCTAGCTAGCTGCTACTAGGATTTTGGCAAATATTCTGTATTGAACTTTTAATAGATATACATATGATAAATTTACATATATATATATATATATATATGTAAAGTCTCTGAATGATTGTATAATAAAAACTATAACACAAATTCCCATACGTTTCGGCCATTACGGCCTTCTTCATTGGAATAAATTACAACATTGAAACAACAATTACATCACTTGGATACATTACGTTATAATAACTTCTATGACGTTCATTTGCCGCGTTTTTCGCTTTTTTAATATAAATATATTTATTATCGTTCATACATTGTGTTGAGTCCTTTAGGTTCTAAAGTTTTTAATTTTTTCATCCAAAAGGCTTCTTTAGTTTTTCTGTAAATTTCTGTCCCAAATACTCTCTCTATGGGGGTAACTTTCAAATTTGTCATTGAATGATTGTTCTGAATGAAATGGTTAGCTACTGGATCTTCTGTTTTTTTTGTGCGTATTTTTGAAAAGTTCAATAGCATTCGTTGATATAGTGTATCACCCGTTTGTCCTTAAAATCATACCAAAGGGATTTACTTTAAAGTGGACATTAAACTTAGGTAAAGTGGACGCCAGTCATCAAGAAAATGTGAATAATATCTTAGAAAACTCTTCATATCAATTAATCAAAGAAAGTATAAAGGTATGTGCTACGCAAATTCAAGAAGTTGATAACAATTTAACACAAATACACAGCAACATCATAAACATTTTTGGAATTGATATTTTACAAGAAATTCAACAGAATCATGAGAATGAACTGCAAAAAATAGAAGAAAAAATTAAAAGAACGAAGAGTAAGAAAATCTCCGCAATAAAATGTCAAAGCAACGTATTACGTAACAACAATAAATTAACAACAGATATTCAAACTAGAACTAACCCGATTAAAGAGCAAAATATAAACATAGTGAAAGACGGGAATTGTTTTTTTCGATGCATCTCAAAATATTTATTCGACACCCAAGAAAGACATGAAGATATTCGTCACCAAATTTTAACAACAATTTCAACAGACAAAAACTTTTATACGGAATTTATTGACGGTGATTTCGATACCCATTTAAATAACATTTCAAAAACAGATGGACACTCTACATCCTGGGCTACGGAAGCAGAAATTATAGCAGCTAGTGAAACATATAATGTTGATTTTTTTATTAAAACTAAAGTCGGTCTCATAGCTGAATGGAACCAATTTTCAAGAAATAAACATTGCAACCATGGCATGCCGTATATCACAATACTACATGAAAACAATCATTTTTCGCTTGTAAAAAATATCCCTAGACCATGTTCATGTAATCCAGTTATCAAACCTAATTTAGCAAAAGAAACAAATTCAAAATCAACAGACAAATCAGAAGAGTCAATAGATACTTTTAATAAACAAAACCGCGACCCAAAATGTGAGGTTATTAATAAATCTTCAAAAGAGTTAACGAGCGCACAGAAAACATTATTGTCAAAAGGTTTCAAGTTTGTTCCAACTAGAAGAAAAGTAGACATGGGGAAACTTATAGCTGATCTAAAGATATGGGAAAGAAGAATGCGTCTTCGCGAACATTTTTTCGAAAAAAACGGGGAAAAAGAAAATTACGAAAACGAGTATACTAAATTCAAAAAATCAAGTACGTTCACACCCTCCCCAGGAAAAGAAAGATGGTTAGATGAGTATATACAAACCGTAAAAGATGAAATTTTAAGTAGATTAAGTCGAAAATTCAAAATGAATATAACTATTGAAGAAGAAAAAGCAATGCGGGAACTTTTGTATGATACAAGCATCGTGATACGACCAAGCGACAAATCATCCGGAGTTGTAATAATGAACACAGAACATTATAAATTGGAAGTAGAAAAAGAATTAGATAACAACGATACGTACAAAGCAATAGATAAGGATCTAACACAGAAAAATGAAAATAAAGTAAAAAAACTCATAGAAAATTTATGTAAAAGAGAAATAATAGACAAAGACATGAAAAAATATCTCTTACCAAAAGGAACATGTCCCGGAAAGGTACAAGCCAATCCAAAATTACACAAAAGAAATCACCCAGTTAGAACAATTATTAATGGGCGGAACCATCCCACAGAAAAAATCGCTGAAATAGTCGAAAACGAGCTTTCTGAGAATGTTCGAAACTTACCCACCTATATCAAAGACACAACAGATTTTTTAAACAAATTAAATGCAATACAACAGCCTTTACCAGACAACGCAATAATGTTTTGTTTAGATGTAAATAAATTATATCCAAGCGTACCAAGAAAAGAAGCGCGAGAAGCATGCAAATCAGCACTAGAAAATCGAACTAACACATCAATCCCAACGGAAGATGTTCTTAAAATGATGGATTTAGTCATTGAAAACAATAATTTTAGCTTTAACGGAAAGCACTTTTTACAAACCGAAGGAACAGCTATTGGTTCCCATCTAGGCATGAATTATGCTTGCACCTACCTCGGACAATGGGAAGAAAATTTATTTCAAAACAGCAATTTACAACCATTTTCATATTGGAGATATGTTGATGACATCTGGGGAATATGGGAACATGGTTTAGATGAATTAAAAAAATTTCACGAAATGTCAAACAGTTTACATCTGAGAATTAAAACAGAAATGCGTTACTCAACTGAAAAAATTGAATTCCTTGATGTGTTTGTACACATAGAAAACGGACAACTTAAAACAGATCTTTATACAAAATCAACAGATAAACACCAGTACTTACATGTGTCGTCAAGCCATCCAAACTCTGTAAAAAATGCTATACCATATGGTCTTGGTATTCTTGTCAAAAGAATTTGCTCAACAGAGGAAGATTACAAAACAAGAAGAGAAGAAATAAAAACGCACCTAAGAAAACGTGGATACAATAACTCGTCCACTGAAGTTCAATTGAAAAAAGTCGACAATTTAAACCGAGAAGATCTATTACAGTACAAACAGAAGAAAGAAAACAACAGGGTACCTTTAGTAATTACTTTTTCTAAAGCGCTTCCAAATGTACATTCAATTCTTAGAAAAAATCTTAAAATTCTCCATCAATCTGAAAGACTAAAGAAAATATTCCCCGATCCGCCTATCGTGGCATTTAAACGCGATAACAACATAAAAGACATCTTAGTGCACAAAAAGCATAATTTACTATTTTATAAACAAACTAATGGATGTGGACCATGTGGTAAAAATTGTGCATTATGCTCACATATAAATGAAACCAAGGTATTTTGTGACAACACCGGCAAAGAATATACCATTCAGGGACAAATAAATTGTAAAACCGTAGGCGTGATATATGCGATTAATTGTACAAAATGTGAAAAAGTTATATATGTAGGACAAACGGGTGATACACTATATCAACGAATGCTATTGAACTTTTCAAAAATACGCACAAAAAAAACAGAAGATCCAGTAGCTAACAATTTCATTCAGAACAATCATTCAATGACAAAGGAGTATGTTCGATAAGGTCCTAAAATGGCCCCCTTTTTTAGCGTAAATTTCAAATTCGGATTTATTTACCAATATCACGATAAATTATAGCTAATATATTGACTAGATAGGATGTAAGCCATTTTATTGAAAATTTCACGTTTCTGCGTTTCATTATGACGTCACAAGTTGTACTCATATTGATTTTTCACGAAAAAATCAATGACAATGTGTAAATTTCCATAGATTATTGGACAGGAAACATAGAGCGCATACGTCGACAACAAAGATCTTTTAAAATAATGTTTGTGAAGACATTTCACATGTATTATTTGAATATTAAGCTTGTCGACGCCTGCGCTCTATGTTTCCTGGTCCTTTATTTGGTTGAAATCCAGCTGATTTTGTCAAATTTCACAAAAATCCCTTATCTTGACCTTTTTGTGATGTAAAAATCAACGTGTTAGAATTAAACTTTGACAAAAACAGTTCTGTTTAACTTTCTCACATGTCTTTATAGCAACTTAAAGCATTTATTGTCTTGTAACTATTAACTTTATAATTGGGGCCAAATATGGCCCTTACCGAACTTACTCCTTTGAAAGTTACCGCCATAGAGAGAGTATTTGGGACAGAAATTTACAGAAAAACTAAAGAAGCCTCTTGGATGAAAAAATTAAAAACTTTAGAACCTGAAGGACTCAACACAATGTATGAACGATAATAAATATATATTTATATTAAAAAAGCGAAAAACGCGGCAAATGAACGTCATAGAAGTTATTATAACGTAATGTATCCAAGCGATGTAATTGTTGTTTCAATGTTGTAATTTATTCCAATGAAGAAGGCCGTAATGGCCGAAACGTATGGGAATTTGTGTTATAGTTTTTATTATATATATATATATATATATATATATTGTTCATTAATGTAATATATACATATCATTAATGAATATAGGGCGAACGAACCCAGGGCGAACGGACTATCAGGGCGAACAAACTCAGTGCGAACGAACCTAGGGCGAACATGTAATCAGGGCAAACGATCCCGATACCCCTTAAAAGCGTCCAAAATCTGAAAGTTGAGGCCAAAATCGGCCCTTACCGGACCTACTCCTTTACGTTCTGACAGTCTTTGACCTTATTTCTCTTACTTTTCTTCTCTGTAAAACTGTAAAACTGTAATCAACTGTGATAGTCGACTTATAATACTGTTGCTTAATTATATATAAATTTCTGTATACTCATAGAAAGTAAAGAGTTGTTAAAAAGCACAAAAGCTTTGTTGTTTGTAATCTTTACGCAAAAATCAAAAGGATCCTGTTACCTGTTACCTTCTGTAAATCCCTCCTCTATCAGGAGAACCTGGAGTTCATCCAGTAAAATTTTGTTGCCTTATATTTACATCTGTTTCCAGTCACTATACATTATCTTTAAACAATTTTATCTATTTACAGCCTATGAGTTTGGTAAACCTTACAACTTTTAAATGTTTATTTACTTTCAAGGAGCACACTACGCTTTTCATGGAGCGAGTAACACAGGCTTCTAGTGATTGATTCCACCAAATTTATGTCATTTTTCTC
The DNA here is from genome assembly GCA_019925275.1 of Mytilus edulis. Lineage (NCBI taxonomy): Eukaryota > Metazoa > Mollusca > Bivalvia > Mytilida > Mytilidae > Mytilus > Mytilus edulis. The sequence continues at coordinate 75,541,972 of CM034357.1, forward strand.
TAACATATGATACCACTCGAAACGACTACAGTCCAAGATTAATTGTATCATTTTCGAGTTACTAACGCAAATGTCAGTCCATGCAACGGTTCCAATCTTTGGTACAACAACTGTATAAAGCTTTGAGATAAAAATGTCTCTAATACTTGTTAAGGCAGAGCATACGACAAGAAAATGTTCTAAATGTTCAGTTCCTTCCTCACATAGCGGACAAATTGAAGTTTTTTGACCATTTGAAAATTTTGAACGGTGGTACTGTAGAATATATGTATCCAATAGCATTTTGATCTTATAACAGGCTTTACGTATACACATTTGTTCTGAACCAGCACTTTTCCATATAGAATTAACAACACCAATTTTACAGTTTTTGATATTTAAGTACCGTAATGACGGTTTTGATTTGGCTTCAGTAAACAGTTTTTCGGACCAAAAGTTATCAACACACTTTTTTACTTTCATTTTCCACTTGTATTTTGTCTCTGGTTTAAGTAAAACTTCTGAGGCGCACGGTAAGTTATATTGTTTCAAAATCTTGTCAGCCCTAATAAACCAGCTCTTAGAGTTTTTTCCTTTTGTAGACAGTTGACGCTTAGCAAGATCATTTTCGACAGAGTCACTTCTGGCAATGGTACCAAACGTTATCAGAATTTTTTTGTGTAGAAGTGCAATAATAGGTAATTGACCTAAAAGTAGATAAGCTCCAGCGTTGGAGGCTCTAGCAGGTAAATTTTGAATTTGTTTCAAAAAGTTATTACAAAAGATATCTAAGCGGGAAATGTCTTTAGCACTAAGATTTACAATTTCAAGTCCAAATAACAAACGTGGAACCACATACGTTGACCAAAGTTTACATGACACCTCTGGATTAAGTCCATTTAAACCATGTAGTCCTGAGCCCATAAGTGCGTATGAAGTCTGTCTTGCAGTTTTTAAACGATTTCCAATAATTGTTCTTGTTGCCTCTACTTCACGGGAGTCTCTATCAATACCAATATGTTTATAATTTTCTACAGTTTCTAATGTTTCTGAGCCAATGTGGAACTTTTCCATTTGATTCCAAAGGTTGCAATTCAGAGATGAGTTCCATATCATAACTTTAGTTTTTTCCTTACTTATATTATATTCTTCTGTCTCTGCAAAATGGGAAGTATAACTAATCATAGTCTGGAGTTCATCAGGTTTTGAAGAGATAAGTAGCAGATCGTCTGCACACATTGGAGTACCCACAAACACATTACCAATTTTAAAACCCAAACTTTCACTTTCTAACTTTTTTATTAGCGGATTAACGAAAAGTTTGTAGACAGAGGGAGACCATACGCTGCCTTGACGGACGCCTTGGAGTTCAGCAAACGAAGTAGATAACTTGCCTTCCCATCGAACTGCAGAGCTCATATTCGTGTACCAGTCATTTAAGATTTGCCAACTTTGTCCAGATATTCCACTTTTAAATATACTTTTTAACAGAGAGGCATGCCAAACAACATCAAAGGCGGATGACGCATCAACAAAAGTAGTAAATAATGTTTGTCCTAATTCTTTTGCTTCTATGATTGCCTCAGTCAGGGGAAGTGCTGCAAAAGTAGGATTGACCCCGGCAGTAAAGCCACGTTGAAGTCTGCTCTGTACCTTTAGTAGTTTAGGTTCCTCTAAACAAAGATGTACCGATTCCATCAATTTTCCCATTACAGGAGAAACTGTTATACGTCGATAAGATTTTGGTAGGCAGATAGGTTTTCCATGACCTTTGAACAACGGTGAAACAATACCTTCTTTGAAACACTGTGGTACACGCTTAAATTTAAATGCTTCATTTATCAAGTTTGTAAGTATTTTGGCTGTTTTTTCACCTCCATATTTAAAATGTTCAGCAGAAATTCCAAATTGGTCAGTAGCTTTTCCGGTTTTCATTTTAGAAATACATTTTTGAATTGTTCCAATATCAAATTCAATAGTTTTTTCATCTTCATGTTCCAATATGTCTTGAAGCAAAATACGGTCTAGCTCAACTTGAGAGCGGTACTGTTGATTCTGCGGTTTTTCAGACGGAGTAGATAAATCAGTGAAATAATTTGTCCATGCCTCACGAATAAGATCAGGTGTATCAAAATGAACATCATCAATGATCAGACAGTCGAGTAAGCGTTTTCCACTCTGCCTCTGACGGCGAATAATTTTATAAAATGTGGCATTGTCACCAGAATGAGCATCCATAATGTTCTGATAGAGAGAATGTCGCTCTTCAGCATTCAATTGTCTTTGGAGTTTTCTAAGTTCTCTTTTCATATCGAGACGTTTTCTGTTTGCAGGGTCGTTTATGTCAGACGGACTCCCAAGAGATTTCCATTTCCAATGTGCATCCTTGCTTTGTTTACAGAGTTGTTGCAGCACAGAGTTCCATGAACGTTTCCTTTTTCCAACAGAAATTGTTGGTGCACATTCAAAGGCGGTTGTAGTTAAAATATTAAAAAGTTCTTCACAGCTCATTTCGATAAATGAGAAAATACTATTGTCAATAAACATATAACTAAGTCTCTGTTGAAGTAATTGTTCATATTTTTCATTGTCAAGTTTTTTCCAGTTCACTTTCTTCAGTGTTGAAATCGATTTTCCAGACTTAGTAGTTCTTGTTGAAAAGAAACATGACAAGGTTGCCTGCACTGACCTATGAGATGAAGTGTTAAGCGGTTCATCTATCATGACTTTTATATCTGAGATTTTATCTATTTGAGTTGAGGATATGACTATATAATCAATCTGGGAAGATTGTTTCCCACCGTGGTGGTAATACGTATGCTCTTCTGGGTAGTCCTTTGGCACAGACAGATGTTTCTCGTTCAGAAATGACTTTAAAGCTTTATCTTGTCGATAACCCTTTGACCTATTCACACTGGCATTCATGTCACCTAATATTATAGTTGTTGAGTTACAATACTTTGTCATAATTTCACCTAGTTCGTCCAAAGTACTTTCAAATAAATCCATGGAATAATTTTGACAGGGCATATAAACACAATACAAATTAAAATCTAAAATATCATCACTAAGTGTCACTGCACTAATTCTATGACTCCCCTCATTCAAGACAGTAATTTTCTCTGTTATTTTATTTGACCATAACATTGCTGTACCGGCCATACCTCGCGGTTTTGCATAATTTGAAATCGGATCTGTATCATCAACACACTTTATAAGACAACTCCAATTATTTTCAGAACAAAATTTTTCCAATTTTGATTTTTCACAATTATATAGAAAATGTTCCTGAATGGCAATTACAGAATTTGTTTTCATTAAAGTTAATAAATATGCCTTATTGGATGTAAAGCACTCAATGTTCAATGTTGTAAGACTCAGTTGTTTACTGATGTTCCTGTAGTCCTCGGCGGATGATTTGATGTTTGGCCTTTCTCTAAAAAATGATGTGTAGGTAAAGTTTCACATTCCGCATCTACTGCACTCACTAGCGGGTTATTTTGAAAGTTATTTATGGACACAGGTTCAGCTCTTTCGGACATAGTATGAGAGATTTTTAAGTTCGTTTCTTGCTTCTTTCTATGGGCTTTTGCCTCTACATGAGTTCCCTGTTGTCGTAAATTGTTGTTGTTATACGCAGAGTTGAATTGTGACTGATTCCTTGTTGTAGGGCCAACATTTTGGTTTGTGTGCATTTGGAAGACTTGCGCTGGTCCAGGTTGACCTTGAGGAACATGTACAAAATACGGTCGTATAACAGAGGTGCCTAGAGTAGGTGCAAACTGCTGTGGATGAAGTACTGGTACAGTAGTTGGAGGTTTCCTCATGTTATAATGCTGACTCATATGTGGTTGAGCTTGATGTACATTTTGTTGAGCTACATTTTGTAAATTAAAGTTATTTGATGATAAAAGTTTATTGTTTATCTTTTCAATTTCATGTTTCATTGTAACCTTCTCTACTTCCAGAGAGCAAATTCTTGACATAAATTCATACTGCCTTTCTGACTGAGTAGCTTGCATTCGCAGAAATTCCATTTGAGTATCAAGTAGCTTTTGAGTTTGAATGCCTGAGTTTTGACAATTATTATTTTGTTGACCTGCTGAGTATTGAGACGATTTACAGGTATGATCTTGATTTAACGAACTAGTGTTCAGAGATGTTTCATTCGAATGGTTTTCTTGGTTTTTGTTTTGTTCTATAAGAAAACGGGATTTGAGTAATCTATTTGAGTGATCTAGATCGGTCACAGTTTTTTCTAGTGCTAAAATTTTCGAACGGGAAAGAGCTAATTGTTTTGCAACTGCTTTTTGGTCGTATTCGCGTTCTTTTAATTCTTTTTCCCATTTTTCTAACTCCTTTTCCTTCTTTTTTAACTGTTGTTCGAGAATAGTGAGTTCTGAGTTATCAATGGTTGGCAATGTTGACGCAGCATATAACGGTTGATTGATATTACAATGACTTTGTTTTGCATTTCTAGGCTCAGATATAGTAACATCAGTACCATGACTTTCATAAATAAGTGTATCATCGTTATCCTTTGCTAGTTCAGAGATTGTTGGAGAGAGCAGGATTTGATTGTCGTTTGAAAATATGTCAGAGTTTGTATCTTGAAGTAGATCTATGGCTATAGGCGACGTGTTTACAGATAGAGAACACATTTCTACACAAGTGACATCTGGATTTTCAGATACCGATTGAGAGTCGAGTGGGGGTCCTCGAATAAGATCACATTGGAGATCTTCAGTTAGTTCGTTATAGGAAATATCAGAGATTGACAGTTTATTTAATTTTGGTGAAGAAATTCCCCAATTTTCATCAGACTGTGTATCATGACCAATATTATGGTTTACTGGTGTTTCTAATTGAGATAGACCTGCTAAACATGCACTTCTGATACTTTCATTTATTTCCTTAAGTAGTGGATTTTGATCCAGAGTCTCTAACACTTTTGGTAGGTCAACCTTCACAAACTCTAAGAACTGAGAGCCATTGACAAGAATACGAGATGTTGTATTATAAAGATTGATTTTATACAGTTGCCTTTTTTGGTTGGCTACTTTTACAGAGATATTTTCTTCTACTGTCAGACCTTCTTCATCAATAGTTTTAGTAATAGAGTGAACTTTTGTGCAGGACGGATCATTAAAATGTCTATAAAGTTCTATTTTGAAAACCTCAAATAATCCGGCATCACATTCAATAACTAAATTGCCCTTTTTAACAATTGCAACTACTGAGAATTCCCTATCTGAAGCTTCAATTTTCTTTTTCAGTGCTTTCTTTTTGTTCAGTGCGTAACTTTTTGTATGAATATTTTCACTTTTATTTTCTACACACAATTGAGTCCTGGATGGTGTAAAGACTTGTGCTGGTCTTCGAGTCCTCCTAGATCGAATTGACAGTTGTGACATGATGACGTTTTAAAAGTTAAAAATTTGTAGGTTGTCGATAAAAAGTTAATAAAACTCTCTTGGCATTGATAAAAAGTTCATATGGTGCTAACTTGACGGTGGACAAAGTTCTAAAAACTTTAAAAGTACGACTTCTGCATTAAAAGTTAAAAGTTCGTCAGACAGGCTGGCACTGCCGGTAAAAAATTGTTCTAAGTGAATATTATAGTAATCCCAAAGTTCATTTATTTGTTTCACTTGATGGTAGGATCACAATAGCTATGCTTGCCTAAGTTTAAAGGGGTACCAAACTCATATTTGTTTTTGAAATCATAAGGTGGCCGCCATTTTGGCTTTTCAAAATATACAGGTGCGTGAGATTAAAAACCTTTATGTACACAATAAAAGGTAAGATTCCTGGCTGTGAAATGTTTGCGTGGGTGATAAATGTATATATACAAGTGACTTTACTAAAAAGTGATGGAAAACAGACTATTAAAATACTTTAAAATTCTAAAAATCTGTGAGCTGTGAAAAAACGTGCTGCTATACAACAGGAACCGTCCCTCCAGTTGCTTGAAGGGACGGAAACGAGGAAAATAATTTTCGTCTTATTGTATAGCGTAAAAACCTCCTATTTAAAAGCACCGCACGTTTCATCACTCAGAAATTCTCATCAGGATAAACTGTTTTATTTTGAATAAAAGAACCACACGCATTTTTTAAAACTTTGTCAAACACTTACTTAAGAATTTATTAGTCAACAAATTTTGAGTTCATTACTGAGAAATCATTATTTATAGTATTCATTACAAACAGTGAAATTTAATCAATTTTCCCTATGTAGCCATTCGATTTCACTGAATGAATAGATTTAAATATGTCTTTAAACAGTGATTATCTTAAAAATATCAATATTACATGTTATTGGAAACTGTTTACATTTCTGAATCAAGTTACTAACTGGTAAGAAGTTCATTCTATCCAGACTAGACTACTATGAACAGAATTTTTCCAATAAAAACATGTTTTTGTATGAAATATAAACGAGATTTTTAAACGGTAAAACACTTTTGAACTCTGACTGAACGACCTGTCATCTTGTATAATTATTATAACGTTTTTGAACATTGCATATTTGTTGTTGCTCATTTGAGTATGGGAAATCAGAGAACTGTTTATTTATCAGATTGAGATGTTAACAGACAACTATGAAACTGACTGAAAGAATATGAATTTGTGCCTAGCTCTGTTGTTGTTGTTGTTTTCTTTTTTATATCCTCATTTAACCTTTTAATGGAATATAAAATCAGACCAACCATCAACTTCTTATCAAAGAACTTTTCCAAAAAAAAAATTAATTAAAAGGAGTCATCCTTGATAAAAACCAAAGGCAAAGACGATCATATCCAGAAAAAAAGTTTCCATCAAATCATATTCAGATGTCAGAGGAACATAGAAGAGATCCGTCCTATCTACCTACTATTCTATTGGATAATTATATATATCAACAAACCCCCTTCATTACACAAGGAGAGATATAATGGGTTATAGAAGATAACTCATCAGGAACAACACATGAAAAGCTTAATCGATGTTAAAGTATACCAGGCAACAGCAACTTTATATAAATACAAATTATTCCGAGTTGCTTACATCTATGACATTTGGTCGGTAGTTTTCTAATAGAAAATCATGCCGTATCGTGTAATTTTTTTGTAATAAATTCAACGAATTGCGTTAAACATATGATCTAAAGAAGATAAATAAACAAGGGGAAATGGGAAAGTATTGAACAGCAATACATGTTATCGTAAAAAGAGATGTATTTTACAGTGATTTTTCTCATTTTATTTAGTTAAGATTAATTCTGGATTTGTTACAATAGATGCAAGATTCTTTTCCTCAACAAGTCAGTTGAATCATGATAATTATGAGCTTAATGTTTGTACACATTATAAGCAAGTAAATCATCAATGATTATGTTGCTTCAACTGCATACATACATGTGTTGTATGTTATGGCGGTGCAATCAAACACTGGGTTCTCTTTTATAATCATAACGATATATATCTCGATCTGGTACTTCAATGATCATTTCTTGTTGGATTTTTATATATAATCTGCATTCAGAAGACTATCAATATTTTATAAGGTACCATGCAATCAGTCTTCTTGGGCTATGGAAAACTCCATGATTCCATTCACCGTTTAATATAATTAGATATATATATATCTGAAGCTAGTATTTTGTTATTTCTGATAATGGCGTCGTCTTCACAGGCACTTGTCTCAGAAAAAAAATATCCTAAATACTTAATATAACAGTGCATTATTTAGCTCCTTGCGCATACCTTGCGCAAGAGGGTTTTATTCAAACCAAGCTAAAGAAAGTAAGCATAAATATTGTTTTATAACTGTTATATAAAGCATGATAGAAACTGTCAAATTAGTTTCTTTTTAACATCAGTGTCCTGTCATTCTAAGCAGATGCATGATGATTGCATAATCATTTATACTACCATTGATAATTTCTGTTTGACGATCGGATGTATGTTTCATATTAATCAATAGGGTTAATTCAACTGTAAACCCGGACATAAATATTCTGACCCCACTCATTTTAATGATGTACTTAGCTGAGGTTTTTGAATTAGAGCTTTTCTCAAGTCGGGCCTGTCAGTGGCATTTTTCTTTTGGTTATTACTGAAATGTGTTGTTGTTTATACCCTTATAATATACTTGGGTTCGATAAGGTTGACAGATGATAGAGATACTAGTCAAGTGTTGAAGACCGACTGTTAACCTCCTGTTGTCCTTTTTAATGTTTTGTGTTGGTTTAACCTACATGTGATTATTGTTATCAAATATTATCCGAAGTCAGTAAAAAATAAAAGCAGCCCGTAGTGTAAAGGCTTTCAGATTAACGGGATTTTTCATAAAAAGGTAAGTTAATTCCTATACTAAAGCAACTGTGATAATGAATTAAGTATGAATTTAAAACATGAAGATTTGGTACGATTACAAATGAGACAACTACAATGAAGTCACAAGAGTCCAAATGACATAGAAATAAACAACTATGATAGTCATAACTCATACCGCATTTATAGTCAGTTATACTTGAATAAAATGCCCCGAGATGACAAATGTAAAAAAAATTCAAACGAGAAAACTGACTTGATTTGTCAAAATTCGATTTCTTAAACGTTTTTACTATCTCACAATCTTATAAAAAAAATAATCTCAGAGTTCTGTATTTTATTTAGATGGATCAACTGAGTAATGTGCATTGCTGTATAATAGGGAGAGTTGCTTCCATTCGTCCTATCTTGAAGGACAGAATTAGATTTATATCAAATAATAATTACCATTAGGTAATGACCATATACGATATTCTGGGGTAAACTGATTTAAATCCGTATTAATGATTTATTCGTATTTGTTCTACACAAGCTTGTTTTCTACGTTTTTTTCGCACCAACATTTTTTTCACTATTGTACACAGATGTATCCTGAAATTTTTTTTGCAGCACATTAATTTTCACCCTGTCTATAAAATATTGTCTTGTCTTGTGAAAATTATTTATTTTCAGTTCTTACCAGGCCTAGTTATTAATTTATACTCCCTCAAGAAAATGAATTGGTCGTTGACTTATCATGCTAATCGTCTTAAATCTTAAAGATATTTACATGGTTGTATTCCTTTACTTTTATTTCACTACACAATCTTCTCGTAAAAAGTATAACAGGCAAAATTTAACTTCAACTAATGCCCATTTGTTTTAAATTTAAATTGTGTGCGTCTCCTACGTAAATATAAATATAAATTGATTAGGAACACATTAATTAAAGTACTGCTATTAACCATGATTAGTTCTTTGTAGTAGATGTATTATGATTCAAAAGTAAAGGTGAGATAAATGCAAACATTTTTAATTCCAGGAAATTACAACCCCGGCACTTATATCAGGTTTTTTAATTATATATTTTATATAGTCATATAAAGTGCTGATAGGTTGAAAAATCTGAGGTCTGTGAATAACAGGGAAAAAAATATTAACTTTTCATTACGTTAGATGTAATTTAAAAACTAAGAAATTTTCGAACGTAAATTGCACACAAATTAGTACTATCCTATATGAATTCTATTCTTTATATGTTATGTTTTCACATATGCTTGAATCCGTTAAAACTTATTTTCATTCAGTATTTCTTATCGTTTCTCTCAATTAGAATAACGCCCGTCTTCAATCCAGATACAAAGTGAATAGGTGAATGAAAGTTAAAGTTTGCTCTAGAGATACATGATTTTGATGTGGACAATTCTTTTGCTCTAGAGATACATGGTTTTGATGTGGACGATTCTTTTCTGTCCAGATTTGATAGTTATCCATTTGTATGCTATCATCTACATGTTTGATGACATAAGATAATGATAGGTTAAATGTAAACACCATAGTAAAATATTTAGCCACTGAAATATTCAAAGTTAGTTATAGTTCATATTTCCACCACATTGCAGGTATGTTTTCACGTTATTTCAACCAACAAGTCAAAAAATTAATCGAGAATTAATCTTTTTTTCCCAACTTATAATTTCTTCATTGGTAATGCCAAAACTGTTTTTTTTTTGTAAATTAGTATTGGTGTTATTGGTTGTATAATTTGAGATAATGTTTATTTATTTAAACAGTTAATCCCATATCAAGGCCAACATTAACATTCATTGTTTTTGTTTACGATCACCCGCCATACGGTGACCCGTAATTATTAACTTACTTGTCGATTTGCACTTGTTGGGTAGTTGGCTTATTGAAAATGACATAGCAAGCCGTTCTCGTCATACTGATGTCCTCCGTGTGTGTGTGTGTGTTTTTTTTTTTTCATTATTAAATTTAATTATCAGTGCGTATTTGTGAACTTTTTTAATATCTCTGTCTATTGATAAATATCAAAGTGTTATATGTAAAAGTCTGTATAGATAGCAATAGGCGGAAACAGAACTTCATGCAACCAGATAAAAGGGATATTGTTAATGAAAATCTAGATGCGTTTTGTATTTTTAAATCTATCTGTTCAAACTTGGGCTATATCAAAATTACATTTAGGCAATTTTTTCAAAGTTAATGCTATAAATATAATATTTGACTTAATGCTCTTTCCTACGTAGACATTTCTTTTCAACTTCTCTTTGTTATTGTAATTTTCGCGGAATACGGTTTCGGTACGGTTTGGTTATTATCAATGTATTTATTTGGTTAGTGGCGAAAATTTGCCTAAAACTTAGTGTCTAAACTACGACAGAAACAAATGCTTTGACTTGTTAACATTTAATTTCCAGTATGGTTACACGAGTAAAAATATTTAACTTCTATTTACTTATTTGAATAAGAAGTCGCGTTACGATTGTCAATGAGACAGCTAAGCACCAGGGGCGTAAGGACGGTCTTGTTAACGTTATTAGTTAGAAATTGTTTACAGTAACTATTAGAACACACTGAAAAGATTTTCTAGTGTTGGTGGAACAGTTCTTTTCACAGTCGTTCTAGTTAAACTGAGAACATTTATAGGACAATGCGTTGCAAAGCGATGATCAGAATATCGACTAAATTTCTCATTTCAATGCGTACATTCTATTGAAAGAAATAAACATAAAGAACGAAATGTGAATGGATATCGCATATTTTTCACATTTTGCATTTAAATACCAATAATGTTATAAAAAAACGAAATAGGTAATGCTAAAATGAAAGGACCCGTTTTGTGAATGTTGTAAAACAATGTTGTAAAACAATTCAAACAAGAAAACTAACAGAATTTATTTTTCAAAATAATGAATGAAAAAAACAAATATGAGTTACAGCATATAAAAAGTACATCTGTGCAAATGTATATACAACAATATACACCACTGTACATTCGAAAAGATTGTTTAAACCGTAAATCTGATTTTGTTTATAAACACTGTACATATGAAAAAAGGCATAAAACTGCCCATATGTACAGATGTAGATACACTCTATCTATAAATTGTCATAAAGATATACCGTCCATCTACTGAAATGGATATGACCAGTACATTTGATGATATAAACAGTTAAAGATTCCACTATGTCAGGCCAGACATCGTTTGTTCTCACAATAATATATATCAACCTTTACAACAATTTGTCATGTCTTAGCATGCTATAGGCGTTGTTAACCTGTATTGACTACTCAAATATTTATGATATATACAGCCACTGACCGCTTTAAGACTTGTATGTAGTTCAGATGTATCGCATCTACTTCTTGTTTATTGTTGTTGAGGTTATCAACAAGGTCGGGAACAGTCTGTATCAGCTATGATTCGTAGTAAAGTGATTTTCTGGGTCCTTACAGTGAGTCTGATAAGAGAATTGTTGGCCCTAAATGCTCTTCAACAGCGTACTTTATTTGGCGGGATCACTTTTTTTATTATTCTGTCGTCTTTGATTAGTCTTCTGTATAAGAAATTCGCGTCT
>CM034357.1:75553949-75601246 GCA_019925275.1 Mytilus edulis
TTAAAAATCTACATACACAGTCATGACAGTTAGATTCGGCATATCAAAGAACCCCAATTATTCAATTTTGATGAAATCAAACAAAGTTTAATTTTGGACCCTTTGGGCCCCTTATTATGTTGGGACCAAAACTCCCAAAATCAATACCTTCCTTTTATGGTCATAAACCTTGTGTTTAAATTTCATAGATTTCTATTTACTTATACTAACGTTATGGTGCGAAAACCAAGAAAAATGCTTATTTGGGTCCCTTTTTGGCCCCTAATTCCTAAACTGTTGGGACCTAAACTCCCAAAATCAATACCAACCTTCCTTTTGTAGTCATTAACATTGTGTTTAAATTTCATTGATTTCTATTTACTTAAACTAAAGTTATTGTGCGAAAACCAAGAATAATGCTTATTTGGGCCCTTTTTTGGCCCCTAATTCCTAAACTGTTGAAACCAAAACTCCCAAAATCAATCCCAACCGTTCTTTTGTGGTCATAAACCTTGTGTCAAAATTTCATAGATTTCTATTAACTTAAACTAAAGTTATAGTGCGAAAACCAAGAAAATGCTTATTTGGGCCCTTTTTGGCCCCTAATTCCTAAAATGTTGGGACCAAAACTCCCAAAATCAATACCAACCTTCCTTTTGTGGTCATAAACCTTGTGTTAAAATTTCATAGATTTCCATTCACTTTTACTAAAGTAAGAGTGCGAAAACTAAAAGTATTCGGACGACGACGACGACGCAGACGACGACGCCAACGTGATAGCAATATACGACGAAAATTTTTTCAAATTTTGCGGTCGTATAAAAATTTATTAAAAGAAAAATGGGGGTCAATGGGCAAAACATTTTAAAGCATTCAAATGGATAAAACCAGAGGATTCCGAAAATCTGACAAAAATTCTGAAACATAACAAGCGAACATCCTTAAAAGCAATGATGAATTCTATTAGACTTTGTGCAAGCATCAATTAGTAATGAACCAAATTATTTTTGACATATATATAATATCCGAGTGCAAAACAGAGTTTGTCTAGATTTACCTTCATCAGGTATACTTCTGACCAATAGTTCCAAAAGTCAATTATACAAAACAAGAGTAAAAAAGTTTTTAAAAGGTCTAAACAGGAAGTGCTTAGGTCGACCAGGCGACTTTAGTACACCTTATTGAGTGACTTTTGTAGATATGTTCATTTCTGTTTTGTTGACCTTTATTTGTCAAAAACAACAACATCTATATCATAGAAAAGGATATCCATGATTAATTTTGTCTTATTAATATATTCTAGTCACAAATCAGTTTCAAAATAATTAATACATGTACTTACTTTGAATTACACATCTTTCACTAATCCAGCTATGTATAGATTATTGGGTTTTCTACACATTGATATCGTAAAATATCAGCCACAAGCCACAATGAAAACCTTTTTGGTAAGTGAGTGAAAACTGATTATTTAAGTGAATTTTCTAAAGTCCAAGGACCATAACTCTGCACAAATTCATCAGCCTGGAACAAAATTTAAACTTGATCTGAACTTGTCATGACATAAATATATACCAATTTTCAAATCAATGTCTTCAAGCATGAGGAAAGAAAATGCAGAAAACTGATCATTTGAAAGATTTTTTAAAGTCTAAGGACCATAACTCTGCACAAAATCATTAGACCAGAACAAAATTTGACGTTGATCTGTAACTTGTCATGATAAAACAATACACTAAATATCAAATCAATATCTACAAGCATAAAGAAATGTGTGGAAAACTGATTTGCTGAAATGACAGATGGACAGACAGACAGACAGAGTGCAAACCTAAAGTCCTCTTTGATCTCCTCAGAAGGGGACTAAAAACTAGTGACCTCATTTCATTTGATGTAATACACTATATGTAAAACAGATCCAGTTGCTCATGGTCAAGTACATTACATAACATGCAAGGCAAAAGGTCCAAATCTAGAATAAAAACTTCTAACAGAAATATTATTACATTCATAGCAGGAAAATGTATTGATACTTTTTTTATTTATTTCTCATAAATACAGAATGCTGGAATAAATAAAACTATGATGTCTTTATCATCAGCTGTTGGGAGAGTGTTGTGCAGCCTTTTTATAGTCCTCTGCTAACTTTGGATTTTCTTGGACCCATCTCTCAGCAGTATTCTCTTTCAACCAATCACCAGATTTAATGTTTTTATTTAAAGTCTTTAACATATCTTCTATGGTATCTGCAATAAGATTTAACAAAATAAACTCTTTTTCATTTAAAAACTTCAGTTTATTCAAGTTTCCCCAAAGTAGTAGATGGGGAGATAACTCCAATGTCTCACTATAAAGAAATCATTCATAAACTCCAAGGTAAAAAGTTGGTAGATAATAATATAAGGAAAACATGAATTGTGTTATATATTTTAACAGCAAAAAATACAAAAGAAAGTTTTCTTTGCCCAATAGTGAATGATAGTTTATCCACATGGACATCACTTTGTTTTAAATTATCATCAAAGAGATTTTATCTTAGTTATCTCAAATTTGAATCCATTTAGTATCTTTTCTATCATTTTACAGGTAGAAGGCACCCAGCTATTTTCAATCAATCTTAGACTCTTAATAACAAGTCTTGTTTATTTTTGCTAAATCAACTTCTAATTTATGTGGTCTGGTAGAAAGTCATAAACAATCATATCACATCTTCTTATCTTTTTTATATTTCTTTCAGAAATACATTTTTAAATGTTTTTTTCTACAATTTAAATTGCTTAAGACTTGATATAAGGCACCTATTCATCTTTGAACATTTTACCCTGACCTTTGGACATAAATTTGTACTAGCCATGACGAGCTATCAGATTTCTGTCTCATTAAAGTTATGTTTCAATATATGAATGATTACAAACCTATTCCTTTTCTCCCTCCTTCAGCAGCTTCTCCTTTACTATCTGCTGTCTGATCCCCAGAACATATAGATGTTCCTTCTAAGTTTTCTGCCACTCTGTTCAGTAAGTTCTCAAGTCCTGGAAGTTCTGTAACAAATAGTTAGTCATATATTATCTAACATTATCTTAAATTCATGAATATCTATAGAATGATCTTGCAGTAGTTTTTTTTATTGATATTAACTATTAAATTTAAAACTGATCCATCTTTAATCTGTATGTAATTGTGGTGACAATCTATCCCATAAGTGTGTAGTAATTGAAAAGTGAATATTTTGATATGGGAATTCCATATTAATTGATACAAAAAGAATATAATAGTTACAGAAATACATGATTTTTTGTCAACAACAAAAAATATAATTCAACAAAAGAATGGAGACTACATATGAATGAATATATTATGTTGAAAGTCTTACACTGTTATGCGGCCAAGCTTAGCGAAAGGTAGTGCGACGTAATCAGTCAAACAAACTTTATTAGACTAACTCGTAAAGGAACGATTGTTTTCATTGGCCAATTCAAACCTTCGCACTTACAACTGCGAAAATAGAACACGCGTACTATAAGTTGAATGGACTGATCAGTATTCACATAGCCGGTCAAGGTTGTTATAACCTCCATCGTAGTATTCACGTACATTATTGTGTTCTTGATTATCCCATAGCAATTCTAACTTTTCAATGATACATGTATGTGCATGTAAAATTCATTGAATTTATAATTATGTGCACTAGTAAAATTTTAAACTTTAAAATCTTAAGGTTTCACATCTAAATATTTAATTCAACTGTCTCCTCTCAGTTGTTTCTGGATTAAGAGATCTACCATTTTATTTTGATGGGAGGGTGGACTTTAATGAAACAGTTAGTTCTTTTTTCTAAGTTGTATTCTCTGTCCTGTCTTTTTATTTTTAGTCTATTTAGTCCTGCCGTTTTATTTTTTATTAGTTTGTCAGTTTTTTTTGTTTTTTTTTTACATAAATCGTACTTCAGCCTTTTTGCCAAGTTGCTCATCCTGCCTTTTTATATCTTTCGCAAGTTTTAAGTATTCGACTAAGAATAATGTAATTTTTTTTGTAATTCAGTTTACTTAATTTTGAGAAAAAAATCCCAAAATTCTAAGTAAATTCATAACATGTAACCAACCATACTTTGTTTAGAGAAAATTATACTTTATAAACTCCAGCGATACTATACTTAATGAATTTTATACTTAACTGTTTTGCTATTCTCGGTTGAAATTCGAATGTAGATTGTATATTTGTAAATATCTACATAGTTATTTCGATCAGTTTTTAAAAGCGTGTTTATTCTTTAAATGTATTGATAAAAAGGTTGACCCCTTCTAGTACATGCATTCAGTCATACTTATTAATAATTTCTTAATATTTCGTTTATCAGTTTATCTTACATGTATGATTTTGTATTTCATTTTAAATACACATGCATACTTCACGTCACTTTGGCGGATAGTTCAACAATGTTATGCATATCACCTTCTTACGGTATTAAATTAAAGGAGAGGTTTTTAGCCAATTTAAATCGAAAACAGTACATTTATATTGTTCCTTATAAACTAAGATAAGTTTGTTTTTTTTAGTTCCACACATACAAAAGGAAAAATCGCCGATGTAACATTTCAATCCTTTTTACACCAAAATGCCTTCACTGCATTCATTTGAATTTCGTGGTGATCATGATAGTACATTGCATACTACGTCTTTATTCACGTGCACAAATGATACGATTATTGTTTGTTTTGTTTCTATATTTCGGGGACAGTTTGCTCCGTTTATGATACGTAAATTCTTAAACCGAACGCTTAGCTCCTGTGTAAATTTCTGTATCTTCGTTTTATAGCATGAAAACACTAAAAGCGGCACATGTATTTCATTTTATCCTTATATGTTTCATAATGCGGTACATCATAGTTATTCACACGATAATTATGTTGCTGCAGTATAATATTTCGACACAACAATTTGAAATACACAAAACATTTATTTTATTCTTTTGACCAAAGATTTGTAAACTATACATTGTCAAATTCTTGTTTTTACGTTCGTAGTAACATAGTACATTCCATAGTCAGTCACCTGTGTCAATTCACGTGCAAACTACAAATGTTGTTGTATTTGAATCTTTCGGCCAATGAAATGAGATGTTACAAGTTGTTTGTTTGTGATAAGCCAGAATGTTATCAATAAACTATCAAACGGTAAAGTTGACTGCATTTCAGTGTAAAGGTCAAGATTTCACTACAAGTATCAAATAAACCAAACATTTATAAATATCCATGATAATGTGGTCACGGTCACAAAAATTCTGTCTAACAGACATATATATGTGAGAAATTCACATGACAAAAAAAAAATGTTTTATTCAGTCACCAAACCATGAAAGTGAGGTCAAGGACAAGCAACAAATGACTGATGTAAATTTCATATCATAAGATATCTGCATACAAGGTATGAAGACTCCAGGTCTTCTATCTTCTGAAATAAAAAGTTTGATTCAAATATTTTATGCTGCTGCCAGATAGTAATCCCTATCTCTTGCATAGTGTGACTTTCGTCACAGGCTAGACAAAAATGATGTTATATCTACATTTTGTAGTTCTACCTTTAATTTGAAGATCTCCCTCAACAGGTTTAGATGCTGGTTTTGGTGGTGGTAGACTATCAAGCTGACCAGTGAAATCTTTCATCAGCTCCTCTAGGGATTTATCTGCAGCAGATAGTAAAAAAATGTTAAAAAAAATCTAAAACTATTTAATTTATTTATTGAATTTGTCATACATTACAACCTTTTGTCTCAGAATTATTTCATTATCTCAAAACAGAAATTTGTAAATGCTATGTTACTTACAGTGACTTGACTGTAAGTGTTGCTATCCACCAATTGCAATTCATTCAAAATTTTGACCAAATTGCAATTTGTTTTATTAAACCAAATTGTTCAACTGGTCAGAAATTTGAACCAACTGCTGTAGAAAACCACAGTCAAGACTGAAAGTGCAAGGTGATAAAATAAAACATACTTACAATCCTATAAGACTTTAACTCCATTTTATTGATGGTATTTTTAAATCAGTCTATCAATGTATAGCCATTACCATACTAAAGGTGAACTGTTTTATTTTTAATTGCTATAAAAATGTCCAAACTAAGCTTTTATATAGTTTTTCTTTCGAAACGTATTCTATATTCATAAGAATCACACATTATGTGAATAAAAACATTTCATATTCAGTAAAATATTTGTGAAATTGCAATATGTTTGTAGGAAGGGGAGATAATCTTTTTTGGTTTCAAAATTTTTTTATTCAAAAGAATAGTATTTTAGGTTATCTCCACAAGGAAACTTATCAATAGCATATTGTTATTTCACACATATTTTACTGAATATATGATGTATTATTTTAAATGATATATGATTCTTATAAATATAAAATCCTTTTCAAAAGAAAAACTATATAAAAGCTTAGTTTGGACATTTTTATAGCAATTAAAAATAAAAAGGATTTTATATTTATAAGAATCATTTATCATTTAAAATAATACATCATATATTCAGTAAAATATGTGTGAAATAACAATATGCTATTGATAAGTTTCCTTGTGGAGATAACCTAAAATACTATTCTTTTGAATAAAGATTTTTTGAAACCAAAAAAGATTATCTCCCCTTCCTACAAACATATTGCAATTTCACAAATATTTTACTGAATATGAAATGTTTTTATTCACATAATGTGTGATTCTTATAAATATAGAATACTTTTCGAAAGAAAAACTATATAAAAGCTTAGTTTGGACATTTTTATAGCAATTAAAAATAAAACAGTTCACCTTTAGTATGGTAATGGCTATAATATAACTATACAGATTGATAGACTGATTTAGTAATACCATCAATAAAGTGGAGTTAAAGTCTTATAGGATTGTAAGTATATTTTATTTTATCACATTTTGACTGAACAATTTGTTCAATATTCTGACCAGTTGAACAATTTGATTTTATAAAACAAATTGCAATTTGGTCAAAATTTTGAATGAGTTGCAATTGGTGGATAGCAACACTAACAGTCAAGTCACTGTAATACTTTTATTAATGCAAAAATGTGTCAAACAATCTACATTTCTATTTTTCAAATAATTTGACAAATAATATAATATTATATTATACCATGTACATGAACCACATTTAGCATTCTGAATTCATTATTTGTTGAAGACTATTCACCCTTATACATGCAGTCGTTAACTTATAAATATTTCACAAAAGTAAAAAAAAGATTTTTTTTCATTCCATCATCTTCATAAGAAACTAGAAACATGCCAAATTACACAGCACACTGATAATTTATTGACTGATTAACACTGCCTTTTTCACTTCATCTCATTAAGGATATTGACTAATCTGTGAGAAATATATATTTTTCTATTCATAACATTTGTAACGGGAATTTCCAAAATTAAAATTGAATGCAAACTTAACTTAATTTTTAACTTGATTGGTTTATTGATTGTTTGTTGCCCAGTGGAAAATATTTCATGCATATTCAAGATAGAAACTATTTTCACTTAAAATCAAATTAAGGCTTTTGCAAAAGCATGGACCAAAATGAAGGGTGGAAATATTGACTACCACATTTTTCCTATGCAACAGGCAAAACATGTATATGCAAATGTTTGCACCGGTCCCAAGTCAGGAATCTGATGTACAGTAGTTGTTGTTTGTTAATGTAATTTATATGTGTTTCTCGTTTTTTTTATATAGATAAGACCATTGGTTTTCCCGTTTGAATGGTTTTACACTAGTAATTTTGGGGCTCTTTATAGCTTGTTGCTCAGTGTGAGCCAAGGCTCCTTGTTGAAGGCCATACATTGACCTATAATGGTTTACTTTTATAAATTGTTATTTGGATGGAGAGTTGTCTCATTGGCACTCATACCACATCTTCCTATATCTATATGAATCCTTCTGAAATTATGTTCTGCAGTATGCAGAGAGCTAGAAATTTTCCCAGCAAGAGGCAACTAAATGCAGTTTAGTACTTTTATAATGACCGCCATAAAGACACAGCATCATCAAAGTGTTACTGCCAGACAGAAAAAATCCAGATCACACAATTTCTGTACTTTTATGGTCAACCCTTGAAGATATACCTGTCATGCCTGTAGCATATATTTGAGAAAATACATATCATGCATATTAACCTATTTTTCCTGTAGATCTATCTACTTCCTGCTCATTGGAATGTTTGGGTTTTGGAGGTGATAAGTTGTCCAGCTGTTCCAACAAATATTCAACACCTAGAATATTATATATAAATATGTATTAAACATAAATAATAGACCACCTCTTTTTCTAAATAAATTTGATAATTTTAACTAAAAATTTTTGAATCGTTCAGTTTTGAATATATCAATTGTGGCCTGAGTTTCTTTTTAATATACATATTTCTGGGACTATTATACTAACTACATGATACGATAAGCTGTCAATCAAAACAAAAAATCAATAATCATCAATCGGGACAATGAAATCTCAACAGACCGATCAGTTTCCAGTCCCATTAGTATAATATTAATAGTCCCAGCATATATAGGGCAATTTAAAGGTTGAAATGTACAATGTATATATAAAAAAGAAGATGTGGTATGATTGCCAATGAGACAACTGTCCATAAGAGACCAAAATGATACAGACATTAACAAATTTAGGTCACTGTACGGCCTTCAACAATGAGCAAAGTCCATACCCCATAGTCAGCTATAAAAGGCCCCAATATGACAATGTAAAACAAATCAAACGACAAAACTAACGGCCTTATTTATATAAAATAATGAACGAAAAACAAATATATAACACCTAAACAAACGACAACTACTGAATAACAGGCTCCTGACTTGGGACCGGCACATAAATAAATAATGTGGCGGGGTTAAACATGTTAGTGGGATCCCAACATTCCCCCTAACCTGGGACAGTGGTATAACAGTACAACATATTAAGAAAGAACTATAAAAATCAGTTGAAAAAGGCTTAACTCATCAGATGGACAAAAATACAAGTGGACGTGGCCATGTACTTGTACATCCCAACAACAAAAAGACACTAGGAACAGATCTGAGAGTACTTGCAGTTATCTGACATCTAGTTTAAAGCCACTAACAACTAATAAAAAAAATCATGCATCTAAGACTATACAATCAATCCGTACACATCCAACATCCAATGGATTTAGTGTAAAGATACCTGTAGTATAGATACCTCTTTTATGATTGTTTGATATCTATTAGCTTGTACAAGTTAGCAATAATATTAATGCATTCATTTCAATTTCATACCTTTTCCTTCAGCCATACTGATTATAAGTTTATGCCATTATCTGCTGAACAAATATTCTAGCATGGACCTACAAAAAATAAATATCTTTATCCAATTCTTCTATAAATCAATTATGTTACTCGATAATTTACAAGAGTAAATGAGAAACAAAAGATGAAAAAGTCGGCAAAATATCAAACTTGAAAGCATAAACATATTTACACTTTTGGTATTTAGCCGAATTTTGTCTCTGAATCACCATAGATCTACATGTACTCTGAATAACCTTATGAGTCATGACGACAAACAATAATCGTATTTTTTTTTAATTGTGCTGTCAAAGTTTATGGGAACCTGCGTTATTGTACCTAATGGCGGGCAAATTTGCATACAAGAGTGAATACGTGGGTGAACAGTTCTTATGTTATTACTCAGTTACTCCTGGAGCAGATCCATAATTAATCACCCACAAAAATAGATGTTTACACAATATTGTAAATACTTCATTCACGTGCATGGGTCTCATTCATTGTCATTAGGATCTAAGCTTGACGCTGGATTGGCAGATTTTTTTTTATGCGTGACACATGAAAGTCAAATAATTAAGCGTGAAAACAGGAAACAAAGTCTGATGGGACACAGGAAATGATGTGCTATTATGGCAATGAGAAGCTGGAGGTAGGGGTATGAGATTCTCACTTAACAATAAGCAGGATCCAGATCAGACCTTCCTTAATGAGACCCCCATTCATACGGAAATTTGCAAATATCGAGTCAGACAATATCTTATATCAATAAACACTAAATTAATATCTAATTATGTTGATTTCTAGCCATCTTATTCATTTAGATTTTCTCCTTAGTGCTTTAGTCTAAAAATCTTATTATTATTCCCCATCCCCTAAATAATAAAAGAGTAAATTCATTTTGTTGACCACATATATATCATGTATATAATATTTTTAAAAACCTGTAAATCTATGACTAAGTTCTGCTGGTCTTTTCGGTACTAGCCTAAACCAAAATAAACCAAATTAAGATTATCTTCGTAATTATTTTTATGATTTATAATGTAATCTGATAGATATACACTTAAAAATAAAACTTAAAATTTATATTTATATATATTTATGCATCTACAATTAATTGCATTTTACGTAAATGATATGATATATTTCTATTTTTATTTTCGTACGATAAACAGGGAAGTGACGTCAAACACAAACAAATCCTGTCAGGGTCGTGTGACTGTGAATATCTATATGTTGAAATAAAACTGTGACACAGTGGTTAGAAATCACTTTTCAGGCATTCGACAAAATGTTCAGCAGTAGCGCAAATTACAACAAACTGAAAACCAATCTGCGATTGGTGATAAATCGGTTAAAACTACTTGAAAAGAAAAAGACAGAACTTGCTGCCAAAGCTAGAAAAGAAATAGCTGATTACATTTCAGGAGCAAAAGATGACAGAGCAAGGATAAGGGTAGAACATATTGTTCGAGAAGATTACCTGGTTGAAGCTATGGAACTCCTAGAAATGTACTGTGACCTTCTGTTGGCACGATTTGGTCTAATCCAAACACAAAAGTAAGCATTTCACATACTTGTCCAAGCACTTGTTTCTATCCATGGGAAGGTGGCTATCCATATATGTAGAACTCTAGAATGCAATGGTACTCTGAACTGCCATGGTCAGGCTGAGGTGCATCTGATGGTTTGACCTCCGCAAATAGTAAAAAAATAACATAAGGACCTAAGAGCTACAATGTATGTACAGTTCCGCAGCTAGCTTTTGGTATGCTTTTCGTGTTTATATAGCGATCAATGTGAAAAAGCAGTTTTTAAGTTAATAAGGGTCTTACAATATGTAAACTGTTGATACAACAAGAAACAGGGGGATGGTAGATCGTGTAAATTAACTGTCTGCAGCAAATGTCTACACTCTATAAAAGGTTATACACTGCATACAACGGAGCGTGACATTCTGTAAATATACATGGGCCACAGTCTCTTTATTGTAAGACTACGGTAAACGAGGAACTCATGAGAGAAACAACGTACTGTCGTACAGATAGAATGCTAATGCAGAATTATTTAGAAAAATGAAGATGTCTACATGAAGATAATCTCTCATTTAGTAGACAATAATGAATGTTAATTTATATACATTTAAAAAAAACTCATAATAATTACATGTCTTGATTTTAAAATAGAAATCAAGCATTAAATAGACCATCCCACTTCAGCATAGACCATAGTACTTCAGTGTGACCATCACATTTCAGCGACCCCATCACACATCTGAGTCCTACATATAAAAAGAAGTTGACCTTGCCATGGATAGAAACAAGTGCCTGTGGTCTTTTCATAATTATATGACCATCAATCATGTCAATATGCTGTTACTGTACATGTACATGTGATGTGATTTAACTTGACAAAAAGTGAAACCCATAAAGCATAAGCTGCTTATAAAAGGCCCTGTACATGTACATTTGTATATGCTGTAGTCCATTCTATTGATTGTTTTTAGTTGGTTCAATGTAAGCAAAAAATATTTCTCTTTTCTTGGGATGTTTGATGTCTAAAATATATATGTTCTTTCAGGAAACAATTTTAATTTCCATGTATGCCTTGATTTATATGTTGATTAATTAATCATTAGTCTACCATGATTACAATTATGATAATCTAGTTAGGATTAATTTATTAAACCTGTTTGTAGATTCTTTTTCATTTGCATGATTAATTGCTTAGTTTTCTTATTAAAACGTATATTAAAATGAGTCTGTTTTCTAACATTACAGAGAACTAGATCCTGGTTTGGAAGAGCCAATAGCAACACTGATCTGGGCAACCCCACGATTACAAGCAGATGTTCCAGAATTAAAAATTGTCGCTGACCAGCTATCAGCTAAATATGGCAAAGAATTTGCTCAGAGTTGTAGAACAAATGAACTGAACAATGTTAATGAAAAAGTTATGCATAAATTAGGAGTTCAAGCACCACCCAAGATTTTAATAGAAAGATACATGATTGAAATAGCCAAGACATATAATGTACCGTTTGAACCTGACCCCTCAGTAATGGCTCAAGATGAAATATTTGCTGCAGAGAACTTGTTAATTGATTTGGATGAGAAGAAAGGAGGTGGTGGTAGTGGGGGAGGAGGGGGAGGTGGCATGAGTGTGCCACAGATACAACCATCAGCATCAGCACCTTATCCACCAAGAGCCCCACAAGATCCTGCCTATCCTCCTCCACCAGGTGGAGGATATCCACCTCAACAGGTTAGAAATTTGTTAAAAATGAAATAGATGGAAATATTGTTATTAAAAGTTTCAACTTTTCCTATCCACATCCACCTACATTTAACAATCTCAGCTGGAAAAAAATCAGGGCAAATTTTGTTTGAAAGAGTCGTGGATTGTTGTACATGTCTCATTGGCAATCATACTAACTACATTGTACATTTCATGTCTGTGGACCTCAGCAGGAACATGTACGTTTGATCAAACTCAGTATATATATCTGTATGACTTTTTATTTTGAAAATTATACAACATCATCATGCATGTCATGATTATTTAACATGTTTAATGAATGATGTATCTGAAATTTGGAAAATCACAAAATTTTCACAACTTATTACTCAGGAGGCATAGAAGTGACATCAATGAAAATATACTTCAACATGTATTTCACATCTTTATCAGTCTATAGTTATGAAAATAAGAAGATGGAACTATATGATTGCCAATGTGAACTCTCAATTGTCTATATATTCATATTACATAACGAGCAATTTAAATTTCAATCCATTTGGCTGATGGATTTTTCCTTCCTTTAGTTCTTTGTCTTCAACATTGACAACATTGCATATATATATATTTATAATGTTTATTCAACTGAGATGTATGGATGGATAATTGACATGATTGAGGACAAAACAAATTTTAACAACACAACAACCTTAGGATTTAAAAAAGAACGTCACAAGCAGTCATTCGTCCTGAACATGTATGAAATATTTGCCACTGGACATTAAGCAACCAACAATCAATCAATCATGATCATACCAGAATACTATGAATTTACACAGCTGACAAAAAATATGAACTATGGTACAATGTATCAGGTACCAGTACATTGAACATTCTGCAGATTTAAACTTAATATTCCTAATTATTTGTCTTTGAAAGTACAAACATTGTAATTTAAATACAATTTACTATATTTCAGCAGAATCAACCAGGTGGATTTCCACCACCAGTTCCCCAGTCAGGACCAATTGGACCAGGGGGCTTTGTGGACCCAGGAGCAGTTCCACCAAAACCATCCTATGATGATTGGTTAGGTGAAGACCCAAAGAAGCAGGTCCATAGTGCACCCAGTGGACCCCCACCTAATGTAGGCTTTAATTTACCAGATCTACCAACAGTACCTAATAATACATTACCTGACCCTGGTAATTCTGTGGGGACATCGTCAGCAGGGGGAGAGGACATTGACTTTGATGATCTAACAAAAAGATTTGAAAAACTGAAGAAAAAGAAGTGAAAATACTTGGATGCTTTTATTTCTTATGTAGGAACCTTGTAATAAAATTCCTTTCTTAAAATCATAGCAACTATTTATTTGTTTTGTGACACATTGAATCATTTACATGCATGTGCACTCTTAGTATTTTCCTAATTAATCAGTGAAATACTTCAAACATATAACTACTAACAAATAATCTGGTATGAAGGACTCTAAAGAAAGTCGAATTGTATCCATGTTTACACTTAAATAACTGGATTTTGATGCATATATCAGAACACATATTAAATTTATTTTTTTGTTTGAACATCTTGGTAAATAAAGTAAAACTGAAAGTATTAAATGTGAAAGACAGAGTCAAATTTTTCACTTTTTATATGTGCCATCCCCATATTATGACCTCATAATTATGAACTTATTGGATTGATTCATATGTTGTTTTTTTATACAGCATAAATTATATGCATGGTGTTAGTTTTTTTATATCTCACTCTAGAAGTGGGGGGCTCTATTGCAATAAGCTTGTCGATATCTATTCAACAAGACTACATGTAGCATACAGCTACTAATGTTGACCAGAAATGTGCAAGCACTTTTCAGATTTGTCAGTTACCTTCCTTTCTTCGTTTACTATGATTGCTTGGTGGGTTATGCTTAGAACAACAACATGTACAACCTCTTGTTTGTAATTCTTTTTATAAATAATGTACATGTGTATTTAAAATGTAAATGTCATGTGAACTTCTTTGAATGCAAATCTAGTTTAAATAAATTATTTAACCAGCGTTTTAAAACATATTAATCATGTTAATGAATTGTATGACTGTTTTAGGATAATTTATGTTATTGAAACATGTTTAACATTCATATCAGCAAAATAAACTGTACAAACCAATATTGTTAAATTTGGCATTAAGAAATATTGAAAAAAGAATTTGACTGAATAATTGTTAGATATCTGATAATGATTAAATTTGTCTTTATATACCTTTTTGTTTAATTATATTCAATTTAATGGCATTCCTAGCAATACATATTACGATGTATGTTGTAGTCTAGATGTCATACCCGAAATTCATACCAATAGATATAGGAAGATGTGGTGTGAGTGCCAATGAGACAATTCTCCATCCAAATGACAATTTATAAAAGTAAACCATATTATAGGTCAATGCACAGCCTTCAACACATCGAACAATAAGCTATAAAGTGCCCCAAAATTACTAGTGTAAAACAATGCCATATAAGTAGATAGATTTACAAAGATGCCATAGCTACATTTTTTACATGTATAATACATGTACTTATACATTGTTAAGGTATAATCACAGACTTTAATTGCATTGGTTTGTCACTACCTACTATTTAGTATACACATATACAATGTTATATTTAAACTACTGTACATGCATATGTCAATTTAATGTCAGTGAAGATAAGTAAGGTGTAATATTTTTTTAGCTCATCTACTTGGATTGTGTAGGCAGATAAAAAACTAGAGGCTCTAAAGAGCCTGTGTCGCTCACCTTGGTATATGTGAATATTAAACAAAAGAAGCAGATAGATTCATGACAAAATTGTGTTTTGGTGATGGTGATGTGTTTGTACATCTTACTTTACTGAACATTCTTGCTGCTTACAATTATCTCTATCTATAATGAACTTGGCCCAGTAGTTTCAGTGGAAAATGTATGTAAAAATTTACAAATTTTATGAAAATTGTTAAAAATTGACTATAAAGGACAATAACTCCTTAGGGGGTCAATTGACCATTTCAGTCATGCTGACTTATTTGTAAATCTTACTTTCTGAACATTATTGCTTTTTACAGGTTATCTCTATCTATAATAGTATTCAAGATAATAACCAAGAAACAGCAAAATTTCCTTAAACTTACCAATTTAGGGGCAGCAACCCAACAACGGGTTGTCTGATTCATCTGATATTTTCAGGGCACATAGATCTTGACCTGATAAACAATTTTACCCTTGTCAGATTTGCTCTAAATGCTTTGGTTTTTGAGTTATAAGCCAAAAACTGCATTTTACCCCTATGTTCTATTTTTAGCCATGGTGGCCATCTTGGTTGGTTGACCGGGTCACCAGACACATTTTTTAAACTAGATACCCCAATGATGATTGTGGCCAAGTTTGGATTAATTTGGCCCAGTAATTTCAGAGGAGAAGATTTTTGTAAAAGATTACTAAGATTTACAAAAAATGGTTAAAAATTGACTATAAAGGGCAATAACTCCTAAAGGGGTCAACTGACCATTTTGGTCATGTTGACTTATTTGTAAATCTTACTTTGCTGAACATTATTGCTGTTTACAGTTTATCTCTATCTATAATATTATTCAAGATAATAAACAAAAACAGTAAAATTTCCTTAAAATAACCAATTCAGGGGCAGCAACCCAACAACGGGTTGTCCGATTCATCTAAAATTTTTAGGGCAGATGGATCTTGACCTGATAAACAATTTTACCCATGTCTGATTTGCTCTAAATGCTTAGGTTTTTGAGTTATAAGCCAAAAACTGCATATTACCCCTATGTTCTATTTTTAGCCATGGCGGCCATCTTGGTTGGTTGGCCGGGTCACCAGACACATTTTTTAAACTAGATACCCCAATGATGATTGTGGCCAAGTTTGGTTAAATTTGGCCCAGTTGTTTCAGAGGAGAAGATTTTTGTAAAAGTTAACGCAGGATGAGAACGAACGTCGCCGGACGCCAAGTGATGAGAAAAGCTCACTTGGCCCTTCGTGCCAGTTGAGCTAAAAATGAATTTGAGTGGAATTAATTCTATGTTTTTTGACACATCAATTGAACATTGTAATTGTTTGCCAATCAAATCATAGATATTTTTAAGAAGATGTGGTATGAGTGCCAATGAGACAAGTCTCCAGCCAAGTCATAATTTGTAAAAAAACAAACCACTGTAGGTAAACTTATGGCCTTCAACAAGGAGCAATGGCTCACACCAAACAGCAACCTACAAAAGGCCCCCAAAATTACTAGTGTAAAAACATTCAAACAAGAAAACCAACTGTCTAATCAATTTGTAAAATAATTGAGAAACACTCATGAACCACTTTAACAAACGACAACCACTGAACAACAGGTTCCTGACTTTGGACAGGTGCAAACAAATGCAGCGGGTTTAAAAAAATTTAAACAGGCATCAAACTTGACCCTTATCTGAAACCTGGAAACCTGTTTTAACCAGTTCAAAGTTTGCCATACACTAGAACTATGCTATTAGCAGAAAGATGCTACATACTATTCTGCCATAGGTCTAAGCTTTTTTTATTTTTGCAGCTTTTTAAAACCAAATTTTTTTAATGAAACCAATGCAATTAACTTTTTTTTTTTATTTAATTTTTGGCAAACATTTTGATAAATATAAACTTTGGTTATTGAAATGTGAGGGATGTTGGAACATCTTTGTGCTCGTAACATTGTGAAGAAATTTCGATTATTATCTGAAAGTTATAATTGATAAAAAGAAAGAGTAAATTGCAAAAAAATATCAGGACAACCTTCAGAAGAGTCAATTTGAGTGAAATTTTCAATCTCAAAAAAGGAGTTATTAGCCCCGATTAATTTAATTGGGTCTCAGGTTAGGAAGTAAGTAGCAGAATGTGAAATAGGCATTTCAATCCAGTGGTTGCATCAACGTATAAACCTTTATATTTGAGAAGGTAGACGACCTTGGTACACCATTATTTAAGATACCTTGTTCCAAATTTTCCCTGTCATAAATCTATTTTCCTAAACCTCATTGTCATGGTTCAGCAACTGATAGGATTTTTTGTCTCTGAATAATTTATTTTGGTCTCAACTTAGAAGTTAGTCACACAATGTGAGACATGGGGATTATATCATTATAATCAAGTGTAAGTGTAAACTTTTTGTATATAGTTTTATATTTCAGAAAAAAAGAAGATCTTGACACTTTATTATTAGTATACAAATATCTTATGTTATGAAGTTTCTCTCTGTTATGTCCATTTTCCCTGACCTCATTTTCAGGATTCAGCAACTGCTTCAAAAATAATTGGGTTTTTTTTTGTCATGTGAATTTTTACTTTTTATGAATAATAGGATAACTATATTTGATATATCGATCCCTTGCAAGGCCAACATGTCCATTTAACAGGGTTCACATTACCTTGACCTTATTTCATGGATCAGTGAAAAAAGTAAAAGTTAACATGATTATAGGTCACTTTCTCAAATGCTATAAGCAGGAGTAAAACTATAGGTGGTGTGTTGAATGATTGTGAGGGGTATATGTCAGTAATAGTTTTCCTCTAACTTTTACATCATTTTTAGCTCACCTGGCTTAAAGGGCCAAGTGAGCTTTTCCCATCACTTTGCGTCCGGCGTCCGTCGTTCGTCGTCGTTAACTTTTACAAAAATCTTCTCCTCTGAAACTACTCGGCCAAATTAAATTAAACTTGGCCACAATCATCATTGGGGTATCTAGTTTAAAAAATGTGTCCGGTGACCCGGTCAATCAACCAAGATGGCCGCCATGGCTAAAAATAGAACATAGGGGTAAAATGCAGTTTTTGGCTTATAACTCAAAAACCAAAGCATTTAGAGCAAATCTGACATGGGGGTAAAATTGTTTATCAGGTCAAGATCGATCTACCCTGAAAATTTCAGATGAATCGGACAACCCGTTGTTGGGTTGCTGCCTCTGAATTTGTAATTTTAAGGAAATTCCCTTATGAAACTAAATTAATTGCCGCAAACTTTCAGCAGACTTGCTGCAAGCTTGCGGCAAACAAAAAGTTTGCAGGAACACAGAAAATAGTGTTTGCAGATGTTTGCCGCTAGCTGCAAACTTCCGGCAAACATTGCTACAAGCTTGCGGCAAGTTTGCAGAAACATCAATGTTTGCCGTAAGATTGCCAAAAAGTTTTAAATAATACAGAATGTCTGCCGCAAGATTGCAGAAAACTTTGACGATTCAATATGTTTGCCGCAAGATTGCAGAAAACTTTGACCATTCTATATGTTTGCCAGAACATTGCAGGAATTACACAATATTGACTGGGCATGCCTAGTTGGCACTTCCTGGATGCTAACAATTTGAAATTGTTGCTAGGTCATGTTGGTTGTGTTTGGAAATGCATTTCACATATAAGAGATCAATATGGTTCAATAATATGGGATAATCAGTATGTGATTGTGTAAGTACAAATGATTCATAGAACTGCATGTTTTAATAAGATAATTAATGTTATCATCATATATAATTAAGTAAGCAACTATATATACATGTATGTGTGATTGAAAAACTGAAGCTATTATAAGTTTAAATTTGTAACTGATGTATTGCACCATCATGATCATGTTTATTAAGAATTCTGTAATGTAATTATTACCTAGCTTTCTACTCAATACACATTTGAGATTTTACCTTTTTCATTTTTTAATACAGAGGTATATTATGTCATTTGAGAATGACTCCTGTCACCTTTTAAAAACTCAAATGCATGTATGTACTTCCTTAAATCTCACGAGTTTGCAAGAACTCTTCCAAGGACTGTTTGTGTAAAGACTGTCAGGAATTGACTTTTTAAAAATGTTGCTGTGTAATTTGAAAGAGATAAATTGAAGGTGTCTACACACATGACATTGGTATATGTGTAGTTCCTGCAAGTTTGCCGCAAACAATTGCCGCAAGCTTGCAGCAAATCTAATTTGCATAATTATGTTTGCCGCAAGCTTGCCGCAAACTTCATTTGCATGGTAAAATGGTTGCGGCAAGTTTGCAGCAAACGTTTGCTGCAAGCTTGCGGCAATGTTTGCTGCAAACTTGCGGCAAATGTTTGCCGCAGGGCTTATTTTTCGGTAAGGGTTTTGCCGTTTTTTGTTATCTTGAATATTATTATAGATAGAGATAAACTGTAAACAGCAATAATGTTCAGCAAAGTAAGATTTACAAATAAGTCAACATGACCGAAATGGTCAGTTGACCCCTTCAGGAGTTATTGCCCTTTATAGTCAATTTTTAACCATTTTTCGTAAATCTTAGTAATCTTTTACAAAAATCTTCTCCTCTGAAACTACTGGGCCAAATTAATCCAAACTTGGCCACAATCATCTTTGGGGTATTTAATTTAAAAAATGTGTCCGGTGACCCGGTCAACCAACCAAGATGGCCGCCATGGCTAAAAATAAAACATAAGGGTAAAATGCAGTTTTTGGCTTATAACTCAAAAACCAAAGCATTTAGAGCAAATCTGACATGGGGGTAAATTTGTTAATCAGGAGGGGGCGGAAAGGGGGGTACCTTTCTCCTTTCTCCCACCCCTTCTCTCCTTTCTCCCATCCCTCTTCTCCTTCCTCCCGCCCCTCCTCTCCTTTCTCACAACCCCTCTCTCTTGTCTCCCACCCTGCATCATGAAAAAATATTCTACAGGATGCTAATTTTTAAAGAAATCGATCAAATGTTTTGTTTTTATGGTTCCCGGTCCACGTCTTGTCCTCTAACAAGATAGAAGTGTTGTTTCTTCTGCTTCAAGAACCTCTCTTAATTACTTTTTACTGACTGTGAAGCTGTCTGTTTGCGTTGAATTTGTAACTCTGATGCATCACGCAATTTCCCGATGGTTTTTTTAAAAGTATAAATCCAAACTATAGAAGCGCAGGATAATGTGTTAAAATACGGGGAATTTTTGTAACACTATTAGTGCAATTCCGTTAAGAAACCAATTCGTTTAAAAT
Source organism: Mytilus edulis (assembly GCA_019925275.1). NCBI lineage: Eukaryota > Metazoa > Mollusca > Bivalvia > Mytilida > Mytilidae > Mytilus > Mytilus edulis. Next base: position 75,574,510 of record CM034357.1, read on the forward strand.
GGTTACTGAAAAACGCTGCTTGCAAAAAAAAAGAAAATTCTTTTGGAAAATAATACAGATATAATTTATCGAAAATACATAGTACTAGCAGTCGTTAAAATCAGGCAGAAAATGTTTTTAGAATTAAAGCTGTTTTGGCACACAACTTTCCCTGTATGTTACAAGTGTAAGCATTTTTTGAAATATTATTGGACTGTACAGAAAATATGGTTCCGGAAGCTTGTAAGAAATAGATTGTCAATACTGTAATCGTATAAGCGCAGTTTACACAGGACAGCAACATCGGAATGAGGAAAAAGTTAACAGAGGCCTGTCATTTTGGGATGTCAACACTTATTTAATGCACACCCGTTGGGACGAAATAAAATTAGATCATTCAAACCCCGTTATATATTTTTTTACTCAATTCCGTATTTCAAAACAAATCATTTCTTGAAATTTACAATCCAACGATCCATTAAATACTTGAAAACCCAGTGGCCAACAATGAATGAACTTAATCAGTGTTTTCATGAAGTTAAACCCAGAAAGGCGCTCTGAACGCCAAAAAAAAAAAAAAAAATGAAATTAAAGAGATATGATTGTTTGCCTATATATCTTCAAACGCAGAAATCAACTGAAAAAAAAAATACATTTTAATTTACACTTGGGTGTACAGGGATGGGTGTGTGTTTTTGTTGTGAGTTTGACATGATGTACAATTGATGATTTCCGAACTATATTCCACTATGAACTACTTATTCAAAAATAAATGTTGTCACCAAATGCTTTGAAAAATAGAACACAAATACAATCATAAACGCTTATTATATATTTTGTTCCCTCGACAAAATGACGCGATCATACTGTTTTACCCGTGTCCATTTGGCCGCCCGTCCCTCACTTAATCGGTATAAAGGATGTAGCTAAGGGTTTATACAACTTATTTCGGAGTGCTATATTTTTTATGTCAACTTTAGTATAAATATATATACTAAAAAGTACCAAAAGTCCGCATATTCAGCCAAGACTTTTTTAAAATTTTGTTGTATTTTGAAAATATATGAAGGCACGCAGAGTCCAACTTCCTCCATCTACAGTGTACAATTTCAAGGTGGAACTTTTATAATACATGGAGTGTTTTACTTATAGAGGATAGATATAGGAAGATGTGTTGTGAGTGCCAATGAGACAACTCTTCATCCAAATAACAATTTTAAAAAAGTAAACCATTATAGGTCAATGTACGGCCTTCAACACGGAGCCTTGGCTCACACCGAACAACAAGCTATAGAGGGCCCCAAAATTACTAGTGTAAAACCATTCAAACGGGAAAACCAACTGTCTAATCTATATAAAATTTAAAAAAAAACAAAAAAAAACGAGAAACGAGAAACACGTATAAAGAAACGACAACTACTGTACATCAGATTACTTTTACATCTGACGGGATGTTTTATTAGTACCCTTTTTGATGGCTGCATTAGACACATTAATTTCAAATTGTAATGTATCGTCCTGAACATGCCTGAAATATTTGCCACCGGACATTTTTCAACCTCAAATCAATCAATTCATATTGTATTTAAAAATCACTGTTCACTCAATCAACTTTTTGAAGCTGAATGTGTACCCTGTAAGTTGGAAATAAAACTAAAGTTAATGTGAATCGAATTCGAATTACGCGTAAACTCAGCCTTTATAATAGGAAATTTACGAAAACCAGATAGGTTAAATGAAAACAAAATAACAAACACCATTCAGATCCCGTTACATATTTTTCAATACCTCTCAGTCAAAAAAATGTTACTCTATATAAGTTAAGTAATGTCATCATTTTTCTGCCAAATTCTATGCATATCGGTCAACTTTGAAGCACTTTATCTATAAAAAAAAAACAAGGATGGTGACATGTCACGGTCTCTATACATGCACGCAATAAAATCCAGGAAATTGTTATAGTTATTAGTCTTTCTCCATATATCAGAGATCATAATGAATTAGTGACGACGTTTGGAATATTTTTTTGTTACTATGCCATTTGGGGAATTTTCTGCGACTGTCCCAATTGAGCCTGAGGTTCGGCTAGCCATAAAACCCGGTTCAATTCACCATTTTCTACATAAGAAAATCCCTGTACGATTCGGAATATAACAGTTGTTATCCATTTGTTTGACTTTCCGTTTTTTAATTTCCTTGGAGTCGTTTTTTTTAGGTTATTTCACTTTTTATTAGCACTTTCTTTAATCTTTTGCTTAACTCATGTATTAAATAATTTTTTTCCTGCTAAATTTTAATAATTTAAATATACTTTTTTGTCTCCTTTTTTACCCCTTTTCTCCTTTCTCCTACCCCTTCTCTCCTTTCTCCCGCACCCTCTCTCCTTTCTCCCGCCCCTTCTCTCCTTTCTCCCACCCCCTCTCTCCCTGTCTCCCTTTACCCTTTCCGCCCTCTCAAACAGGTCAAGATCTATCTACTCTGAAAATTTCAGATGAATCGGACAACCCGTTGTTGGGTTGAGCACTGCCTCTGAATTGGTTATTTTAAGGAAATTTTGCCGTTTTTGGTTATCTTGAATATTATTATAGATAGAGATAAACTGTAACCGGCAATAATGTTCAGCAAAGTAAGATTTACAAATAAGACAACATGACCGAAATGGTCAGTTGACCCCTTTAGAAGTTACTGCCCTTTATAGTCAATTTTTAACCATTTTTTGTAAATCTTATAGTAATCTTTTACAAAAATCTTCTCCTCTGAAACTACTGGGCCAAATTAATCCAAACTTGGCTACAATCATCTTTGGGGTATCTAGTTTAAAAAATGTGTCCGGTGACCCGGCCATCCAACCAAGATGACCGCCATGGCTAAAAATAGAACATAGGGGTAAAATGCAGTTTTTGGCTTATATAACTTAAAAACCAAATCTGACATGGGTTAAATTGTTTATCAGGTCAAAATCTATCTGCCCTGAAATTTTCTGATGAATCGGACAATCCGTTGTTGGGTTGCTGCCCCTAAATTGGTAATTTTAAGGAAATTTTACTGTTATGGGTTATTATCTTGAATATTATTATAGATAGAGATAAACTTTAAACAGCAATAATGTACAGCAAAGTAAGATTTACAAATAAGTCAACATGACTGAAATGGTCAATTGACCCCCTAAGGAGTTATTGTCCTTTATAGTCAATTTTTAACAATTTTTATAAACTTTGTAAATTTTTACTAACATTTTCCACTAAAACTACTGAGCCAAGTTCATTATAGATAGAGATAACAGTAAGCAGCAAGAATGTTCAGTAAAGTAAGACGTACAAACACATCACCATCACCAAAACACAATTTTGTCATGAATCCATCTGCTTCCTTTGTTTAATATTCACATAGACCAAGGTGAGCGACACGTGCTCTTTAGAGCCTCTAGTTATGTTTTATCGGTAAATGTTAAGTTTATGCAACCGCAATATTTTGAAGCCGTATACATCATTGACAGCATCTGGAAACATTTGGTTTCCAGACAATAAGAGTATAAGAATATGGTTCTATATGAAAATGTACCTTAAGATTTCATAATATCTTTGCTGCATACACTGCTACTTTTGCAAAGGTACTATTTCTGTACTGAAAGTCTGTAGTACTGGAAATCTACTTTTGATATTCAGTACTTTCTTGTTATTTTAAAATTATTGTAATATTAAGGTACCTGTATTTTACAGTAATTGATTTGTACTTGATATTAAAGTACTGCAGATTTTTGTTTACGTTGTTACATTTTCAGCAATGTTGAAAGATCGTCTATTTCAAATGTCTTAAAGTTATCATGATTTTCAAACATTATTGTGCACTGTTAGAATTATTTCTGTACCAAAATATTTTGTATACAAATCAAGTACTATAAAATACAGGTACCTAACTATTACAATAAATCTACAGTAAAGAAATAGTACTAAATATCAAAAGTAAATTTCCAGTTCTACATATTTTAAGTACAGAAATATTACCTATGCAAAAGTAGCTGTGTAGAATTATCTCCCAACACCAAATGCCCATAGACCCTGAATCTGCCATAGTGTAAACCCTTTAATAATAAAATATCTAACTATTAAAGATTAACAAAATTTCATTTTTTCTATGAAAAAGAATATTTACAATACCGTAAATAATTATAAATATGACAGGTTTGAGTAAATTTAATTAGTCCACTACAATCAGTATAGTGTAAATGTGAAGTTAAACCTACTAGTATTCTCTTATTATATACTCAAAATTTGTCCATAAAGCAACTTCAATGCTTTAATTGAAAATAAATTTCACTGAGCTATGCTGATATATTGTCACTACAAGTTTTCAAATATCGATTGTTCATGTCTCGCTGCAACATACATCCAGATTCCTCATCAAAATTCTGTCTTCTCTTTTTTTCAGAGTATTACTTGACTCCCAATCATAAATTTTGTAGACTCGTCCTCTGCATTCTTCTTTCTTTTTTCAGTTGATTGACTCTTTTTTTCCTTTGAATTTGTTTTAATATTGTGACCACTTGTCTCCAATAATCTATTTCTGTTTCACCTGAAGTAAAAATAAAAAGGTCCTTCATCAACACAATAAATGCACCAATTCATTGTTCCCTTATTATAAGCAGTAACTGCTCTAAGATGTTTGCTATTTGAATAAAATCATTTGTCTTGCATGTTGCATTGCTGTGTCAATGATCCCTACCACACATGTCACCTGTATCATAAATGCCAACCTCGCATGCCTGTTGTGTCATTTGTGCCTATCTCACATGCTTGTTGTGTCATTGGTGCCTACCTCACATACCTGTTGTGTCATTGGTGCCTACCTCACATGCCTATTGTGTCATTGGTGCATACCTCACATGCATTATGTGTCATTGGTGCATACCTCACATGCTTGATGTGTCATTGGTGCCTATCTCACATGTCTGTTGTGTCATAGGTGCCTACCTCACATGTCTGATGTGTCTTTGGTGCCTACCTCTCATGCCTGTTGTGTCATAGGTGCCTATCTCACATGCCTGTTGTGTCATTGGTGCCTACCTCACATGCCTGATGTATCATTGGTGCCTATCTCGCATGCCTGATGTGTCATTGGTGCCTATCTCACATGCCTGTTGTGTCATTGGTGCCTACCTCGCATGCCTGTTGTGTCATTGGTGCCTACCTCGCATGCCTGTTGTGTCAATGGTGCCAACCTCACATGCCTGTTGTGTTATTGAAGCCTACCTCACATGCCTGTTGTGTCATTGGTGCCTACCTCATATTCCTAATGTGTCATTGGTGCCTATCTCACATGCCTGTTGTGTCATTGGTGGCTATCTCACATGCCTGTTGTGTCGTTGCTGCCTATCTCACATGCCTGTTGTGTCATTGGTGCCTATCTCACATGCCTGTTGTGTCATTGGTGCCTACCTCACATGCCTAATGTGTCATCGGTGCCTATCTCACATGCCTGTTGTGTCTTTGGTGCCTATATCACATGCCTGTTGTGTCATTGGTGCCTATCTCACATGCCTGATGTGTCATTGGTGCCTACCTCACATGTCTATTGTGTCATTGGTGCCTATCTCACATGCCTTATGTGTCATTGGTACCTACTTCGCATGCCTGTTGTGTCAATGGTGCCAACCTCACATGCCTGTTGTGTCATTGGAGCCTACCTCACATGCCTGTTGTGTCATTGGTGCATACCTCACATGCCTGATGTGTCATTGGTGCCTGTCTCACATGCCTGTTGTGTCATTGATACCTACCTCACATGCCTAATGTGTCATTGGTGCCTATCTCACATGCCTGTTGTGTCATTTGTGCCTATCTCACATGCCTGTTGTGTCATTGGTGCCTATCTCAAATGCCTGTTGTGTCATTGGTGCCTATCTCACATGCCTATTGTGTCATTGGTGCCTACCTCACATGCATGTTGTGTCATTGGTTCCTACCTCACATGACTGTTGTGTGATTGGTGCCTACCTCACATGTCTGTTGCGTCATTGGTGCCTATCTCACATGCATATTGTGTCATTGGTGCCTATCTCACATGCCTGATAAGTCATTGGTGCCTACCTCACATGCATGTTGTGTCATTGCGGCCTACCTCACATGCCTGATGTGTCATTGGTGCCTACCTTATATGCATGTTGTGTCATTGGTGTCTATCTCACATGCCTGATGTGTCATTGGTGCCTACCTGACATGCATGTTGTGTCATTGGTGCCTATTTCACTTGCATGATGTGTCTTTGGTGCCTACCTCACATGCCTGATGTGTCATTGGTGCCTATCTGACATGCATGTTGTGTCATTGATACCTACCTCACATGCCTGATGTGTCATTGGTACCTACCTCACATGCATGATGTGTCATTGGTGCCTACCTCACATGCCTGTTAAGTCATTGCTGCATACCTCACATGCCTGTTGTGTCATTGGTGCCTATCTCACATGCATGATGTGTCATTGGTGCCTATCTCACATGCCTGTTGTGTCATTGATACCTATCTCACATACCTGTTTTGATTTATTGACGCCTACCTCTCATATCTGCTGAGTCATGATTGATCAATGCTTACCTCACATTTCTTCTATATCAAAGATGCCTAACTCAAATATACTAGTATATCTGGTGTTTCAATGCTAAATATCTCTTATATCTTTGCTGCTTTATCTCTCTCATGATGTTTAGCAAAGTCAAGGCAAATTTCCCCCGTTATTCCATCATAGAATTTCAAAAGGTTAATAGTGGATGTTTTCTGATTATATTATACTTTTTTAGTTGACCCACTGAAACTGGTGTGCTAAATTGGGCAAAATATGCTAAACATGTGGTTACTAATTTATAGTTCTAAGGTGTTACCTAATCATTAAGCCCCATGACTATGGCGGTAACTTCATTGAAGACTTAAAACAAAAGCCATTCAAACCATAACTACAGGTAGTATAGTCCATATAATCTTGCGCAAAACATATAGTTTAAGCATGAAAAGAAAGTGATTTAAAAACAAAAAAAAGTTTGAAATACTAGTTACTTAAAGTAGTTTTGTATTTACTACAACCTTGTAATACATCCATGTCAACCAAACAATTGTTGAAAAGAACATTTCCTTTGTCAGCCCCAATTTGTTTGAAAACCTCCAATGCTGTGCCTTCTTCCTCGAATCTTACATATGCCTGTGAAAAAGTGATATCTTTTAAGTATATAATCACAATGTAAACTGCAGATTTAAGCCTAGCTGACTTATTTCTAGACAAATTGTCCAACTGTCTGTGTTTTCATATCAAGGAGACAAAAATAGGAAGTAAGTGAAATCAATAGTATTGATTATTTGTATTGCATGTACTTAGTGGGTGGGTTGATACTGCTGTTTATAAGCACCCAGGAAAAGTTGTTTTAAGACAGTTTTGGCTACTTCGCTTTTGTTCATTGGTTCAACGCTAATAAACAAAATCTTTGCCTTTTCAAAATTTTGGTCAGTGGTGAATAACTGCATGATGATACTTATGAATTTCATTCCACACATTTGAGTCTGGAACACACATGACAAAACAGAAGAAAGTTACGGTATAAAAAAAAATAAGGTAATAACATTTAAGCTGACCTAACTTTACCATTATACACCCCTTTTCTGCCTCTGGAAACACTTGGCTATACATTAAATTGCAGTTCCGTCTTTAATACATTTTCTAAAAACAGTACCTGGGTATCACCCGGATTATAATCCACATGGGCCACTCTTCCAAAGTCTGAGAAATATTCTTTAATGTGTTTATATCCTAGTTCCGTTTCATCTATATCGTCTGAGTAATTATTTCTATTTCCATGTATACAAGTTCTAATATTTGTAAGATGCAATACAGCTCCGTGGGTCATCTGTCTAATGATGTCCTGTTATGAAATGTACAATTATTATGATTGACTGACTGACTGTCTGTTAGTTTTAGGAATAATGTTTAAATCCAGAATTTAGCTTTTGATAAGAATTATAATTGGGTTTAATTTATGATATATTACCCCTATCAGATTTTGCCTACTGGACAGTAAAACCTCAAAATGAGGTCACAAGTTTTAAGTATGCTGGTGTACACAAGTCTCATAATTACATAAATATTCATGATCCAGTCATAAGAAACCAGTGTGATTAAAAACAAAGAATACGTAACTTGATGACCAGATCAACGATAAAAGGACAATTATATGCAATATTTCAATTTTACAGTGGTGGTTTCATTGTCTAGTCGTATGTAGTTGTTCAGCATAACTCTTATAAAATGAAACCATGATTACTTATATGTCTACTATTTGGTCCTTTTAGGTAATATGACTGCAAGGAAATAATTTTCATTTGGTATTTACCTTGTCTGTTACAATGATAACTGGAAATACCCAATATACAAGATGTTATATTATAACAGAACAAATACTAACCTGTCCTTTTTCCTCCTTTTTCCTTGCATTATCTCTTTAAAAATAGAATAGGAAACATGTATGTTTTAAAAAAAGGTAATGGTTGAATACTGCTATAGCTAATGCAACTTGAGGCTTCGCATGTTATTGCTCAAGTGGCTATACTTAAAGGACTTAGGATATCTGGTTTGTTCAATAATAGCAGTTGTAAAACAAATATTGTGCATGGCTTGATTAATTTACATGGTGTTGGACTATTAGTGAAAAACTATATTCATTCGCAGTTTAATGTAGTGAAAGTGGACGAATCAACAGACGGAATTTTATGGGTACAATTTTCTGAAATTAACAACCAAGATAATTGCTTTTTTGTGTGTGTGGTATATATCTACCGCCAGAACACTCCGCACGTTCGGTCAACATCAATGATTTCTTTGATACGCTTATGTCTAAAATATATACAATTCCCAATGGTAATCCATTTTATTTATGCGGTGATTGGAATAGTCGAGTCTTCGACATTGAAGATTATATACAAGGAATTGACTTTTTACCAGAACGTAATGTCGTAGATTTTACACCTAATAGTTACGGCGACTTGTTTTGTGAATTTTTGAGCAATATAAATTGTTGTATTTTTAAATGGCCGAAATTTTATCAACAATGACTTTACGTTTGTGTCGACCAGAGGATCATCAGTCGTTGACTATTGCGTAGTACCTTATGAGAAACTGTCATTTTTTCAAAACTTTGAAGTCATTCGAGCAAGAACATTAATTGAAGAAAATGCAGCTGTAGGCTCTTATGACCCGAAACATATACCGGATCATTCTTTGTTATGCTGGACATTTGTCACACCTGGTTATGATGTTCAACAAACCGTGTCCCATCAATTAACAGATAACGGTAATGTAAGATCAGTTAAATACGACACACGGAGTATTCCGAACGATTGGATGTCCGACAGTGAAACAATTTCCAAACTGAACACATTTATCACTGAATTAGAAGAATCAGAAATAAACCAGTTAAATTTAGACAATAAATATGAAGATTTTGTTAAAATTGTACATACTGAAATGGATTTAAAGCTAGTTAAACGTACAATTTATATATATGATGGCAAAAGTAACAAAAGGAGACGAATGAAAAAAACGTGGTGGAACGACAACTTAACACTACTTTGGAACGATGTATGTAAAGCCGAGCGTGCGTGGCACAAGTGTCATAGCGGATGCAAGACGGATTTACGCCATATATTTGAGGAAAAACGGAAATTGTTCGACAAAAGCAGTCAGAAAGCTAAACGTCAGTTTTGGTACCACAGTCAGGAACAACTTCTAGATGACCAAAATCGGGATCCTCGAGAGTTCTGGAAGAAGATTGGTAAAGTTGGTGTTGGGAATGAACGACAGAAATCTATACCGATGGAAGTCACACTAGACGATGGGACAACTAGTACAGATACAAACACTGTCTTAAATAAATGGAAAAACTGTTTTGATAAATTATTAAATTGTAATAATCAGACTATTGACACTAATGTTAATATTAATATTCCAGATGATTTTTGGAAAATGACGCAGTCATTGTTCCATAACTGCCGACCTGAAATTCATAACATTTCTCTGCCTACCGCGCTTGGTTTCGTATTTACTATTTTCCATACAAACTGGAATCTGCTTGTGTTATCATTATGCATGATCATTGTGTAGTTATCAGCCAGGAACCAGTTTACACTCGGTTTCATAATTTACTATACAAACAAACTGGTTCCTGCTTGTATTCCACTACACTCGAACAAAGTGTTGTAGTTTGACGGGAACCAGTTTAGAATTTGTAAACTACAAAACGTAATCGGTTATTGTTCATTCCGTTTTGGTGTTTCATACCGACTTATATGGTTTGAATAAGCTTAAGACCCTTCAAACATTAATGTGATAGGTATATTAAAGAGTGTTTTACAAAAGGATGGAACTGTTTTACTTTCAAAGTCGTACTATAGTGATATCTGTCATGTACGGATTTCCACTCTCACCGGTTAATTTCTTCTTTTACACGTGCTTTTGAAACTTCCTGTTTAAACATCGCAAGTTTCAAAATTGTTATTTGAGTGAATTAAACTTATTTTAACAATCATGAAGCGTTCCAGAATCATTTTCAAGCAGTTTCTTCTTCTCTTTGATGATGGAAAATAGGTTTTCTCAAGAAAATACCGCAAACGATCGCAGAGGAATTGAAACGTACAAGTTAAGTCGGCACCTGGTTAAATTGGCATCTAGTCAAATCGGCACCTATTTGACGTCAATTCGGCATCCAATAATATTTGTTATAATATTTTCTATTCAATTAATTAATAACTGTTACCAAGTACATAGTGAATATGTTGTTGTGTATTTAGGTAAATAAGGAAACCAAAGTGAATATGTTGTTGTGTATAAAGGTAAACAACGAATCCCTTACCCAACTGTTGTTTTAACAATTAGACAATTATTAAAATAAAATGGAAAACTATGAGTCCCTTTCAATAAATCAAACTTTCATGCCAAATAATTAGCAAATTTAAGGTGTTTTTTCAGTAAAATTTAAACAGCATTAAACCAACAATCCTGTAAAATGCTCAACTGGTTAAAATAATGCATAAAAATATCCAATATCTCATGTATTAGTCCAAATAATTATGACGTCTGGGTAGCATTTTTTTTTTTCTGGGCATCCCAGAAAAAAATTAACATAGCCTTGCGGTCATAGGAAGGTGTCCCAGAATGAAATAAAAAAAGCCTTGCCAGACGTAATAATTATTTGGACTACTCATATATACATTATATATCATTAAAAATACACCAAAAAAGTCATTTAGTTGAGAAAAATAAATATATACAAAATGTACATGAACACCCAAAAATGTGAAAGTTAGAATTTAACTCTTTTTGCTTCAATACTGAAAAAAATTCTGGCAACCCCTTTCTTATTTTTACTCTTTTTGCTTAAAATACTGTTAAAAATATATATTTAACATGGGTGACGAATTGACTATATCAGGTGTCGATTTAACCAGGTGCTGATTTGTCCAGGTGCCAATTTAACCAGGTACCGGTTTGACTAGAATTCTTTGACAAATGTTTGAAATTACCTGAGTTTCATTAGACCTTTGATAACAGTAACAAAAAGATTATTTACTTAATATTTTGTGGGAGAAGGGGTTCAGACTGTGGTATCAGGTCTGTTCGCGCCCAATACACTTTCGCACCCTACATGTTCGCAGCTCGCACGTTCGCACCCAAGGTCCGTTCGCACTCTACTCATTCGCGCCCAATTTTAAATTCAAATTCAAGTTGAATAATTGGAAAATCATGATTGTTGTTTTAAATTGCTTTGGTGTAAATACTGAATGTATTTATAGCTTGGTATGAGTAAAACATTGAAGATTTTAAAGGAAAAACACAAAAGATAATTGTTTTTAACAGCTTGGTCCCTTTGATCTGAAACAACGAAGCAATAAAATATAGGAACTAAAATATAGCAATCCACTATTATAACCAAAACATGATAAAATTTATTCAACACACAGAAAAAAAACATAGTCAGAATCTCACTTCATTTTGAAACAGTCAATGAAACAAAGTTATAGCAATACACTAACAAAAACATGATTAAGAGTTATTCAACACAAAATAAAACGTTGACAAAATACCACTTTATTTAGAAAGGATTATTATTATTTTTAACAATACCCTATCCAAAACATGATTAAGATTTATTCAACACTTTATTTTTGAGACAATGACAACAATTATACTTATAAGAAAACACTTGCTTACAGAGTTATTAAACACAAAACCAATTAAGATTGGGTGCGAACATGTAGGGTGTGAAAGTGAAAGGGGGCGAACATGAGTGGGCGCAAACGTGAATGGGCGCGAACGGACACGGATTCAGGCTATGTACCAGTGGTAAATATACAAGCCTTTCTACGGTATTTATTTGTACAATTCAGGTAGTCTTGACCTATTCATTTGTCTTAAAATAAAACACAGCCAGTTGTCACCTTCACTTCACACACACACATATACAAATATCAATTATATGCTTACGAGACATGTTGCATTGTTAAACTAATTAAGGTATGTGAAAATCAAGACTTGCATAAAAACTATCCCAATATTAGAGACAGTGGCGTCATTTTTCCTCGGAGCTTTCAGCTCTTTGATTTAGATAGGGAAATATTGTATGAAGAGGTAGTAAATGCTGTTATTAAAAGTAAAAATGGCAAGTCACCAGGTATTGATCAGTTGTCAGTAGAATTATTTAGAAATAATGCATTAATGTTAATTTTGCATAAGTTATTTAATATATGTTTCAAGTATGGAAAAATTCCTTCTGTATGGGGTAAAAGTATTATAACCCCAATTCCTAAGTCTTCAACTTCAGATCCACGAGATCCTTTATCATACAGGGGCATAACTTTAGCGCCATGTGCATATAAATTATATTGCAGTATATTGAATGATAGATTAGTGTATTGGTTAGAAGAAAGAGATATTATTCATGACGAGCAAAATGGCTTCCGTAAAGGTAGAAGTACCATTGACCATCTAAGTACATTAACTTCAATTATTGAAACTAGAAAACTTAAAAAGTTATCAACATTTACAGCTTTCATAGATTTTAAAAAAGCTTATGATACTGTTAGTAGAAAATTATTATTTACTAAATTGGATGATTTAGGAATTAGTACACATTTTTTATGTACATTGAAAGCTATATATTCACATGTAGAATGTTGTATTAAACTTAATGGCAATATGACATATTGGTTTAGCGTTAATTCAGGTTTAAAACAAGGATGTGTATTATCGCCTGTTATGTTCAATATTTTTATTAATAGTTTAATTGATGTAATAAAAGCACTAGACATTGGTGTAGACATTGATGGTGAAAAAATTGGTATACTATTATATGCTGATGACATTGTATTTATTGCTGAAAATGAAAATAATTTACAAACTCTATTAGATGTATTAAGTAATTGGTGTGTTACCAATTGTATGAATGTGAACTTAGATAAAACTAAAGTTGTCCATTTTAGGAACCCTTCGGTTCAACAAACATCTAAATCTTTTTTGTTAAAAAATAATACAGTACAAATAGTATCTTATTACCAATATCTTGGTCTATTGCTGACAGAATATCTCGATTATAATGAAATGGCTAAAGCTGTAGCAAGGTCTGCAAGTCGAGCTCTAAGTTTATTAATTGTAAAATGTAAAGCACATGGTGGTTTCCAGCACAGTACCTTTACAACATTATTTGATACTCTGGTCTGGTCAGTCATAAGCTACGGTGCATCCATTTGGGGTACTCGTTCTTTTTCTTGTATCAACGCTGTCCAGAACAGAGCTATCAGGTTTTTTATGGGTGTTGGCAAGTATACGCCAAATGATGCAATTAACGGGGACATGGGCTGGAGACCACCTAGTGTAAAGCAATGGACATGTGTCTTCAGGTACTGGGCAAGATGTAGTGTCATGACCAATAACAGAATAAATTATAAAGTGTTCAAATGGTCACATAAAAATGCTGTAAACAATAAGAAAAACTGGTGTAATAGAGCCATGAAAAAACTTAAAGATTGTAATTTTGATTTGTATACTAGTATTGATTGTGTGCTGCATAAGAATATTGTTCGAGAAATTGAAAATGTTTTATTTAATAAATATATTGTAGAATGGCAAACAAAAATTTTGTCACAGAGTAATGGTAACAAGCTTCGTACTTATAAGCTATATAAATCTCAATATTGTACAGAGTTATATTTAAAACAAAATATGTCTATTAAATTTAGAAGTGCTTATGCAAAATTTAGATGTGGTGTTGCGCCACTTAAAATAGAAACAGGACGTTATGAGAATAAACCAATAAATGAAAGATGTTGTTTTATGTGTAAAAATGAAATTGAAGACGAAAAACATGTATTTACTTTATGCCCTTTATATGCAGACCTTCGAAATATATTGTATAGTGAAGCTGTAAAACATAACGATCAATTTTATAACTTGTCTATTGACAAAAAATTTATATTTTTATTCAGAAACGAAGAACTATGTCAGGTAGTTGCTAAAACCTGCTATAACATTTTATGTAGAAGAAATTTTTTTTTATTTGTATATAGCTGATGATATATTTTAAATCTTAGATATATGTAGTTTTAAAATTGTATAAATTTTGTATATAATTAATCCTTTAATATTAGTCTCTCATAATTCTTAATAGAATGGCACTTGTATATGTTTTAGTATTTAAGCTAATGATATTTTACTGTTAGTTTTAATATACAATATGTTTTATAAATGTTATCCAATATTTCATGTTATACGCAATGTTTTATATGTTTATTGGAATGTATAATGTTATACAAGTGGTGAGACTTTAATAAAAAAAAAAAAAAAAATATATTGTAATTTGAATCAATCTGATGCATGAGCTCTCAGGTTCTTTTTTTAAATTCAATGGGATGATGCTGAAGAAATCCTCATGGTTTTGTGGAACAAGACAGAAACAAACTTTTATAACTTATTAAAAAACAAAAAGCTATCATGTCTCTTCTATTTTTAAGCTATTTTATGACATTAATATTAAGGAGGTGTAGCCAAATTGCGCAGTTGTAGGGAGATATTCTATATAAAACATGTTTAAATAGGCAGTTGGATTGCATAAGTGTGTCATCATTAAAATACACCTACAGTAGCTCGCATCTCAAAATTTCTGAATAAAATTGTTAATCTTCTTTGCTGACTCAAAATAAAACATTTCTTGTCGGTGATAATTAATGGACTCTATATCTTTCTTATGGACTTTGAAATCTCAGTTGATTGTGATATATATATTAAGCACATTATCCCCAAACACAAGTTAACCAACACATTTTAATGTCGTCATCACCATATGCAAGTATTTTAGACATATTGTGAAATAGTTTGATATTTTAATTAGATATTATCCTGACTGACAAAATGCTTTCATTTACAGAAATAGGGAGACTTCAACTATTTCAAAATGGAAAACAGTCTTGTGCTGACTATTCCAGTAAAAATACTTACTCCTCTCTTTTCCTTATTCTTCTTTCCTTGTTCCCTTTTGTTCGTTCTTTATTTTTTTCATAATAATCCAATCTGTTATAATTATAATATAGTAAATACAATGCATGTTAAGAAGATTCAAACTGTTACTGTTTATCTGCATTTATAACTAACGTCTTGCTTGATCTGGCTATTAAACATTATCTCCCTTGGCAACTTTTCAATGAATATCAGATTTTTGTTTTATTATTATTGAATATTGCAATATGATTATTAGCAGAAAAATATTAAATTAATAAAATTATCCCCCCCCCCCCCTCAAGAAAAAATCATGATAAAAGTAAGTAAATTATGTAATTTTAGAGATACTGTATAGCTTGCTGTTCGGTGTGAGCCAAGGCTTTATAGTGTTGAAGACCAAACTTCCTGTTAGCTATGATGGTTGACTTTTATAAATTGTGACTTGGGTGGAGAGTTGTCTCATTGTCACAAATACCACAAATTCTTATATCTATAAATCACTTATGCAGTCTTTCTACCTTAATGTTGTATAATACCATCCAATTCTAAACCATTAAGTTAACTCACTTTGTCATCTTGTCAAGCATGTAGTCACCAATTATAAGTATATCACTAGAATTAACAAATTTTTCCATGCTGTCTTTAGAACGAAACTCAACATACACTGCTCCCTAAAAGGAAATAAAAATCTAATGTATGAAATTTTGAGCAATACATTCAGCATTTATTTCAAATGATTTATTAGAATTCAGTTTCTCAAATACTAAGTTGTACTTATAATTTATTTCCCATAATAAAAAGGCACTCAGCATGATTTCGTAATTTTTAGATAAACATGATCAAAAATGACGTGATGTAAATTTCATTTAAGATTTAATTCGTAGCAGTCAGTTTGCCATCTTCTAAGGTCTTGTTAAATGCAAATGCAAAATATTTGGCCAAAATTGTAAAAATCAAAGACAAAAAAACTAAAGATCAAAGGAAAAGGTCATCGAATAAGCATGATAATGTGCAAGTTTCACTTGGCTGTCTTATCGTACAGTATGAGGAGACAAATTCTTCAACATATCACAATTCAAACATATATGCATATTCACACAAATTGATTTAAGCATGGTACATATTAACATACGTATTCAAAAGAAGATGTTTTATAAGTGCCAATGAGACATTAACTCTCCATCAAAGTCACAATGTGTAAACATTACATTTAAAGTATACAGGCTCTTTAATCACCGACTTTCAGTCTATTATATCAGATTATAACTAACTTTAACTTGCATGTTACATATATTAGCTAATTTGCTATAGCAAAATATGAATACAAATACCTGAAATTGATGAACAAAATCTGTTTTTAAATAAACACTGATTACTTCATCACCAAAAAATCTGTAAAAATATTCCTCAACTTGACTCTGGCAAAATTCTAATGGAAAGTTACTCTAAAAATTTAAAAGAAATTTATGACACACTGATTCTACAAATTAACAGCTCATCACAGCTGAAAGTGATAGGAGTTTCTATATGATAATATGGTTTAAAGGTGTCACCAGTACAGTGTGACAAACTTCAAATGCAACTTTAAACAGTACTAAATTACCAGTCTTATGTGCCAAATTGCAAAATATTTAAAAAGCAAATAAGATATTATACAATGTATTATTATCACATATAAATAGTTAAGGGAAGTTTCTATGTTATACTCAAAAACATTTATTGGCTTCTGATGATCTCAAATAGATGCGTTTAATACCATAGTTTACAAATGGTATGTACTATATATACCATGGTTTTTACGAGTTAACATATTTAAACAAACGAATCCGAAGGATGAGTTTGTTTAAATATGTTAATGAGTAAGACACATGGTATATGAAATTTGTAATATAAATAAAATGATTGACAGCTTCAAGACCTTCAACTAATATTGGAAACTGATCACGTTACAGTTTTATCCAATGAAATGGAAGCTCGCGCAAGTCACTTTTGCGCTTGCTTCGTGTATGATCGTCTGTGTATAATTTCATAATGTCATCAGACTGAGGTAAACAAAAATGTCGGATTCCAGCGACAAGGATTAAATAGTTATTCTAATGACGGTAAGAATTGGTTTTTTTTCCCAATGTATAATGCAAATTAATCATATTTTACAGAATTTTCATCTAATTGAAAAATGCTTTTCTTCCGGTATTTTATTAGATTATTTATTAAAACACAATTTTAATGATAAAACAATATTTTAACAGTGGCGGATCCAGGGGCGTACATAGTATACGTCCCCTAATCATGTTTTTTTTCACAGATATTTGTAGCCGATGTTTATTCCTTTTTGTATATGTACCCCCCCCCCCTCTTTTTAAATCGAAATTTAATTGAATTTTTGCAAAGGAAATGACAGTTTTACATTTTATTTTTTTCAAAACTGAAAGAAGAAACATTTAGTAATTGTTTCAAAAATTAAGGGAATTCGTAACAATCCTATATAGTTTGAAAAGGGTTTCTTGAAATGTGGTATACATAATTTATTGCTTTTTCTTATAAAATGAAAACAAATGAAGATCTTGATCTTTTAGTACGTTTTACAGTTTCCTAAATATTTAAGAGGAGGATACATTTAAAAAAAAAAAGGTGGCGCTTCAGCCATGGAATAACATGAAAATGAATATGTTATACAATGGCTGAAGCTCCGCCTTTTTCCTTTGGATTCTAGTCGAGTTGCATATTTAATAAGCAAAGTATGGTACAACATAAATTTGCATATAATATACCATGGTTTTCCCTCACCACACTTTTTAAGCAAATTATTTCATAAAAACATCAAAGGAAAAAATCCAATTTATGTTACAACTTTAAATATAAGGAGTTCGCTTAAAGGCAATTAAGGTACATCAATTTAAATTCCATTTTTAGAAATTGCAGTTATCTGTACTGCCAAGTTATTATGAAGCAAATGAATGAGATTTGACCAAAATTATAAAGATCTAAATGGAAAAACAATAGATCAAAGGAAAATAGTTAGGAAAATGCGTGAGTCTGGCACAAAATTGTGTGAGATTTACAGCACTGATCAATAGAGACGAGAATACCAAGTTTCTGAGAAATTAAATGTTGTATGATTATACTTACACAAATGAATACTCAAAATTTAATAAATAAACTTTTTTTACCAATTAAAAGCTTTAAAAAAAAGACATAAAAGTCATCTAATAATATATTTTGTCGTAAGATAACAACTTAAAAATGCTCAAATCACACAATACAAATATTTTTAACATAAACAAGTAATAAGTGAATTATAATTTGTACAAAATGCTACATGTTCACAGAAAATGGAATTTATTACAAAGGATAATAATATTTACTGGAATGGTCCACGGTCCAATTGATTTTATATGTTTATGTGATGTATGTTACTGAAATTCTTCTGTAAATACAGGGCCACCCGATATTACCAGTAGAAAGACCCCAATAGATATACATTGTAAGAAGATGTGGTAAGCGTGCCAATGAGACTTTATCCATTCAAATCACAATTTTCAATTATCTTCAATTTCTACGGAAGATTGGCTGTCAAAATGCTAACATTCCAATTTTCAATAACAGTTAACAGCAAATAGATTCTCACAATAACAGATAACAAAATAGATAATAGTCCTATAACAGCTAACAAAGAATAAGACAATAACAGCTAACAGTAAATATATTTTCAGAATAACAGATAACAAAGAATTAAAATGCCCCATAACAGCATAACAGTTAAACCCCTTGCCCCCCCTCTTAGATGATTGAGGCCATCTATTTTTATTGCGGGTTCCACATATTTAAATCGGAATTATAGAAAAAATGGAATGTTGTGAGCAGAATCAAAACAGAAATGATGAACACTGCAACATTTCCAGCAAAATATAAATAGGATGGAGGATCTGTGTATTCACATTATTTGTAAAACTCTCCTTATTCATGTGAAGCGTGTGCTTTACATCGAGGCTTATTCTTTACATCGAGGCTTATTATGCTAATCATTGACGCCACAGTACTTCAACCAATCAGAAAATGTTTATTTGGGGCATTCGATCGATTTTTACTCAGATTTTGGAATATTTCAATCGAAATTATAGAAAAATGGAATGTTGCTGGTACATTTAAAATAGAAAATGATGAATACTTTTAGCTAAAGATAATTTGGATGGGGTTCTGTGTATTCACATTATTTGCACAACTCTCCTTACTGATGCCATATTTTGGAATTTCCGTGACCTAAATGGTTCGCGAAAATTAATATTTTTATATATAGTATAGTAAATATAAAATATGTAAGCAATTAACTTTCATTGCATTAAACTTACAACGTAAGCTTTCCTTTCATTCAAGGCCGAAACAGTTAGGATATCTGTCATGACTTTCACTATTCAATTAAATTGCTCTAAAATAATAATATAGAATATATAGATACAACTTGTACAAAATTCATAATATACTATTCACATATGTGTAACAAAGAGATTGCTAAATTTCTTGTTATGGTGGTCATTACATAAATTGTCTGCGTTAAACCATTAGAAAACGTTTAGATCATCTAGAGACATAAAGACAAAAGCTTAGCACTGAACTAATTCCAAACTCATAGTAAGATTTTCTAATTTATTTTCAAGCCGAAATTTTATACAATGGTTAATGTTGATATAATATAAATTCCTACTGTCATACAATGTTGTACACTTCTGTTGATGTGTCTATCCTAGCTACTCTGTATCTTTATTTTATTTTAATTACAACTATTATACCAAATTATCACAAACAGTTATTATTACTTGAAATGAGTAAATTGTTTCACTCTAATTAGCACAATAATTAACTTATAGTACTCATGTTAACCAGATTGTTCAAATATTTAGATTAAATGTTGATAACTCAACTTGAACTTTTCACTTGATTTCTATACCAATTTATCTAATTCATCAACACCAAAATAAGTTACAATAATAACATACTCACCCGTTCTTGTCTAAGGTATATATACCAGTAGTTTTACTTCTACTTTCCAGAGTACATGGGTCCCTATGTACATTAAACTGCTATACCTGAATGACTTTTCATTGTTGATTAATTATGAAAGTGAACTCTTAAAAACTGAACAAAGGAAATGTACAATATCCAAGGCAATTCCCATAGGAGCAAAAGAAAAACAAATCATGAGTACTTTCGTTTGTCTAATTATTATAAACTAAATGAAAACTGAGAAGAAACAACATTGTAAACTATATATAATGGTACAATAGATATAAGAAGATGTGGTATGAGTGCCAATATCTCTCCATCCAAGTCACAATTTATAAAAGTTAACCATAATAGGCCAAAGTACAGTCTTTAACACGGAGCATTGGTTCTTAAAGAACAGCAAGCTGAACAAAAAGTGTCGAAAAGGCGGCAAAGTGTAAAATAACATTTAAACTAATTTTATAAAAGACCATAAAATCTATGTTTTTTTTTAAAGAAACAATTCAACTGTTGTTAAAAAAAATAACTAGAAGCTCGGAAGAGCCTGTGCCGCTCACCTTGGTCTATGTGCATATTAGATAAAAGACACTCTGAAGAGCCCTTCTCGCTCACCTTGGTCTATGTGCATATTAAACAAAGGACACAGATGACAGATTCATGACAAAATTGTGTTTTGGTGATGGCGATATGTTTGTAAATCTTACTTTACTGAACATTCTTTCTGCTTACAATTATCTTATCTATAATGAATTTGGCCCAGTAGTTACAGTGGAAAATATTTTGTAAGAATTTACAAAATTTATGAAAATAGTAAAAAATTTACTATAAAGGGCTATACTCCTTAAGGAAGTGAATTGACCATTTTGGTCATGTTGACTTATTTTCAGGTCTTACTTTGCTGTACTTGCTGTTTACAGTTTATCTCTATCTATAAGAGTATTCAAGATAAAAACCAAAAGCTGCAAAATATTCTTAAAACTGCCAATTCTGGGGCAGCAACCCAACAACGGGTTGCCTTGCATGGTCTGAAAATTTCGAAGCAGATACATCTTGACCTAATGAACACTTTTATCCCGTCAGATTTGCTACAAATGCTTTAGGTTCAGAGATATGTGCCAAAAAACTGCATTTTACCATATGTACTATTTTTAGCCATGTCGGCCATCTTGGTTCGCGGGCGGGATCATCGGACACAATTTAAAACTAGATACCCTAATGATGATCGTGGGCAAGTTTGGTTAAATTTGACTTAGTAGCTTTAGAGGAGAAGATTTTTGTTAAAGATAACAAAAATTTACAAAAATTTATTTGTAGAGCTTACTTTACTTAACATTATTGCTGTTTACAGTTTATCTCTATCTATGATAATATTCAAGATAATAACCAAAAACGGCAAAATTTCCTTAATATTACCAATTCAGGGGCAGAAACCTAACAACGGATTGTCCAGTTCATCTGAAAATTTTCGGGCAGATAGATCTTGACCTGATAAACATTTATACCCCATGTCAAATTTGCTCTAAATGCTTTGGTTTCAGATATATAAGCCAAAATCTACATTTAACCCCATTGTTCTTTTTTTAGCCATGGCGGCCATCTTGGTTGGTTGGTCGGGTCGACGGACACATTTTTTAAACTAGATACCCCAATGATGATTGTGACCAAGTTTGGTTAAATTTGGCCCAGTTGTTTCATAGAAGATTTTTGTAAAAGTAAACGACGACGAACGACGACGGACGACAAGTTCTGAGAAAAGCTCACATGGCTCTTTGGACCAGGTGAGCTAATAATAAAAGCCATAAGATTCATCAATAAAAAAAAATGGAAGCCTAAGGCTTTATATATTCATACAACATGACCAATTCTATAAGTCCTATACAAAATATATTGAAAAGCAATATAAATAAAACTTCCTCTATGAAATATGCTTAATATGTATTTTTCTCTTATGAAGAGTTGTCCCATTGGCAGTCATACAACATTTCCTGATTCTTATATTTGTATTTTTGGTCTTGTTAAAATATGAAAAGAGAGCTGATGCCATTAGATTCAATCCATCACCTAGCAAGCCTACCCTTAACAAGTGTAGAATACACGTCAAACATCATTCCTGTCAAGTTTGAGTAAACCCTTAAGAATGAAATTATACATTCAACTACATTCAAGGCTGTACAGATATATAGTAAATAATCATGTCACTACTCCTCATATAATTCAATATTTGTATTGTGTTTTTGTTATCAGTAAATTAGAACCATTCTGAATATTACACATATTAACTGTGACCGCTCTACAATCTGTCCATACCTATATTTTTGCACTGCACTAGATCATGTTTTTCCCTTATTGTTGATGACGTTTTTACACTACATTGTTTGGATGTTGTATGTGTACTGATTGTTCTGCCGCGTTCTGTCTGTGTTTTCGTTTGATGTTTTTCTTTGTATCCATTCTATGAGTTAAGCATTTTTCAACTGATTTTTATAGTTTGTTCTTAAATTGTGCTGTTGGCACCAATGTCCCAGGTTAGGGGAGGGATGAGAGCTCACAATGTCTAACCTTGCCACATGTTTAAAGTGCATGTCTATGGTTCAGTGGTTGTCAATGGTTAATGTCTGTCATATTTGTTTTTTTATTCTTTTGTATTGTTATAAATTAGGCCGTTACTTTTCTCAATTGGAATTTTTATTGCCAACTATACAGTATGGTTTTTTTTCTCACTGTTGAAGGCCCTACCGTTTCCTATAATTAATTCATTTGAACTTTTGTAGATTGTTGTTTCAATGGCAATAATACCACTTCTCCTTATTCTTATAAGTTCTTTCAAACCATGTTTTGGGTAAATGGTTTAAATTTCTTTGTTTTTTGTAGATGTGTGTGAATTTATTCAAAATTTAGAATACCTTCAGGACAAAATATACTCTGTTCTATGGTCGGGTTGTTGTCTCTTTGGCACATTCTCAATTTTATCTTCTTATGCAGATGTAGTTTACCGAGTTTGACCAAATATTGAGAATGTAAAAAAATGATCATATTGTATGTAAAATTTGACAAGCTTTGAATCCGACTTAAAAAAACAAACTCTGTTATTTCATATTAAGTCTAACTGGCAATATTTAGGCAAACTTTTATGATTTTTTGCTCAATCAGTTCATCTGTTAGATATAAAGTGGTGTGCTCTCATGGAAAGGTGAGGTAGACAAATGTAAAGGAAAACAACAGTACTTTAACAGTTACTTTCTGTATCTCAAATAGGTTGTGCAGGAGTGTATAAAAGAAAACCTGAAAGTTTAGCCATAACAAGAATTCAATTGTTGTCATGCAAATCTGAGAATCCCTCACACCTTCGAGCTCATAAAGCAATTATAAACAAAATATGAGCTAGTGAGAAAAGCTTGTATGGCATATACAATTTTAATCCTGGTGTATATGAGTTTATTTAGTAGTAATAGAGACATATAAAATGCGGATATTTTAAGCTCATTCAATATTACGAAAATTTTGAGTTTCGCATATGGACTGTAGCAGAGAAGCGAAATATACCAGAGGGACAGTCAACGAATAGATCGAAAATAAACTGAATGCCATGGCTAACAATGAAAAAGACAAACACACAAATAATAGTACACAAGACACAACATAGAAAACAAATAACTAAGCAACATGAACCCCACCAAAAACTTGGGGTGATATCAGGTGCTCTGGCAGGGTAAGCAGATCCTGCTCCACATGTGGCACCCTTCATGGTACTCATGTTATTAAATGGGATGTAGGTGTTTCACACTTTTGACAGTGCTGACATGTAACAACTAATTTCTGTCAAGTTATTAAGTTACCATATTCAGTAGTATTCAAGTTTGATAAACCAACAAACAGATGGACAAATATCCACAATTATGAGGGTGGAAAGCAGAATTACATAATAAAATTTTAAAAGATCAATTGTTCTTGAACAATTGAGAGGTCTTTCCTTTTGTAATGTAAAATACATGTTCCAATAGACGTAGAATATATTGAAAAGTTCTTAAACACACAAACAACTGTTAAAATATGATAAAAATCAACAAATTCGCTTTTTAGGAGATGACCTTGACTTTTGACCTTGTAACCTTTGTGCACAAAAGTCCACAATGTCATTGCAAACGACCCAATGGGTCTATGACCTTTGGTTCAAGAGTTAAAGCTAATTTTACCTTTTCAGAACCGTTAACGGCGGTAATGCCCCTTCAGAATATGTCAAATCTCTGCGGTCAACATGTAAAAAAAGTTGTGCCTCAGTCTCCTTAACATTTTTCACTGTTTAATGTTTCTGTAAGATTAACCGTTTTTGAGATAACGACCAAAAAGTTGAAAGATCAAAGGTCAAAGTCAACCTTAAAAGCTTTAAAACTCTAAAAAAAAAAACACCTTTAAATAAGGTCAAAAACACATAATTCCTATCTGGGACCTGACCTTGACCTTGTGACCTTTGTCAAGTTTATTAGTCCTCAATGTCAATGCTGAAGACCCCATGGGTCTAGGACCTTTGGTTATAAAATAAAAGCTGATTTTGTCTTTTCAGAAATCTAAAACAAGGGTTATGCCCCTTAGAGAAAGGTCAAATCTCTTCGGTCAAAATGTAACAAAGTTGCGCATTAAGGACCCAAACATTTCACACTATTCCACACTTCTGTAAGTATTAAGGTTGCTAAGATTGTCCCATATCAAGGTGTTAGGTCAAAGGTCAAGGTCAATATACCAATTTGACCTTGAGGAATTTTTCAAAGTCACATGAATTGATGATGAATAGTGAAAAGATCCTAGGCGTCTACGACTTACGGTTTCTGAGATTTGGTGGCCAACCGACACCGGTTCATTTTCATAGGGGCATAACCCTACCAATGAGTCGTTAAATCAATTCGATCTAAATGTAACGAAGAACCAGGGTCTGGTCCTGAACAAATTTCACCCTTCGGTTTTTATCTACCTATTACGGTTACGGTGTTGGACCGATAACAAGGTTTATTGGTTTCGGAGGGATTACTCCGAACCAACAAAATTTTTCGACTCACAGGGTGAGTTCCAAGTAGGTATTCATGACACCGATACAAAGTGTGAAGAAATACAGTAAGGGGTTTCCCTTTTGAAAAAGGAAGACCTTAATTATAAAACGTAACTCCTTATAATCCAGGCAAGCATTTAATCAGTCATTAAAAGTTCAAATCAATCTTTGACTGATGACATAATTTATATATATTGAAGGGTAAAAAGTGATGACAACAACTCATATGACTAAAACAACAAACTATAATGTATTTGAATATATTTCTGGTACATAAAAAGTTTGAACGCAAACACATAAATTTCATTTCTTCTATTGAAAAGATAAAAGATATTAGACAACAGCTTATAAGTCAATAATGATATACAGTAACCGCATGTCTACTATTTAAAAGTAACAAGATATTCTGCTACGGCTTGTGAGTCATGGTATATAACATACATTCCTGGACTTGATACATTATTTGTAGTAGAATCATACAAGATGTGACTTCCAGCTGCCGATTGTGTCTTTGGTGGTGGAGTTCTCATTGAGTTGTTACCAACTGTAAATTCCCCTGCTAAGACTTTACACATGAGCATACGCTTGAAGCCATCGCTGGGATCAGCAGTTGAGTAACCCCCTGCAGAGTAACTAACATTTACAGCAAAGTATACTCCTTTCCCATAAGCAGTAACTGAAATATTCAAAAAGAGTTAATATGAGTTAACACTAAAGAACAAAAATATTTAATATACTTAGAAATACTACCAACTAAGTATATCAAATTAAATCTTTTGTTTTACAATAAGAACTAGATGTGTCAAAGCGACACGAATGGCCCCGTCTTAAAAAGTTGAAAAATCTGCAATTTCAATAACACATGTGGACACAAACATGATGGTAGTCTCACATATCAAAAATCAGCTCAAAATCTGAAGGCGTATAGAAAAAAGTCTGTATAACTGTGATTTTCAACAATTTTCAAAGTTGTAAACCCTTAATTTTGGCAAAAATTAGTGGAGCAAAACGAAAATTGAACTTGATATGAAACTCATCATGGGAAACTCACGTACCAAAACTCAGTCCAATATCAGAAAGTGTTTAGAAAAAAAGTCTGTATAACTGTGATTTTCAACAATTTATCAAAGTCCATATCCAATAATTTCGTCAAAAAATTAGCCGAGAAAAACAAAACTTACACTTGATCTCAA
>CM034357.1:75601346-75641654 GCA_019925275.1 Mytilus edulis
AAACCTAAACTGTAGGCAAAGGGACAAACTATGGGGAATATGTGTCATTTGTTTTTTTTAAACCCTTAAAAACTCCCCCCCCTATATAAACTTTTGCTATCATAGACATAGGCATAAATGCTCTTCTTACTGAAACGTATTTTAAATCTTAAATATATAATCGTGTAAAAGAAAGCGACCCCCAAGGGGACAAAAAAAAAACTAGTATGTTGAAAAAACAAAACACCGAGGGGCCCAAAAAAAAAGAACGAAAAAAAAAGAAAAAAAACTTTCCCAAAAAAACACAACATATAAGATACAGATTGACAACTGCTGTTATTTCTTTATTTTTCCAGTCAGTTTTTTAAAAACTTTTCGTAATTAATAAACCAACTTTAAAATTTCAAGCTTTAAATTTATTTAATCAAAAAAATTCTAGTCAGGAATTCATTTTTAATTTCGAAATGAAATGTATACGTACAACATTTTAAAGTTGAATGGGGAAATTGTTAAAGTTTCAACAAGCTTACAAATCATTTTTTAAATCTCCTATGTAAATTTTTTTTGTGTAAAGATCTTTAAAAATTGCATATCTTTACAGATGTTTTCCCTTTCAATGATTACTTGTTTTTTAAATAAAAAGTGCGAGGGGAATTAAATACAAGGATTTTTTACTTACTTTAAAAATGGCGGAACAAGGTATGTTTTTTTGGGTTTAAAATTTTATGAAAAAAATTTATAAAAAACACAATATTCCATGAAAGTTCATCTATAAACGGGTTTGGAAAAACATGTTATTTATTATTTCAAATGTCAACAGTTTTGTGCGTGTATTCATTTTCATAAATTTGAAGAAAACAACCGAAAAATTTAAAGAAAGCAGTTGTTGTTTTTCACCCCCTTTAAATAATTTTTTTTTATTTTCTACTTTTAGAGTTGACCTTTTCCTAGATTTTTTACCCTCGCTCCCTCTCCCATTGTTTTTTTTTGATGGGACGTGTTAAATATGGGTTTTTTGTCTTTAGTTTTCTATGTAGTGGTCTGTGGACTTGGTTTTTTTTATATACCTATTCGTCTTTCTTTTCTTTTTTTGTATTATTCTTGGGGTTTTTAAGGGGTGCCTTGGCTATAACACTTTATTTTGGGCTATTTAAGTTTAGACTATCTACTTGGTACATCCCCTTTTCTTTTCATTTAAACATTAGGAAAGTTTCAAAATATAAAATTGTTTAAATATTTTTTGTAATTCTGACAAAAAAAAAATGTGGATGACAAACATCAAATATGTTTTTATTATTCGTGGCACGAAATTTTCAAATTTCGTCATAAAAACTACAAAATAAGAAACAGGGGTTGTATTGAAATTCTCCATCTCAAAGTTACTGTTAGCCTTTTAACTGATATATGAATTATGTTGATTTTTCTTCTTTTTCATGATTCTATAGATTTGACATTCAGTAAATTTATATGTTCAGTATGTATCTTGCCCGATGTTAAAGTAAAAATAGTCGTTATTTTATCCATCAATGAACTAGTAAGTTAATTCAACATTACAATTTAATAAAAATTGTTGTGTAGGCTTGTTAACACTTGTTAATTCTATCATAATACATACACAATTTAATTTATCAACTAGAGTCAAATGAATATTTAGATCTCGGTGCCCGTTTGCAGGTCTTAGTATGTTGACACATAGATTAAGTACAATGCACGACTTTAAATTCTTAAGTTAGCAAATAAATTTATCTCACATTATGTTTAATTTGTAATTCTTTTATGAATTTTCATTGATTCTTCTCAGTTAATTTTGCCAATTATTGAAATGTTAGAAGAATAAAATATGATAATCAATAATAGACTACTGAAACATCGATTTTTAACTGTAGCATTTAATACACTTCGATAAATAAATATATGTATTCCAGTTTTAATGGCACATTTTCTGTGAATTTACATATTTAAAGGTAAGTGTGTGTTGACAAGGATGCAATACACAAACATTGGCAATATATCTCTCTTTCTTTCTTTTTTGGGTGGATTTGACGGGGGGGGGGCAACACAATAGCATTGCCAGTTTAATTTTACCCTTTTACTAGTTAGTAACATTTCTTTATTTCCTATGTGTGATGGGTATTGGATAACAAATATCGTCGAATACATTTACATGTACCTACCAGTATCTATAAAGATGAACACTCTTTGTGTGTATTTTTTCTTAAATCAATCTGTATGTAATGTTCTATACGGAACCTTTGCATTTGTGTTTCTATGTGCAGTATCGCCCATGCTACATAAATATGTCTCTGATATTTTATAACTGCACTAGTGACGTCAGTCCGAATGTCCGCCGTCATTTCATTAAACACTATAACAGTCAATTAATTTGTCATTTGAAGGGGTTAACTCATCGTCCGAACTTTAGTCCGTCACATTTCAAAAACATCCATGATATTTCTCCAAAGTCATTTAGCTATTGGGGATTGCTATGAATAAAAGACGACGTATGGTATACATCAATGTGACATCAACCCAAACGTCACAAACAACAAAAAGATATCTACAGGTGAAATTATATAGGTGCTGTTTTATTGCGTTACAATCTTTTTCTAAAATCCATTATGCTGTAATTTGTTGAAAGTTTAATTAGGCTAGCAATATCAAAGTCAATTAGTAAATATCGTTTTGATATTAGGGTTGAAGCGAGTACTTCTGAATAGTCCAAATTAAGACTTAATTAAGATTAAATGTTGTTTTGAAACTAATTAGTGCCATTTTTAATTGGAGCCATTCGAAATTTTGATTAAAAACGGGCTTTTATGAAGTATAGACATTCAGTTTTCCGAACAATAGAATACAGACTCTATGTGGACCTTTCCATCGGACTGTGCCCGTTTATGTAACTTTAAATAACTTATGTTTTTTTTAAACAATTTATAGAACATTTGAAGTACTTTCATTTATATGAACACTTGTAAATACATGAGCCAAGGAAAAATATCAATGTGATCATCTCTTTTAAAGTCAGCTTACACGTCAATTATGTGCTCTAAGAATCTACAATATATTTTAGCATCAATGGAAGGACAAGTAACTTCTAGTAGTGAACAGCCAGAAACAGAAACAGGAAGTGATAATATTGCTATAGGAATACCAACTGGTGGAACTCAAAATGAACAAATAGTAGCTATTCCATCAAGTGATCCTCCAATGGCTACCAAAAAACCAGCAACACCAGAATTATCTTCAAAAGAAAAGATGGTCAGAGAATTAGAAAAAATGAAACGAGCAGACTCACTTAAGGAAGAATGGCGCACTTATGAATATAAAAAGTTATGTAGAAAGAATAAAGATGATTTAGAGAGACAAAGACTTTCAAAAGGAGTAGAATTAAATGCTGGTGTAAATGAAGCTAAACAGGCCATTAAGAAAATAACCGACGATGAAGAATTTTTCGCCCTGAAGAAGCAGAGGAGACATTTTAGGGAAGAATCGGCATTAATCAGAAGAAAACTTGAAGAGAAAATGGGAATTTTGATTCGGAGAGATAACCCAGAACTTAAGCAAATGGTGGAAACATTCATATTCAAACCAGAAGATAATTCAACAATTCCTGAACATATATTAAAGGTTTTGTCGTGGTCAGAAATTGAAGATCTGAAAAAAGCTTTTGATTTATTTGACATGAAGAGCAAAGGGTATGTCATAATATTTACTTCCATTTTTTTGTACTTGATGCCGAATTAGAATTTTTAAAATGAGACATGTGTATACATTTACATAGATAGGAAATATAAATACGTGTATTATTATCGTAAATACCAGTAATAACCAAATGGTATTAGCTTTATGGCAGAGTCTGAAGTACGTTTTTGAACCGTGTGTCTGATTTCATATCCACGGATCTTATAAGACCTTTTTAAATCACTATGGGCTTTGCTCACTGTTGATGGCTGTACGATGACTTATAGTTGTTTACATACTAGTTTTTGGAGAGACTCTTTTGATCGTTTAACTTAATCTTATTGGTATTCATATCATAATTACTCATTTACTTTCATAGAGCTATAGGCTTATTCACAAATTTATGTTTTTATACCTATCTTTGTCTCCTATACATTTCAAGATAAAAATGAGAAGTACCTTTCTTGTAACTAGTTCAACCCTATTACATGACATATCGATGTGCCTATCATAATCCCAAGTTTCATCAAAGTTATATATTTTAGTGTTTGTACTTTAAAAGAGTGTGCTGTCAATGTCAAACACTGTTTCATTCATAATCACTTTATCTACTAAACATATGAAGATACAGAGCTTGACAGGCAAATAAGAGATATACAAAAGGGAGGATAGGAATGCCCTTTACCGTGAGGCGTCAAACGGTCAATTTCTGAAACCGTTAGCGTTAAACTGGTTACTATTTTTCCTTGATTCGTCAGAAGTCTCAAATAATTATCGCTAATGTTATTTTTTTGAAAAATTAATGATTCGTCAAAATCAGTCGATTTTTTTATCGTCTATTTTAGAAAGTGTACATTTGATCGTTATGTTTCCAACATTACCGTTTACGTCATTTAGCAAGACATTTTACCGTTATTCGTCATGAAGGTGTCCCCATTACTATCCCCAAAGCAAAGGGATATCCAAACTCATAAGTCAAAGAAAAACCCACAACGTCTAGGCAAACAACCAAAAACGATCAAAAACGTACAACAGTCTACAAAACACAACCTGAGACTGTTATGTGTAATTATAGTAATCTCAGACACAACTGAGTAAACTTCGTCTAGATTAGGAACTCGAACCCTCTAAATACAGATATATCCATACATACTAAAAATACATACCTTTTAAAAATAAACTCATAAGCATATTAAATGTTAAAAAAAATCCATGTGTTATAAACATTTCTGGTAAATAGATTAACTAAATAACAGGATCAGTACAAAGAGTGTAATAAAAGACAAATAACTTGAATCAAGATGACCAAAATAAATCGAGTTTGATGTAATGCTGGCGTCACACATTGGCGTATAGACCGGCGTGCACCAAACGTACAGAGAAAATTGGCAAAGTCGGTATACGCTAGTTGCACGCCAGAGGAACGCTAGGTAATCGTTAAACGCGCGTTGTATAAGTTTGAAGTACGTCGAAATACAAAGGTAAACGCTTGGTGAACGCTACAACTAGAGGAAATTTTTATGCTGATAAAAATGTTCATCCAGCTCAAGCGTGTGTCTAGCGTATACCTGTACGCTAAACACACGTTATACATACGCTACAAGCGCGTTAAACGCGCTACAGATAAGTTTGAGACACGTTTAGGGCACGTTGTATACGCTTCGAGATCGTTCGACTTTAACTAAAACGTATGCGGGTGTGTTTGTAACAAACACCCCATAATAAAACTTCCAAGATACGACCAGGGCGCGTCTCAAACACGTTCAAGAAACTTTTTCGCCTCGTAGCGTACATTCCATCTAAGTTAGACAAACGCCAGGCATACGCAACCATACGTTTTTTGAACGCCCGATAAACGATTAGGTACGCTTCTCGTACGCCCAACACACACTTAAAGCTCGTTTTGGACACGTTACAGATATGATTGACAGGTTGAATGTATCCAAAATTACTAGCGTATTGGCAGCGTACATGATAGTTTAAAACGCCCGGCATACGTCGGAGCTATACGCTGATGTGTGACGCCGGTATAAGATTACTATTTATTAGTATACAAGAGGCCTAAGTAATGAGAATAGATTGAAAAGTATGATGGAGAATAGTATAAATTATTATATACATTAATGTAATATTTTAACAGATATATAAATGCAAGAGATGTCAAAAGAATAGCAAAGATGCTTGGATTTAGAGCAACCAAAGTAGTGTTTGATGAAATGATAAGTATGTATTTAATACAGTTACTAAATAGGTCTATAGAAAACAAGGAATATATAATATATAGAAGATGTGGTTAGAGATTGATGTACAATCTAGGGGACAACTGTCTCTATATATAAATTGTCTTATTAGAATAAACATTTATGCTGCCATCAGAACACTTCCAATCAAACTGAAAATTCTTGGCCAGTACATATCGTCACATGAATCTGTTCACCTACACATTTGGACAAAGGAAGATAACTCTAATTCAATATTGCAAAATACTTGTTTTCTTTCCATATTTTTTTTTTTAATTAAAGCATTTTTTCAGCTTTGAGTGTCCTACTCAGACAATACAGTAATTTCAAAAGAACAAACAACCCCATAATTGTCTGTTCTCTGTAGCATGGTTAATTACAGCAAATTTCAATAAGCATTTTAAAGTTTGATAAATGTTCATTATTGTGTCCAAGAACAGACTTTATGACACATTTTAAAAAAAACCCACTATTTTATTGATGGGATATTAAAAACATTTATATATATAAATGAATATATTTCATAGGTGAATTAGCAGGTCCACCTAAAGATAGAGTGACATTTATAAACTTCCTAGATTTCATTGTAAAGAGTCAAGGAGAAGGTCCTGATCCGTATGATGAAATACTTCAGGTAAGATTAGGTTTATAGCAATATTGTCCTGAATATGCCTGTTCAATGTGCCTCTGGACGTAGAGCATCCAACAATCAATCAGTACCAATACTAACCTATCCATTTAACATATCAAATTACAAAAGACAAAATACTATTGGAAACAAAATATTACCACAATAATCAGAAATTAATGCGAGGTTTTTATCATTGCGAATGCGACAGAGATGTAAACGCAATAATTAAAACTCGCATTTTGAAATAGTTTATATGAATTAAACATGATTTTTCACAAAATCGTCAAATTAAAATGGCATTTAAGTTTAAAATGACAAAATCGCAATAATAAATGCACGCATAGTAGCAAGAGATCAATTAAAATAGATCTTTTAGTCCTAGCCATACGTAACACATGCTCATTGACAAAACAACAAGAGAAAATATGATGCAGTATACTAGTACCTGTACATTACACATTTTTTAAATTATATTTAAAGTGAAAATGTATTTTTCTTGCAGGCTTTCAAAATAATGGACACAGAGGAAAATGGTTTTCTGACATTAGCTGATCTTAAACAAATATGTGAGAGTGTAAACTTAAACTTTTCCAATAAAATCATACAAGAAATGATTGAAGAGGCTGACAATACTGGAGATGGAAAGATCTCATTAACAGAATTTACCAGTATCATGTGCCAAACAGGGCGCTTCAAATATTGTGCTCCAAAATAAATATTAAAATTGTTACTTTGTTGAACTTATAACAAATTAGATCATGTCTGTTAACAAAGATGTTTGCCCATTAAAAGATGTCATAATGAAGAACCTAAATGCACAATTAAGTCGTTATTGTAACTTAAGGAAGTTCGCTACTCAGTTTCAAAATAAACAGCTTTTCATAAAACTAGTATATATTGATAGCGGATTTATAATTAAGGAATCAAAAAAGCAAACAACATATAGAGGTCAATGTGCTTGTTTTCGAGATATTAGCCATTGAAATTTTGGCTGGGAAAATGTTCTCTCTTGATTTTTCGATCATAGCTTTATCATTGACAAGTTTGAGTTCTCAAAAACTATTAAAAAATAAATAAGATTTTTAAAGACTTTTACAAATGGCTTATAATTATACATGCAAAAATTTTATTAAAAGAAAAATGGGGGTCAATGGGCAAAACATTTTAAAGCATTCAAATGGATAAAACCAGAGGATTCCGAAAATCTGACAAAAATTCCGAAACATAACAAGCGAACATCCTTAAAAGCAATGATGAATTCTATTTTAGACTTTGTGCAAGCATCAATTAGTAATGAACCAAATTATTTTTGACATATATATGATATTCAAATGCAAAACACAGTTTGTCTAGATTTACCTTCATCAGGTATACTTCTGACCAATATTTCCAAAAGTCAATTATACAAAACAAGTGTAAACAAGTTTTTAAAGGGTCTAAACAGGAAGTGCTTAGGTCGACCAGGCGACCTCAGTACACCTTATTGAGTGACTTTTGTAGATATGTTCATTTCTGTTTTGTTGACCTTTATTTGTCAAAAACAACAACATTTATATCATAGAAAAGGATATCCATGATTAATTTTGCCTTATTAATATATTCTAGTCACAAATCAGTTTCAAAATAATTAATACATGTACTTACTTTGAATTACACATCTTTCACTAATCCAGCTATGTATAGATTATTGGGTTTTCTACACATTGATATCGTAAAATATCAG
Source organism: Mytilus edulis (assembly GCA_019925275.1). Lineage (NCBI taxonomy): Eukaryota > Metazoa > Mollusca > Bivalvia > Mytilida > Mytilidae > Mytilus > Mytilus edulis. Next base: position 75,609,601 of record CM034357.1, read on the forward strand.
CCACAAGCCACAATGAAAACCTTTTTGGTAAGTGAGTGAAAACTGATTATTTAAGTGGATTTTCTTAAGTCCAAGGACCATAACTCTGCACAAATTCATCAGCCTGGAACAAAATTCAAACTTGATCTGAACTTGTCATGACATAAATATATACCAATTTTCAAAAAAATGTCTTCAAGCATGACGAAAGAAAATGCAGAAAACTGATCATTTGAAAGATTTTTTAAAGTCTAAGGACCATAACTCTGCACAAAATCATTAGACCAGAACAAAATTTGACGTTGATCTGTAACTTGTCATGATAAAACAATACACTAAATATCAAATCAATATCTACAAGCATACAGAAATGTGTGGAAAACTGATTTGCTGAAATGACAGATGGACAGACAGACAGAGTGCAAACCTAAAGTCCTGTTTGATCTCCTCAGAAGGGGACTAAAAACTAGTGGCCTCATTTCATTTGATGTAATACACTATATGTAAAACAGATCCAGTTGCTCATGGTCAAGTACATTACATAACATGCAAGGCAAAAGGTCCAAATCTAGAATAAAAACTTCTAACAGAAATATTATTACATTCATAGCAGGAAAATGTATTGATACTTTTTTTTATTTATTTCTCATAAATACAGAATGCTGGAATAAATAAAACTATGATGTCTTTATCACCAGCTGTTGGGAGAGTGTTGTGCAGCCTTTTTATAGTCCTCTGCTAGCTTTGGATTTTCTTGGACCCATCTCTCAGCAGTATTCTCTTTCAACCAATCACCAGATTTAATGTTTTTATTCAAAGTCTTTAACATATCTTCTATGGTATCTGCAATAAGATTTAACAAAATAAACTCTTTTTCATTTAAAAACTTCAGTTTATTCAAGTTTCCCAAAAGTAGTAGATGGGGAGATAACTCCAATGTCTCACTATAAAGAAATCATTCATAAACTCTAAGGTTAAAAGTTGGTAGATAATAATATAAGGAAAACATGAATTGTGTTATATATATTTTAACAGCAAAAAATACAAAAGAAAGTTTTCTTTGCCCAATAGTGAATGATAGTTTATCCACTTGGACATCACTTTGTTTTAAATGATCATCAAAAAGATTTTATCTTAATAGTTATCTCAAATTTGAATCCATTTAGTATCTTTTCTATCATTTTACAGGTAGAAGGCACCCAGCTATTTTCAATCAATCTTAGACTCTTAATAACAAGACCAGCTTATTTTTGCTAAATCAACTTCTAATTTATGTGGTCTGGTAGAAAGTCATAAACAATCATATCACATCTTCTTATCTTTTTATATTTCTTTTAGAAATAGATTTTTAAATGGTTTTTTTCTACAATTTAAATTGCTTAAGACTTGATATAAGGCACCTATTCATCTTTGAACATTTTACCCTGACCTTTGGACATTAATTTGTACTAGCCATGACGAGCTATCAGATTTCTGTCTCATTAAAGTTATGTTTCAATATATGAATGATTACAAACCTATTCCTTTTCTCCCTCCTTCAGCAGCTTCTCCTTTGCTATCTGTTGTCTGATCCCCAGAACATATAGATGTTCCTTCTAAGTTTTCTGCCACTCTGTTCAGTAAGTTCTCAAGTCCTGGAAGTTCTGTAACAAATAGTTAGTCATATATTATCTAACATTATCTTAAATTCATGAATATCTATAGAATGATCTTGCAGTAGTTTTTTTTTATTGATATTAACTATTAAATTTAAAACTGATCCATACTTAATCTGTATGTAATTATGGTGACAATCTATCCCATAAGTGTGTAGTAATTGAAAAGTCAATATTTTGATATGGGAATTCCATATTAATTGATACAAAAATAATATAATAGTTACAGAACTACATGATTTTTTGTCAACAACAAAAAATATAATTCAACAAAAGAATGGAGACAACATATGAATGAATATATTATGTTGGAAGTCTTACACTGATATGCGGCTAAGCTTAGCGAAAGGTAGTGCGACATAATCAGTCAAACAAACTTTATTAGATTAACTCGTAAAGGAACGATCGTTTTCATTGGCCAATTCAAACCTTCGCCCTCACACCTGCGAAAATAGAACACGCGTACTTTAAGTTGAATGGACTAATCAGTATTCACGTAGTCGGTCAAGGTTGTTATAACCTCCATCGTAGTATTCACGTACATTATTGTGTTCTTGATTATCCCATAGCAATTCTAACTTTTCAATGATACATGTATGTGCATGTGAAATTCATTGAATTTATAATTTTGTGCACTAGTAAAATTTTAAACTTTAAAATCTTAAGGTTTCACATCTAAATATTTAATTCAACTGTCTCCTCTCAGTTGTTTCTGGATTAAGAGATCTACCATTTTATTTTGATGGGAGGGTGGACTTTAATGAAACAGTTAGTTCTTTTTTCTAAGTTGTATTCTCTGTCCTGTCTTTTTATTTTTAGTCTATTTAGTCCTGCCGTTTTAGTTTTTATAAGTTTGTCCGTTTTTTTAGTTTTTTTTTTACATAAATTGTAATTCAGCCTTTTTGCCAAGTTGCTCATCCTGCCTTTTTATATCTTTCGCAAGTTTTAAGTATTCGACTAAGAATAATGTGATTTTTTTTGTAATTCAGTTTACTTAATTTTGAGAAAAAAATCCTGAAATTCTAAGTAAATTCAGAACATGTAACCAACCATACTTTGTTTAGAGAAAATTATACTTTATAAACACCAGCGATACTATACTTAATGAATTTTATACTTAACTGTTTTGCTATTCTCGGTTGAAATTCGAAAGTAGATTGTATATTTGTAAATATCTAAATAGTTATTTCGATCAGTTTTTAAAAGCGTGTTTATTCTTTAAATGTATTGATAAAAAGGTTGACCCCTTCTAGTACATGCATTCAGTCATACTTAATATTTCGTTTATCAGTTTATCTTTCATGTATGATGTTGTATTTCATTTTAAATATGCATGCATACTTCACGTCACTTTGGCCGATAGTTCAACAATGTTATGCATATCACCTTCTTACAGTATTAAATTAAAGGAGAGGTTTTTAGCCAATTTAAATCGAAAACAGTACATTTATATTGTTCCTTATAAACTAAGATAAGTTTGTTTTTTTTAGTTCCACACATACAAAAGAAAAAATCTTCGCCGATGTAACATTTCAATTCTTTTTACACCAAAATGCCTTCACTGAATTCATTTGAATTTCGTGGTGATCATGATAGTATATTGCATACTACGTCTTCATTCACGTGCACAAATGATACGATTATTGTTTGTTTTGTTTCTATATTTCGGGGACAGTTTGCTCCGTTTATGATACGTAAATTCTTAAACCAAACGCTTAGCTCCTGTGTAAATTTCTGTATCTTCGTTTTATAGCATGAAAACACTAAAAGCGGCACATGTATTTTATTTTATCCTTATATGTTTCATAATGCGGTACATCATAGTTATTTACACGATAATTATGTTGCTGCAGTATAATATTTTGACACAACAATTTGAAATACACAAAACATTTATTTGATTCTTTTGACCAAAGATTTGTAAACTATACATTGTCAAATTCTTGTTTTTACGTTCGTAGTAACATTGTACATTCCATAGTCAGTCACCTGTGTCAATTCACGTGCAAACTACAAATGTTGTTGTATTTGAATCTTTCGGCCAATGAAATGAGACGTTACAAGTTGTTTGTTTGTGATACGCCAGAATGTTATCATTTAACTTATCAATGAGCTATCAAATGCTAAAGTTGACTGCATTTCAGTGTAAAGGTCAAGATTTCACTACAAGTATCAAATAAACCAAACATTTATAAATATCCATGATAATGTGGTCACGGTCACAAAAATTCTGTCTAACAGACATATATATGTGAGAAATTCACATGACAAAAAAAAATATTTTTTATTCAGTCACCAAACCATGAAAGTGAGGTCAAGGACAAACAACAAATGACTGATGTAAATTTCATATCATAAGATATCTGCATACAAGGTATGAAGACTCCAGGTCTTCTATCTTCTGAAATAAAAAGTTTGATTCAAATATTTTATGCTGCTGCCAGATAGTAATCCCTATCTCTTGCATAGTGTGACTTTCGTCACAGGCTAGACAAAAATGATGTTATATCTATATTTTGTAGTTCTACCTTTAATTTGAAGATCTCCCTCAACAGGTTTAGATGCTGGTTTTGGTGGTGGTAGACTATCAAGCTGACCAGTGAAATCTTTCATCAGCTCCTCTAGGGATTTATCTGCAGCAGAATGTAAAAAAATGTAAAAAAAATCTAAAACTATTTAATTCATTTATTGAATTTGTCATACATTACAATCTTTTGTCTCAGAATTATTTCGTTATCTCAAAACAGAAATTTGTAAATGCTATGTTACTTAATACTTTTATTAATGCAAAAACGTGTCAAACAATCTACATTTCTATTTTTCAAATAATTTGACAAATAATATAATATTATATTATACCATGTACATGAACCACATTTAGCATTCTGAATTCATTATTTGTTGAAGACTATTCAACATGCCGTCATTAACTTATAAATATTTCACAAAAGTAAAAAAAAGATTTTTTTTCATTCCATCATCTTCATAAGAAACAAGAAACATGCCAAATTACACAGCACACTGATAATTTATTGACTGATTAACACTGACCTTTTCACTTCATCTCATTAAGGATATTGACTAATCTGTGAGAAATATATATTTTTCTATTCATAACATTTGTAACAGGAATTTTCAAAATTAAAATTCAATTCAAACTTAACTTAATGTGAAATGTTAAAATTATGTTTTTTAACTTGATTGGTTTATTGATTGCTTGTTGCCCAGTGGAAAATATTTCATGCATATTCAAGATAGAAACTATTTTCACTTAAAAACAAATTAAGGCTTTTGCAAAAGCATGGACCAAAATGAAGGGTGGAAATATTGACTGCCACATTTTTCCTATGCAACAGACAAAACATGTATATGCAAATATTTGCACCGGTCCCAAGTCAGGAATCTGATGTACAGTAGTTGTTGTTTGTTAATGTAATTTATATGTGTTTCTCGTTTTTTTTATATAGATAAGACTATTGGTTTTCCCGTTTGAATGGTTTTACACTAGTAATTTTGGGGCCCTTTATAGCTTGTTGCTCAGTGTGAGCCAAGGCTCCTTGTTGAAGGCCATAAATTGACCTATAATGGTTTACTTTTATAAATTGTTATTTGGATAGAGAGTTGTCTCATTGGCACTCGTACCACATCTTCCTATATCTATATGAATCCTTCTGAAATTATGCAATGTTCTGCAGTATGCAGAGAGCTAGAAATTTTCCCAGCAAGAGGCAACTAAATGCAGTTTAGTACTTTTAAAATGACAGCCATAAAGACACAGCATCATCAAAGTGTTACTGCCAGACAGAAAAAATCCAGATCACACAATTTCTGTACTTTTATGGTCAACCGTTGAAGATATACCTGTAGCATATATTTGAGAAAATACATATCATGCATATTAACCTATTTTTCCTGTAGATCTATCTACTTCCTGCTCATTGGAATGTTTGGGTTTTGGAGGTGATAAGTTGTCCAGCTGTTCCAACAAATATTCAACACCTAGAATATTATATATAAATATATATTAAACATAAATAATAGACCACCTCTTTTTCTAAATACATTTGATAATTTTTACTAAAATTTTTTGAATCGTTCAGTTTTGAATATATCAATTGTGGCCCGAGTTTCTTTTTAATATACATATTTCTGGGATTATTATACTAACTACATGATACGATAAGCTGTCAATCAAAACAAAAAATCAATAATCATCAATCGGGACAATGAAATCTCAACAGACCGATCAGTTTCCAGTCCCATTATAATATTAATAGTCCCAGCATATATATATAGGGCAATTTAAAGGTTGAAATGTACAATGTATATATAAAAAAGAAGATGTGGTATGATTGCCAATGAGACAACTGTCCATAAGAGACCAAATTGATACAGACATTAACAAATATAGGTCACCGTACGGCCTTCAACAATGAGCAAAGTCCATACCGCATAGTCAGCTATAAAAGGCCCCAATATGACAATGTAAAACAAATCAAAGGACAAAACTAACGGCCTTATTTATATAAAATAATGAACGAAAAACAAATATGTAACACCTAAACAAACGACAACTACTGAATTACAGGCTCCTGACTTGGGACCAGCACATAAATAAATAATGTGGCAGGGTTAAACATGTTAGTGGGATCCAAACCCTCCCCCTAACCTGGGATAGTGGTATAACAGTACAACATATTAAGAAAGAACTATAAAAATCAGTTGAAAAAGGCTTAACTCATCAGATGGACAAAAATACAAGTGGACGTGGCCGAGTACTTGTACATCCCAACAACAAAAAGACACTAGGAACAGATCTGAGAGTACTCACAGTTATCTGACATCTAGTTTAAAGCCACTAACAACTAATAAAAAAAATCATGCATCTAAGACTAAACAATCAATCCGGACACATCCAACATCCAACGGATTTAGTGTAAAGATACCTGTAGTATAGATACCTCTTTTATGATTGTTTGATATCTATTAGCTTGTACAAGTTAGCAATAATATTAATGCATTCATTTCAATTTCATACCTTTTCCTTCAGCCATACTGATTATAAGTTTATGCCATTATCTGCTGAACAAATATATTCTAGCATGGACCTACAAAAAATAAATATCTTTATCCAATTCTTCTATAAATCAATTATAAATGTTACTCAATAATTTACAAGAGTAAATGAGAAACAAAAGATGAAAAAGTCAGCAAAATATCAAACTTGAAAGCATAAACATATTTACACTTTTGGTATTTAGCCAAATTTTGTCTCTGAATCACCATAGATCTACTCTGAATAACCTTATGAGTCATGACGACAAACAATAATCATATTTTTTTTTAATTGTGCTGTCAAAGTTTATGGGAACCTGCGTTATTGTACGTAATGGCGGACAAATTTGCATACAAGAGTGAATATGTGGGTGACCAGTTCTTATGTTATTACTCAGTTACTCCTGGAGCAGATCCATAATTAATCACCCACAAATATAGATGTTTACACAAAATTGTAAATACTTCATTCACGTGCATGGGTTTCATTGGGATCTAAGCTTGACGCTGGATTGGCAGATGCGTGACACATGAAAGTCAAATAATTAAGCGTGAAAACAGGAAACAAAGTCTGATGGGACACAGGAAATTACGTGCTATTATCATGATTATATATAAATGGCAATGAGAAGCTGGAAGTAGGGGTATGAGATTCTCACTTAACAATAAGCAGGATCCAGATCAGACCTTCCTCAATGAGACCCCCATTCATACGGAAATTTGCAAATATCGAGTCAAACAATATCTTATATCAATAAACACTAAAATAATATCTAATATATTATGTTGATTTCTAGCCATCTTATTCATTTAGATTTTCTCCTTAGTGCTTTAGTCTAAAAAATCTTATTATTATTCCCCATCCCCTAAATAATAAAAGAGTAAATTCATTTTGTTGACCACGTATATATCATGTATATAATATTTTTAAAAACCTGTAAATCTATGACTAAGTTCTGCTGGTCTTTTCGGTATTAGCCTAAACCAAAATAAACCAAATTAAGATTATCTTCGTAATTATTTTTATGATTTATAATGTAATCTGATAGATATTCATTTAAAAATAAAACTTAAAATTTATATATATTTATGCATCTACAATTAATTGCATTTTACGTAAATGATATGATATATTTCTATTTTTATTTTCGTACGATAAACAGGGAAGTGACGTCAAACACAAACAAATCCTGTCAGGGTCGTGTGACTGTGAATTTCTATATGTTGAAATAAAACTGTGACACAGTGGTTAGAAATCACTTTTCAGGCATTCGACAAAATGTTCAGCAGTAGCGCAAATTACAACAAACTGAAAACCAATCTGCGATTGGTGATAAATCGGTTAAAACTACTTGAAAAGAAAAAGACAGAACTCGCTGCCAAAGCTAGAAAAGAAATAGCTGATTACATTTCAGGAGCAAAAGATGATAGAGCAAGGATAAGGGTAGAACATATTGTTCGAGAAGATTACCTGGTTGAAGCTATGGAACTCCTAGAAATGTACTGTGACCTTCTGTTGGCACGATTTGGTCTAATCCAAACACAAAAGTAAGCATTTCACATACTTGTCCAAGCACTTGTTTCTATCCATGGGAAAGTGGCTATCCATATATGTAGAACTCTAGAATGCAATGGTACTCTGAACTGCCATGGTCAGGCTGAGGTGCATCTGATGGTTTGACCTCCGCAAATAGTAAAAAAATAACGTAAGGACCTAATAGGAGCTACAATGTATTTACAGTTCCGCAGCTAGCTATTGGTATGCTTTTCGTGTTTATATAGCGATCAATGTGAAAAAGCAGTTTTTAAGTTAATAAGGGTCTTACAATATGTAAACTGTTGATACAACAAGAAACGGGGGGATGGTAGATTGTGTAAATTAACTGTCTGCAGCAAATGTCTACACTCTATAAAAGGTTCTACACTGCGTACAATGGAGCGTGACATTCTGTAAATATACCTGGGCCACAGTCTCTTTATTGTAAGACTACGGTAAACGAGGAACTCATTAGAGAAACAACATACTGTCGTACAGATAGAATGCTAATTATGCAGAATTATTTAGAAAAATGAAGATGTCTACATGAAGATAATCTCTCATTTAGTAGACAATAATGAATGTTAATTTATATACATTTAAAAAAAACTCATAATAATTACATGTCTTGATTTTAAAATAGAAATCAAGCATCAAATAGACCATCGCACTTCAGCATAGACCATAGTACTTCAGTGTGACCATTACATTTCAGCGACCCCATCACACATCTGAGTCCTACATATAAAAAGAAGTTGACCTTGCCATGGATCATGTGGATAGAAACAAGTGCCTGTGGTCTTTTCATAATTATATGACCATCAATATGCTGTCACTGTACATGTACACATGTACATAGATATAGGAAGATGTGGTGTGAGTGCCAATGAGACAACTCTCTATACAAATAACAATTAAAAAAGTAAACCATTATAGGTTAAAGTACGGCCTTCAACACGGAGCCTTAGCTCACACCGAACAACAAGCTATAAAGGGCCCCAAAATTACTAGTGTAAAACCATTCAAACGGGAAAACCAACGGTCTAATCTATATATTATAAACAAAACGAGAAACGAGAAACACGTATATATTACATAAACAAACGACAACTACTGTATATCAGATTCCTGACTTAGGACAGGTGCAAACATTTGCAGCGGGATTAAACGTTTTAATGGATCCAAACCTTCTCCCTTTTTCTGAAACAATAGCATAACATCACAACAAAGAAAAACATACGATAAAATATCAATTGGCAGACTTAACTCAATCAAAAAACGTATGATTAAACAATGAACGAATAAATTTGATCTGCGATATCTGAATACAAATGCACAGTTAATTAAATATTAGAGACAAACATTCATGACCAAAAAGCTAACAAACAAATTCAAAAACAGGACATGACTGAGAAATATTTAACCAATCAATGTTCACTTTAGAAAAAAACCGTTTTTTTTTATAATCTTGAAGTTTATACAAATGTTGTAAGAATAAGTGAAGATATTACAAATAATCAAAGCTGGTGTACAGACAAGATCCGTATAAATAAAAAATGACAAAAAAGCATTATAAACAGTATCAACAGGTCGAATTAACAAGAAAATACGATTTGAGAGTACTCGCAGTTACTGACAGCTAGTTAAAAGCCAAAACCAATTAATAATAAAAAATCATGCATCAGAGACTAAAATCGACTAAAACACATCACAGGGATTTAGTATTTTAACGTCATTAATAGTCAAAGAAGACATGACTTGTGCAATGCCAAAAATAAATGTATCGACAGGTAGTAGTATAGTGAAGAGCGACTTCTATAGAAATAAAGGTTAACGTGTCTGTGTCTCTATACATCTCGCCTCAAAAGATAATGAAATTTAGTTATGTTTTAATTTGCTAATGACAATATCAATATTAGTGCCAATGTGAACTATATTCAGAGATCTTATTACAATATTGGTACGATAACCCTTACTTATAAGTTTGTTTAAAGGTTCGATGAGTTTACAAGGATCACATAGTGATTTCCTCGCTTTAAGTACAATATTACCATAAAATTTAGGATGTGAAATACCATTTTTAATAAGCTTTCTACAGGTATAGCCAAATTTACTAATCAAATCTTTGTATCTATGAAAGAATTTAGTAAAAGTTTTAAGTAATTTATGGTATCGAAATCCCTGACACAACAATTTACCAGTGATGCATTGATTACGTTCGTTAAAATCTATGACATCAGAACACACACGGGCAAACCGAACGAGTTGCGATATATAAACACCGTATGATGGAGCCAAAGGCACATCGCCGTCTAAAAAAGGAAAATTAACAATAGGAAATGAAAAATCGTCTCTTTTGTCGTAAATTTTAGTGTGAAGTTTCCCGTTTGAAATTGAAATGTCTAAATCTAGAAAAGGACAACTGCTGCTGTTTATGTTAGATTTAGTTAAAGTAAGTTCGTTTGGGTAAATTTCTGAAGTATATTTAGAGAACTCTGGATTATTCAACGAAAAAATATCATCCAGATAACGGTAGGTATTTTTGAATGTATCAACCAAATGTAACAATGATGGGTCTTTACTGAGTTTGGTCATAAACTGAGATTCATAGCAATATAGAAATAAATCTGCTATTAAAGGGGCACAGTTGGTGCCCATAGGAATACCTACTACCTGACGATACACTTTATCGCCGAAACGTACATAAATGTTATCAAGCAGAAAGTTTAAAGCTTCAAATGTACATGTGATGTGATTTAACTCAACAAAGAGTGAACCCCATATATAGCATAAGCTGCTTATAAAAGGCCCTGTACATGCTGTAGTCCATTCTATTGATTGTTTTTAGTTGGTTCAATATAAGCAAAAATTATTTCTCTTTTCTTGGGATTTTTGATGTCTAAAATATATGTTCTTTCAGGAAACAATTTTAATTTTCATGTACATGATGTACATGATGTATGCCTTGATTATGTTGATTAATTTATATATTATTAATCATTAGTCTACCTTGATCACAATCATGATAATCTAGTTAGGATTAATGTATTAAACCTGTTTGTAGATTCTTTTTCATTTGCTTAGTTTTCTTATTAAAACGTATATTAAAATGAGTCTGTTTTCTAACATTACAGAGAACTAGATCCTGGTTTGGAAGAGCCAATAGCAACACTGATCTGGGCAACCCCAAGATTACAAGCAGATGTTCCAGAATTAAAAATTGTCGCTGACCAGCTATCAGCTAAATATGGCAAAGAATTTGCTCAGAGTTGTAGAACAAATGAACTGAACAATGTTAATGAAAAAGTTATGCATAAATTAGGAGTTCAAGCACCACCCAAGATTTTAATAGAAAGATACATGATTGAAATAGCCAAGACATATAATGTACCGTTTGAACCTGACCCATCAGTAATGGCTCAAGATGAAATATTTGCTGCAGAGAACTTGTTGATTGATTTGGATGAGAAGAAAGGAGGTGGTGGTGGTGGTGGGGGAGGAGGGGGAGGTGGCATGAGTGTGCCACAGATACAACCATCAGCATCAGCACCTTATCCACCAAGAGCCCCACAAGATCCTGCCTATCCTCCTCCACCAGGTGGAGGATATCCACCTCAACAGGTAAGAAATTTGTTGAAAAAAGAAATAGATGGAAATATTGTTATTTAAAGTTTAACTATTCATATCCGCATCCACCTACATGTAACAATCTCAGCTGGAAAGAAATCAGGGCAAATTTTGTTTGAAAGAGTCATTGTGAATTGTTGTCTCATTGGCAATCATACTACATTTCATGTCTGTGGACCTCAGCAGGAACATGTACATTTGATCAAACTCAGTATATCTGTATGACTTTTTATTTTGAAGATTAATCACCATTATCATAATTATTTAACATGTTTAATGAATGATGTATCTGAAATTTGGAAAATCACAAAATTTTCACAACTTATTACTCAGGAGGCATAGAAGTGACATCAATGAAAATATACTTCAACATGTATTTCACATCTTTATCAGTCTATGGTTATGAAAATAAGAAGATGGAACTATGATTGCCAATGTGAACTCTCGATTGTATATATTCATATTACATAATTATATATACAGTGTGTAACGAACAATTTAAATTTCAATCCATTTGGCTGATGGATTTTTCCTACCTTTAGTTCTTTGTCTTTAACATTGATAACATTGCAAATATATATATTTATAATGTTTATTCAACTGAGATGCATGGATGGATAATTGAGGACAAAACAAATTTTAACAACACAGCAACCTTAGGATTTAAAAAAGAACATCACAAGCAGTCATTCGTCCTGAACATGCATGACATATTTGCCACTGGACATTAAGCAACCAACAATCAATCAATCATGATCATACCAGAATACTATGAATTTACACAGCTGACAAAAAATATGAACTATGGTACTATGTATCAGGTACCAGTACATTGAACATTCTGCAGACTAAAACTTAATATTCCTAATTTTTTGTCTTTGAAAGTACAAACATTGTAATTTATTTTACTTTATTTCAGCAGAATCAACCAGGTGGATTTCCACCACCAGTTCCCCAGTCAGGACCAATTGGACCAGGGGGCTTTGTGGACCCAGGAGCAGTTCCACCAAAACCATCCTATGATGATTGGTTAGGTGAAGACCCAAAGAAGCAGGTCCATAGTGCACCCAGTGGACCCCCACCTAATGTAGGCTTTAATTTACCAGATCTACCAACAGTACCTAATAATACATTACCTGACCCTGGTAATTCTGTGGGGACATCGTCAGCAGGGGGAGAGGACATTGACTTTGATGATCTAACAAAAAGATTTGAAAAACTGAAGAAAAAGAAGTGAAAATACTTGGATGCTTTTATTTCTTATGTAGGAACCTTGTAATAAAATTCCTTTCTTAAAATGATCATAGCAACTATTTATTTGTTTTGTAACACATTGAATCATTTACATGCATGCACTCTTAGTATTTTCCTAATTAATCAGTGAAATACTTCAAACATATAACTACTAACAAATAATCTGGTATGAAGGACTCTAAAGAAAGTCGAATTGTATCCATGTTTACACTTAAATAACTGGGTTTTGATGCATATATCAGAACACATATTAAATTTATTTTTTTGTTTGAACATCTTGGTAAATAAAGTAAAACTAAAAGTATTAAATGTGAAAGACAGAGTCAAATTTTTCACTTTTTATATGTGCCATCCCCATATTATGACCTCATAATTATGAACTTATTGGATTGATTCATATGTTGTTTTTTTATACAGCATAAATTATATGCATGGTGTTAGTTTTTTTATATCTCACTCTAGAAGTGGGGGGCTCTATTGCAATAAGCTTGTCGATATCTATTCAACAAGACTACATGTAGCATACAGCTACTAATGTTGACCAGAAATGTGCAAGCACTTTTCAGATTTGTCAGTTACCTTCCTTTCTTCGTTTACTATGATTGCTTGGTGGGTTATGCTTAGAACAACAACATGTACAACCTCTTGTTTGTAATTATTTTTATAAATGATGTACATGTGTATTTAAATGTCATGTGAACTTCTTTGAATGCAAATCTAGTTTAAATAAATTATTTAACCAGCGTTTTAAAACATATTAATGAATTGTATGATAATTTATATTATTGAAACATGTTTAACATTCATATCAGCAAAATAAACTGTACAAACCAATATTGTTAAATTTGGCATTAAGAAATATTGAAAAAAGAATTTGACTGAATAATTGTTAGATATCTGATAATGATTAAATTTGTCTTTATATACCTTTTTGTTTAATTAAATTCAATTTAATGGCATTTCTAGCAATACATATATTACGATGTATGTTGTAGTCTAGATGTCATACCCGAAATTCATACCAATAGATATAGGAAGATGTGGTGTGTAGTGCCAATGAGACAATTCTCCATCCAAATAACAATTTATAAAAGTAAACCATATTATAGGTCAATGCACGGCCTTCAACACATTGAACAATAAGCTATAAAGTGCCCCAAAATTACTAGTGTAAAACAATGCCATATAAGTAGATAGTAAGGTGTAATATTTTTTTAGCTCATCTACTTGGATTGTGTAGGCAGATAAAAAAAAACTAGAGGCTCTAAAGAGCCTGTGTTGCTCACCTTGGTATATGTGAATATTAAACAAAAGAAGCAGATATATTTATGACAAAATTGGGGTTTATCAGTCAATTTTTAACCATTTTTCGTAAATTTTAGTAATCTTTTACAAAAATCTTCTCCTCTGAAACTACTGGGCCAAATTAATCCAAACTTGGCCACAATCATCTTTGGGGTATTTAATTTTAAAAATGTGTCCGTTGACCCGGTCAACCAACCAAGATGGCCGCCATGGCTAAAAATAGAACATAGGGGTAAAATGCAGTTTTTGGCTTATAACTCCAAAACCAAAGCATTTAGAGCAAACTTGACAGGGTAAAATTGTTAATAAGGTCAAGATCTATCTACCCTGAAAATTTCAGATCAATCGGATAATCCGTTGTTGGGTTGCTGCCTCTGAATTGGTAATTTTAAGGAAATTTTGCCGTTTTTGGTTATCTTGAATATTATTATAGATAGAGATAAACTGTAAACGGCAATAGTGTTCAGCAAAGTAAGATTTACAAATAAGTCAACATGACTGAAATGGTCAGTTGACCCCTTTAGAAGTTACTGCCCTTTATAGTCAATTTTTAACCATTTTTTGTAAATCTTAGTAATCTTTTACAAAAATCTTCTCCTCTGAAACTACTGGGCCAAATTAATCCAAACTTGGTCACAATCATCTTTGGGGTATCTAGTTTAAAAAATGTGTCCAGTGACCCGGCCATCCAACCAAGATGGCCACCATGGCTAAAAATAGAACATAGGGGTAAAATGCAGTTTTTGGCTTATAACTCAAAAACCAAATCTGACATGGGTAAAATTGTTTATCAGGTCAAAATCTATCTGCCCTGAAATTTTCAGATGAATCGGACAATCCGTTGTTGGGTTGCTGCCCCTAAATTGGTAATTTTAAGGAAATTTTACTGTTTTGGGTTATTATCTTGAATATAATTATAGATATAGATAAACTTTAAACAGCAATAATGTACAGCAAAGTAAGATTTACAAATAAGTCAACATGACTGAAATGGTCAATTGACCCCCTAAGGAGTTATTGTCCTTTATAGTCAATTTTTAACAATTTTTATAAACTTTGTAAATTTTTACTAACATTTTCCACTAAAACTACTGGGCCAAGTTCATTATAGATAGAGATAACTGTAAGCAGCAAGAATGTTCAGTAAAGTAAGACGTACAAACACATCACCATCACCAAAACACAATTTTTGTCATGAATCCATCTGCTTCCTTTGTTTAATATTCACATAGACCAAGGTGAGCGACACAGGCTCTTTAGAGCCTCTAGTTATGTTTTATCGGTAAATGTTAAGTTTATACAACCGCAATATTTTGAAGCCATATACATCATTGACAGCATCTGGAAACATTTGGTTTCCAGACAATAACAGTACAATGTATAAGAATATGGTTCTATATGAAAATGTACCTTAAGATTTCATAATATCTTTGCTGCATACACTGCTACTTTTGCAAAGGTACTATTTCTGTACTGAAAGTCTGTAGTACTGGAAATCTACTTTTAATATTCAGTACTTTCTTGTTATTTTAAAATTATTGTAATATTAAGGTACCTGTATTTTACAGTAATTGATTTGTACTTGATATTAAAGTACTGCAGATTTTTGGTTACGTTGTTAAATTTTCAGCAATTTTGAAAGATCGTCTATTTCAAATGTCTTAAAGTTATCATGATTTTCAAACATGGACTATTGTGCACTGTTGGAATTATTTCTGTACCAAAATATTTTGTATACAAATCAAGTACTATAAAATACAGGTACCTAACTATTACAATAAATCTCCAGTAAAGAAATACATTTAGTACTAAATATTAAAAGTAAATTTCCAGTTCTACAGATTTTAAGTACAGAAATATTACCTATGCAAAAGTAGCTGTGTATACTGTCTATAGAATTATCTCCCAACACCAAAATGCCCATAGACCCTGAATCTGCCATAGAGTAAACCCTTTAATAATAAAATATCTAACTATTAAAGATTAACAAAATTTCATTTTTTCTATGAAAAAGAATATTTACAATACCGTAAATAATTATAAATATGACAGGTTTGAGTAAATTTAATTAGTCCACTACAATCAGTATAGTGTAAATGTGAAGTTAAACCTACTAGTATTCTCTTATTATATACTCAAAATCTGTCCATAAAGCAACTTCAATGCTTTAATTGAAAATAAATTTCACTGAGCTATGCTGATATATTGTCACTAAAAGTTTTCAAATATCGATTGTTCATGTCTCGCTGCAACATACATCCAGATTCCTCATCAAAATTCTATTTTCTCTTTTTTCAGAGTATTACTTGACTCCCAATCATAAATTTTGTAGACTTGTCCTCTGCATTCTTCTTTCTTTTTTCAGTTGATTGACTCTTTTTTTCCTTTGAATTTGTTTCAATATTGTCACCACTTGTCTCCAATAATCTATTTCTGTTTCACCTGAAGTAAAAAAAAAGGTCCTTCATGAACACAATAAATGCACCAATTCATTGTTCCCTTATTGTAAGCAGTAACTGCTCTAAGATGTTTGCTATTTGAATAAAATAATTTCTCTTGCATGTTGCATTGCTGTGTCATTGATACCTACCACACATGTCACCTGTATCATAAATGCCAACCTCGCATGCCTGTTGTGTCATTTGTGCCTATCTCACATGCCTGTTGTGTCATTGGTGTCTACCTCACATACCTGTTGTGTCATTGGTGCCTACCTCACATGCCTATTGTGTCATTGGTGCATACCTCACATGCATTATGTGTCATTGGTGCCTACCTCACATGCTTGATGTGTCATTGGTGCCTATCTCACATGTCTGTTGTGTCATAGGTGCCTACCTCACATGCCTGATGTGTCATTGGTGCCTACCTCTCATGCATGCCTGTTGTGTCATAGGTGCCTATCTCACATGCCTGTTGTGTCATTGGTGCCTACCTCACATGCCTGATGTGTCATTGGTGCCTATCTCGCATGCCTGATGTGTCATTGGTGCCTATCTCACATGCCTGTTGTGTCATTGGTGCCTACCTCGCATGCCTGTTGTGTCATTGGTGCCTACCTCGCATGCCTGTTGTGTCAATGGTGCCAACCTCACATGCCTGTTGTGTTACTGATGCCTACCTCACATGCCTGTTGTGTCATTGGTGCCTACCTCATATGCCTAATGTGTCATTGGTGCCTATCTCACATGCCTGTTGTGTCATTGGTGCCTATCTCACATGCCTGTTGTGTCATTGGTGCCTATCTCACATGCCTGTTGTGTCGTTGGTGCCTATCTCACATGCCTGTTGTGTCATTGGTGCCTATGTCACATGCCTAATGTGTCATTCGGTGCCTATCTCGCATGCCTGTTTTGTCATTGGTGCCTATTCTACACAGTGTTGTCATTGGTGCATATCTCACATGCCTGTTTGTCAATGGTGCCAACTCACATGCCTGTTGTGTCATTGGTGCCTACTTCATATGCCTGTTGTGTCATTGGTGCCTAACTCATATACCTAATGTGTTCATTGGTGCCTATCTCACATGCCTGTTGTGTCATTGGTGCCTACTCACATACCTGTTGTGTCATTGGTGCCTACCTCACATGCCTATTGTGTCATTGGTGCATACCTCACATGCATTATGTGTCATTGGTGCCTACCTCACATGCTTGATTGTGTCATTGGTGCCTATCTCACATGTCTTTGTGTCATATGGTGCCTACCTCACATGCCTGATGTGTCATTGGTGCCTACCTCTCATGCATGCCTGTTGTGTCATAGGTGCCTACTCACATGCCTGTTGTGTCATTGGTGCCTACCTCACATGCCTGATGTGTCATTGGTGCCTATCTCGCATGCCTGATGTGTCATTGGTGCCTATCTCACTGCCTGATGTGTATGTGCCACCACTTGGTGCCTACCTCGCATGCCTGTTGTGTCATTGGTGCCTACCTCGCATGCCTGTTGTGTCAATGGTGCCAACCTCACATGCCTGTTGTGTTACTGATGCCTACCTCACATGCCTGTTGTGTCATTGGTGCCTACCTCATATGCCTAATGTGTCATTGGTGCCTATCTCACATGCCTGTTGTGTCATTGGTGCCTATCTCACATGCCTGTTGTGTCATTGGTGCCTATCTCACATGCCTGTTGTGTCGTTGGTGCCTATCTCACATGCCTGTTGTGTCATTGGTGCCTATGTCACATGCCTAATGTGTCATCGGTGCCTATCTCGCATGCCTGTTTTGTCATTGGTGCCTATCTCACATGCCTGTTGTGTCATTGGTGCATATCTCACATGCCTGTTGTGTCAATGGTGCCAACCTCACATGCCTGTTGTGTCATTGGTGCCTACTTCATATGCCTGTTGTGTCATTGGTGCCTAACTCATATACCTAATGTGTCATTGGTGCCTATCTCACATGCCTGTTGTGTCATTGGTGCCTATCTCACATGCCTGTTGTGTCATTTGTGCCTATCTCAAATGCCTGTTGTGTCATTGGTGCATATCTCACATGCCTGTTGTGTCATTGGTGCCTACCTCACATGCATGTTGTGTCATTGGTGCCTACCTCACATGACTGTTGTGTCATTGGTGCCTACCTCACATGTCTGTTGCGTCATTGGTGCCTATTTCACATGCATATTGTGTCATTGGTGCCTATCTCACATGCCTGATGTGTCATTGGTGCCTACCTCACATGCATGTTGTGTCATTGCGGCCTACCTCACATGCCTGATGTGTCATTGGTGCCTATCTCACATGCCTGATGTGTCATTGGTGCCTACCTCACATGCCTGATGTGTCATTTGTGCCTATCTCACATGTCTGTTGTGTCATATGTGCCTACCTCACATGCCTGATGTGTCATTGGTGCCTACCTCTCATGCCTGTTGTGTCATAGGTGCCTATCTCACATGCCTGTTGTGTCATTGGTGCCTACCTCACATGCCTGATGTGTCATTGGTGCCTATCTCGCATGCTTGATGTGTCATTGGTGCCTATCTCACATGCCTGTTGTGTCATTGGTGCCTATCTCACATGCCTGTTGTGTCGTTGGTGCCTATCTCACATGCCTGTTGTGTCATTGGTGCCTATGTCACATGCCTAATGTGTTACGGTGCCTATCTCGCATGCCTGTTTTGTCATTGGTGCCTATCTCACATGCCTGTTGTGTCATTGGTGCATATCTCACATGCCTGTTGTGTCAATGGTGCCAACCTCACATGCCTGTTGTGTCATTGGTGCCTACTTCATATGCCTGTTGTGTCATTGGTGCCTAACTCATATACCTGTTGTGTCATTGGTGCCTATCTCACATGCCTGTTGTGTCATTGGTGCCTATCTCACATGCCTGTTGTGTCGTTGGTGCCTATCTCACATGCCTGTTGTGTCATTGGTGCCTATGTCACATGCCTAATGTGTCATCGGTGCCTATCTCGCATGCCTGTTTTGTCATTGGTGCCTATCTCACATGCCTGTTGTGTCATTGGTGCATATCTCACATGCCTGTTGTGTCAATGGTGCCAACCTCACATGCCTGTTGTGTCATTGATGCCTACTTCATATGCCTGTTGTGTCATTGGTGCCTAACTCATATACCTAATGTGTCATTGGTGCCTATCTCACATGCCTGTTGTGTCATTGGTGCCTATCTCACATGCCTGTTGTGTCATTGGTGCATATCTCAAATGCCTGTTGTGTCATTGGTGCATATCTCACATGCCTGTTGTGTCATTGGTGCCTACCTCACATGCATGTTGTGTCATTGGTGCCTACCTCACATGACTGTTGTGTCATTGGTGCCTACCTCACATGTCTGTTGCGTCATTGGTGCCTATTTCACATGCATATTGTGTCATTGGTGCCTATCTCACATGCCTGATGTGTCATTGGTGCCTACCTCACATGCATGTTGTGTCATTGCGGCCTACCTCACATGCCTGATGTGTCATTGGTGCCTATCTCACATGCCTGATGTGTCATTGGTGCCTACCTCACATGCCTGATGTGTCATTTGTGCCTATCTCACATGTCTGTTGTGTCATATGTGCCTACCTCACATGCCTGATGTGTCATTGGTGCCTACCTCTCATGCCTGTTGTGTCATAGGTGCCTATCTCACATGCCTGTTGTGTCATTGGTGCCTACCTCACATGCCTGATGTGTCATTGGTGCCTATCTCGCATGCTTGATGTGTCATTGGTGCCTATCTCACATGTGAGATAGGCACCAACATGTGAGATAGGCACCAACGACACAACAGGCATGTGAGATAGGCACCAATGACACAACAGCTACCTCTCATATCTGCTGAGTTATGATTGATCAATGCTTACCTCACATTTCTGTTATTTCAAAGATGCCTAACTCACATATACTAGTGTATCTGGTGTTTCAATGCTAAATTTCTCTTATATCTTTGATGCTATATCTCTCTCATGATGTTTAGCAAAGTCAAGGCAAATTTCCCCCCTTTATTCCATCATAGAATTTCAAAAGGTTAATGGTGGATGTTTTCTGATTATATTACTTGTTTGTTGACCCACTGAAACTGGTGTGCTAAATTGGGCAAAATATGCTAAACATGTGGTTACTAATTTATAGTTCTAAGGTGTTACATAATCATTAAGTCCCATGACTATGGCGGTAACTTCATTGAAGACTTAAAACAAAAGCCATTCAAACCATAACTACAGGTAGTATAGTCCATATAATCTTGCGCAAAAATATAGTTTAAGCATGAAAAGAAAGTGATTTAAAAACAAAAAAAGTTTGAAATATTAGAACTTTATTTGAAGTAGTTTTGTATTTACCACAACCTTGTAATACATCCATGTCAACCAAACAATTGTTGAAAAGAACATTTCCTTTGTCAGCCCCAATTTGTTTAAAAACCTCCAATGCTGTGCCTTCTTCCTCGAATCTTACATATGCCTGTGAAAAAGTGATATCTTTTAAGTATCTAATCACAATGTAAACTGCAGATTTAAGCCTAGCGCACTTATTTCTAGACAAATTGTCCAACTGCCTGTGTTTTCATATTAAGGAGACAAAAATAGGAAGTAAGTGAAATCAATAGTATTGATTATTTGTATATTACATTTGTATTGAATGTACTTAGTGGGTGGGTTAATACTGCTGTTTATAAGCACTCAGGAAAGTTGTTTTAAGACAGTTATGGCTACTTCGCTTTTGTTCATTAGTTCAACGCTAATAAGCAATATCTTTGCCTTTTCAAAATATTGGTCAGTGGTGAATAACTGCATGATGATACTTATGAATTTCATTCCGCACATTTGAGTCTGTAACACACATGACAAAACAGAAGAAAGTTACGGTATAAAAAAATAAGGTAATAACATTTAAGCTGACCTAACTTTACCAATATACACCCCTTTTCTGCCTCTGGAAACACTTGGGTATACATTAAATTGCAGTTCCGTCTTTAATACATTTTCTAAAAACAATACCTGTGTATCACCCGGATTATAATCCACATAGGCCACTCTTCCAAAGTCTGAGAAATATTCTTTAATGTGTTTATATCCTAGTTCAGTTTCATCTATATCGTCTGAGTAATTATTTCTATTTCCATGTATACAAGTTCTAATATTTGTAAGATGCAATACAGCTCCGTGGGTCATCTGTCTAATGATGTCCTGTTATGAAATGTACAATTATTATGATTGACTGACTGACTGTCTGTTAGTTTTAGGAATAATGTTTAAATCCAGAATTTAACTTTTGATAAGAATTATAATTGGGTTTAATTTATGCTATATTACCCCTATCAGATTTTGCCTACTGGACAGTAAAACCTCAAAATGAGGTCACAAGTTTTAAGTATGCTGGTGTACACAAGTCTCATAATTACATAAATATTCATGATCCAGTCATAAGAAACCATTGTGATTAAAAACAAAGAATACGTAACTTGATGACCAGATCAACGATAAAAGGACAATATTTAATTATATGCAAGATTTCAATTTTACAGCGGTGGTTTCATTGTCTAGTCGTATGTAGTTGTTCAGCATAACTCTTATAAAATGAAACCATGATTACTTATGTGTCTACTATTTGGTCCTTTTAGGCAATATGACTGCAAGGAAATAATTTTCATTTGGTATTTACCTTGTCTGTTACAATGGTAACTGGAAATACCCAATATACAAGATGTTATATTATAATAGAACAAATACTAACCTGTCTTTTTTCCTCCTTTTTCCTTGCATTATCTCTTTAAAAATAGAATAGGAAACATGTATGTTTTAAAAAAAGGTAATGGTTGAATATTATACTGCTATAGCTAATGCAACTTGAGGCTTCGCATGTTATTGCTCAAGTGGCTATACTTAAAGGACTTAGGATATCTGGTTTGTTCAATAATAGCAGTTGTTAAACAAATATTGTGCATGGCTTGATTAATTTACATGTAATTTGAATCAATCTGATGCATGAGCTCGCAGGTTCTTTTTTTAAATTCAATGGGATGATGCTGAAGAAATCCTCATGGTTTTGTGGAACAAGACAAACTTTTATAACTTATTAAAAAACAAAAAGCTATCATGTCTCTTCTATTTTTAAGCTATTTTATGACATTAATATTAAGGAGGCAGGGACGGATCCAGACATTTTAAAAAGGGGGGGGTCCTAACCCAGGACAAAGGGGGGTTCCAATTACATGTCCCCATTCAAATGCATTGATCGTCCAAAAAAAGGGGGTGTTCCAACCCCCGGAACCCCCCTCTGGATCCGCGCCTGAGGAGGTGTAGCCAAATGGCGCAGTTGTAGGGAGATATTCTATATAAAACATGTTTAAATAGGCAGTTGGATTGCATAAGTGTGTCATCATTAAAATACACCTACAGTAGCTCGCATCTCAAAATTTCTGAATTAAATTGTTAATCTTCTTTGCTGACTCAAAATAAAACATTTCTTGTCGGTGATAATTAATGGACTCTATATCTTTCTTATGGACTTTGAAATCTCAGTTGATTGTGATATATATAGTAAGCACATTATCCCCAAACACAAGTTAACCAACACATTTTTATGTCTTCATCACCATATGCAAGTATTTTAGACATATTGTGAAATAGTTTGATATTTTAATTAGATATTATCCTGACTGACAAAATGCTTTCATTTACAGAAATAGGGAGACTTCAACTATAATTTCAAAATGGAAAACAGTCTTGTGCTGACTATCATGACTATTCCAGTAAAAATACTTACTCCTCTCTTTTCCTTATTCTTTTTTCCTTGTTCCCTTTTGTTCGTTCTTTATTTTTTTCATAATAATCCAATCTGTTATAATTATAATATAGTAAATACAATGCATGTTAGGAAGATTCAAACTGTTACTGTTTATCTGCATTTATAACTAACGTCTTGCTTGATCTGGCTATTAAAAATTATCTCCCTTGGCAACTTTTCAATGAATATCAGATTTTTGTTTTATTATTATTGAATATTGCAATATGATTATTAGCAGAAAAATATTAAATTAATAAAATTATCCCCCCCCCCCCCTCTCAAGAAAAATCATGATAAAAGTAAGTAAATTATGTAATTTTTGAGGTACTGTATAGCTTGCTGTTCGGTGTGAGCCAAGGCTTTATAGTGTTGAAGACCAACCTTCCTGTTGGCTATGATGGTTTACTTTTATAAATTGTGACTTGGATGGAGAGTTGTCTCATTGTCACAAATACCACAAATTCTTATAATATAAATCACTTATGCAGTCTTTCTACCTAAATGTTGTATAATACCATCCAATTCTAAACCATTAAGTTAACTCACTTTGTCATCTTGTCAAGCATGTAGTCACCAACTATAAGTATATCACTAGAATTAACAAATTTTTCCATGCTGTCTTTAGAACGAAACTCAACATACACTGCTCCCTAAAAGGAAATAAAAATCTAATGTAAGAAATTTTGAGCAATACGTATACATTCAGCATTTATTTCAAATGATTAATTAAAATTCAGTTTCTCAAAATGAATACTAAGTTGTACTTATAATTTATTTCCCATAATCTTGAAAAAGGCACTTAGCATGATTTCGTAATTTTTAGATAAACATGGTCAAACATGACGTGATGTAAATTTCATTTAAGATTTAATTCGTAGCAGTCAGTTTGCCATCTTCTAAGGTCTTGTTAAATGCAAATGCATAATATTTGGCCAAAATTGTAAAAATCAAAGACAAAAAAACTAAAGATCAAAGGAAAATGTCATCAAATAAGCATGATAATGTGCAAGTCTCACTTGACTGTCTTATCGTACAGTATGAGGAGACACATTCTTCAACATATCACAATTCAAACATATGCATATTCACACAAATTGATTTAAGCATGGTACATATTAACATACGTATTCAATAGAAATAAGAAGATGTTTTATAAGTGCCAATGAGACATTAACTCTCCATCAAAGTCACAATGTGTAAACATTACATTTAAAGTATACAGGCTCTTTAATCACCGACTTTCAGTCTATTATATATCAGATTATAATTAACTTTAACTTGCATGTTACATTTATTAGCTTATTTGCTATAGCAAAATATGAATACAAATACCTGAAATTGATGGACAAAATCTGTTTTTAAATAAACACTGATTACTTCATCACCAAAAAATCTGTAAAAATATTCCTCAACTTCACTCTGGCAAAATTCTGATGGAAAGTTACTCTAAAAATTTAAAAGAAATTTATGACACACTGATTCTACAAATTAACAGCTCATCACAGCTGAAAGTGATAGGAGTTTCTATATGATAATATGGTTTAAAAGTGTCACCAGTACAGTGTGACAAACTTCAAATGCAACTTTAAAAAGTACTAAATTACCAGTCTTATGTGCCAAATTGCAAAATATTTAAAAAGCAAATAAAATATTATACAATGTATTATTATCACATATAAATAGTTAAGGGAAGTTTCTATGTTATACTCAAAAACATTTATTGGCTTCTGATGATCTGAAATAGATACGTTTAATACCATAGTTTACAAATGGTATGCACTATATATACCATGGTTTTTACGAGTTAACAAACGAATCCGAAGGATGAGTTTGTTTAAATATGTTAATGAGTAAGACACACGGTATATAAAATTTGTAATATAAATAAAATGATTGACAGCTTCAAGACCTTCAACTAATATTGGAAACTGATCACATTACAGTTTTATCCAATGAAATGGAAGCTCGCGCAAGTCACTTTTGCGCTTCGTGTATAATCGTCTTTGTATAATTTCATAATGTCATCAGACTGAGGTAAACAAAAATGTCGGATTCCAGCGACAAGGATTAAATAATTATTCTAATGACGGTAAGAATTGTTTTTTTTTTCAAATTAATCATATTTTACAGAATTTTCATCTAATTGAAAAATGCTTTTCTTCCGTTATTTTATTAGATTATTCATTAAAACACAATTTTAATGATGAAACAATATTTTAACAGTGGCGGATCCAGGGGCGTACATAGTGTACGTCCCCTAATCATAGATATTTGTAGCCGATATTTATTCCTTTTTGTATATGTAACCCCCCCTTTTTAAATCGAAATTTGATTGAATTTTCGCAAAGGAAATGACAGTTTTACATTTTATTTTTTTCAAAACTGAAAGAAGAAACATTTAGTAATTGTTTCCAAAATTAAGGGAATTCGTAACAATCCTATATAGTTTGAAAAGGGTTTCTTGAAATGTGGTACACATAATTTATTGCTTTTTCTTATAAAATGAAAACAAATGAAGATCTTGACCTTTTAGTACGTTTTACAGTTTCCTAAATATTTTAGAGGCGGATACATTTAAAAAAAAAAAAAAAGTGGCGCTTCAGCCATGGAATAACATGAAAATGAATATGTTATACCATGGCTGAAGCTCCGCCTTTTTTCTTTGGATTCTAGTCGAGTTGCATATTTAATTAGCAAAGTATGGTACAACATAAATTTGCATAATATACCATGGTTTTCCCTCACCACACTTTTTAAGCAAATTATTTCATAAAAACATCAAAGGAAAAAATCCAATTTATGTTACAACTTTAAATATAAGGAGTTTCGCTTAAAGGCAATTAAGGTACATCAATTTAAATTCCAAAGAAATTGCAGTTATCTGTACTGCCAAGTTATTATGAAGCAAATGCATGAGATTTGACCAAAATTATAAAGATCTAAATGGAAAAAACAATAGATCAAAGGAAAATAGTTAGGAAAATGCGTGAGTCTGGCACAAAATTGTGTGAGATTTACAGCACTGATCAATAGAGATGAGAATACCAAGTTTCTGAGATATGTTGTATGATTATACACAAATGAATACTAAAATTTAATAAATAAATTTTTTATTTACCAATTAATAGCTTTAAACGAAAGACATAAAAAGTCATCTAATAATATATTTTGTCGTAAGATAACAACTTAAAAAATGCTTAAATCACACAATACAAATATTTTTAACATAAAATATAAATATGTTAGCAGTTAACTTTCATTGCATTAAACTTACAACGTAAGCTTTCCTTTCATTCAAGGCCGAAACAGTTAGGATATCTGCCATGACTTTCACTATTCAATTAAATTGCTCTGAAATACAGATATAAAATATATAGATACAACTTGTACAAAATTCATAATATACTATTCACATATACATGTATGTGTAACAAAGAGGTTGCTGTATTTCTTGTTATGGTGGTCATTACATAAATTGTGTGCGTTAAACAATTAGAAAACGTTTAGATCATCTAGAGATATAAAGACAAAAACTTAGCTCTGGCACTGAACTAATTCCAAACTCATATTCATTTCCAAGCCAAAATTTCATACAATGGTTAATGTTGATATAATATAAATTCCTACTGTCATACAATGTTGTACACTTCTGTTGATGTGTCTATCCTAGCTACTCTGTATCTTCATTTTATTTTAATTACAACTATTATACCAAATTATCACAAACAGTTATTATCACTTGAAATGAGTAAACTGTTTCACTCTAATTAGCACAATAGTCATTATTACAATAATAACTAATAGTACTCATGCTAACCAGATTGTTCATTATATTTAGATTAAATGTTGATAACTCAACTTGAACTTTTCACTTGATTTATATACCAATTTCTCTAATTCATCAACACCAAAATAAGTTACAATAATAACATACTCACCCGTTCTTTTCTAAGGTATATACCAGTAGTTTTACTTCTACTTTCCAGAGTACATGGCTTCCTATGTACATTAAACTGCTATACCTGAATGACTTTTCATTGTTGATTAATTATGAAACTGAACTCTTAAAAACTGAACAAAGGTGTACAATATGATCCAAGCCAATTCCCATTGGAGCAAAAGAAAAACAAATCGTGAGTACTTTCGTTTGTCTAATTATTATAAACTAAATGAAAACTGAGGAGAATCAACATTGTAAACTATATATATAATGGTACAATAGATATAAGAAGAGGAAGTATGATTGCCAATGAGACAACTCAATCCAAGTCACAATTTATAATAGTAAACAATTATAGGTCACAGTATGGTCTTCAACACGTAACCTTAGTTCACAAAGAACAGCAAGCTAAACAAAACGTGGTATGATTGCCAATGAGACAACTGTCCACAAGAGACCAAAATGACACAGAAATTAACAACTATAGGTCACCGTACGGCCTTCAACAATAAGCAAAGCCCATACCGCATAGTCAGCTATAAGAGGCCCCGAAATGACAATGTAAAACAATTCCAACGAGAAAGCTAACGTTAATACGTACCTTATTTATATAAAAAAAAATGAACGAAAAACAAAAAATGTAACACATAAACAAACGACAACCTCTGAATTACAGGCTCCTGACTTGGGACAGGCACATACATAAATAATGTGGCGGGGTTAAACAACCCTCCCCTAACCTGGGACAGTGGTATAACAGTACAACATAAGAAAATCTATGTTTTTTTTTAAAGAAATAATTCAACTGTTGTTAAAAAAATAACTAGAGGCTCTGAAGAGCCTGTGTCGCTCACCTTGGTCTATGTGTATATTAAACAAAGGACACTCTGAAGAGCACGTGTCGCTCACCTTGGTCTATGTACATATTAAACAAAGGACACAGATTGTAAAAATTTACAAAGTTTATGAAAATTGTTAAAAAATTGACTATAAAGGGCAATATCCTTAAGGGGTCAATTAGCCATTTTGTTCATGTGGACTTATTTTTAGGTCTTACTTTGCTGTACATTATTGCTGTTTACAGTTTATCTCTATCTATAAGAATTTTCAAGATAATAACCAAAAGCTGCAAAATTTTCTTAAAATTGCCAATTCAGGGGCAGCAACCCAACAACAGGTTGCCTGAATGGTCTGAAAATTACGAACACTTTTATCCTGTCAGATTTGCTCCAAATGCTTTAGTTTCAGAGATATGAGCCAAAAAAAAACGGCATTTTACCCTATGTACTACTTTTAGCCATGTCGGCCATCTTGGTTCTCGGGCGGGATCATCGGATACAATTTCGAAACTAAATACCCTAATGATGATTGTGGACAAGTTTGGTTAAATTTGTCTTAGTAGTTACAGAGGAGAAGATTTTTGTAAAAGATTACAAAAATTGTTAAAAATTGACTATAAAGGGCAATAACTCATTTAAAGTCAATTGACCATTTTGGTCATGCTAAATTATTTGTAGATCTTACTTTTCTTTTACATTATTGCTTTTTACAGTTTATCTCTATCTATAATAATATTCAAGATAATAACCAAAAACGGCAAAATTTCCTTAAAATTACCAATTCAGGGGCAGCAACCTAACAACGAGTTGTTGAATTCATCTGATGTAGGGCAGGTAGATCTTTTCCTGATAATTTTACCCCCATGTCATATTTGCACTAAATGCTTTGGTTTCAGAGATAATATATAAAGCCAAAATCTACATTTTACCCCCTTTGTTCTATTTTTAGCCATGGCGGCCACCTTGGTTGGTTGGCCGGATCGACGGACATAATTTTCAACGATGATTGTGGCCAAGTTTGGTTAATTTTGGCCCAGAAGTTTCATAGAAGATTTTTGTAAAAGTAAACGAAGACGGCCGATGAACGACGCCGGGCGCCAAGTGATGAGAAAAGCTCACATGGCCCTTTTGGCCAGGTGAGGTAATAATAAAAGCCATTACATTCATAAAAAAATGGAAGCCTTAGGCTTTTAATATTCATAAAACATTACCAAATCTATAAGTCCTATACAAAATATATTGAAAAGCAATATAAATAAAACTTCCTCTATGAAATATGCTTAATATGTATTTTCTCTTATGAAGAGTTGTCCCATTGGCACCCATACAACATTTTCTTATATTTGTATTTTAGTTTTGTTAAAATATGAAAAGAAACCTGATGCCATTAGCTTCAATCCAATAGAATAGAAGTATTCTAAATATTACACATAATAACTGTGACCGCTCTAAAATCTGTCCATACTTTTTTTTTCTATTTTTGCATTGCACAAGATCATGTTTTCCCTTACTTTACTGTCGATGAAGTCTTTACACTAAATCGATTGTATTTTGGATGTGTACTGATTGTGCTTGTACAGTAACTAATGGACGTCAAGTTGGTTACTTATTCCTTATTCCTTATTCGTTACTTATTCCTCATTCCTTACATATTCGTTACTTATTCCTTATTCCTTATTCGTTACCTATTCGTTACTTATTCCTTATTCGTTACCTATTCGTTACTTATTCCTTATTCCTTATTCGTTACCTATTCGTGACTAATTACTTATTCCTTATTCGTTGTTTATTCGATTTTTAATATCCTTCCCCCTTTTTAATTGTTAATACGCGTGGTATACGTTGCACCTTGAAATAAATCGACTAAAAGTTGCAACGTGTAACACTCGTATTATAAGCGAATAAGGACCGAAAAAGTAACAGGGTATCAGTCCAGCGCTGAAACGGGTAAATATGCGCTAAAAGGGTTATTTCACCTTTTAAGAACAATAGGTACCACCAGAGACAAGAAAACAATTGAAAATCTTTTCTTTAAAGGTGCAACATAAAACGTACTATAAGCAAAAAAGGAACGAATAAGTAACAGGGTATCTGTTGAGCGCTGAAACGGGCACATACGCAATAATAGGGTTATTTCATCTCTAAGAACACATTGTTACCACCAGAGACATGAACACAATTGAAAATCCTTTTCTAAAAGGTGCAACGTAAAACAAACGTATTATAAGCGAATAAGTAACGAATAAGTAACAGGGTACATTTTTTTGTACCAACCGAGCGCTGGAACGGTAACATACGCGATAATAGGGTTATTTTATCTCTAAGAACATATTGCTACCACCAGAGACATGAACACAATTGAAAATCGATTTATTTCAAGGTGCAATGTATAACACACGTATCAAAAGCGAATAAGTAACGAATAATTAACAGGGTATTACTATTAACCGAGCACTGGAACGGGTACATACTTGCTAAGAGAGTTATTTCATCTTTTAGAACACATTGTTACCACCAGAGACATGAACACAATTGAAAATCGATTTATTTTAAGGTGCAACGTATACCTCGCGTATTAAAACGAATAAGGAACGAACAAGTAACAGGGTATTAACCGAGCGCTGGCACGGGTACACACGCGCTAACAGAATTTCCCCGTCCGAGAAAACATTGGTACCACCAGAGACAAGAAAACAATTGAAAAATCATTTTTTAAAAGATGCAACGTATATATAACAAACGTTTTATGAGCGAATGAGTAACAAATAAGTAAAAGGGATACAGTCGGGCGCTGAAACAAGTACATATGCGCTAATAGGGTTATTTTACCCTTAAAAACACATAGTTACCACCAAAGACACGAAAATATTTCTTTTTAAAAGTACATCGTATACCACACCTATTATAAGCGAATAAGGAACGAATAAGTAACAGAGTATCAGTCGAGCGCTGAAACGGCTACATACGCGCTTATAGGGTTATATCATCTTTTACAACCTAAATTTACCACCAGAGACAAGAAAACAATTGAAAATCATTTTGAAAAAGGTGCAACGTATAATACGTGTATTATGAGCGAGTAAGGATTGAATTAAACAAGGTATTAGTCTAGCTCCGAATAGATGTACACCCGCTAACATGTTTAAACCCACCACATTATGTCAGTATGTGCCTGTCCCAAGTCAAGAGCTTGGAATTAAGTGATTGTCGTTTATTTCTGTGTTACATATTTGTTTTTCGTTTATTTTTTTGTATATAAATAAGGCCGTAAGTTTTCTCGGTATGGGCTTTGCTCATTGTTGAAGGCCGAACCGTTTCTGCGTCATTTTGGTCTATTGTGGAGAGTTGTCTCATTGGCAATCATACCAAATCTTATTTTTTATACAAGCGCTAAAAGGGTGATTTCAGCTCTTCGAACCAAGAACCATCTTCAAACATACGAATATAAAGCAGTTAAAAGGTAGAACGTACAAAAAACAAACAAGGAACAAATAGGTATCGAACCTAAAGTAACAGGATCGGTTGAGCACAACCACGTATAAAAAGGTGATAAATGGGTCATTTTACCTCAACAAATTTAGAACTATCACCAGAGATAAGAATATAAACAACTAAA
>CM034357.1:75641754-75693422 GCA_019925275.1 Mytilus edulis
CACCCGCAGTAGTTTTTTTTACAGAAGTACAAATCCTGTTATAAGGATATAGGAGGGACGAAAGATACCAAAGGCACAGTCAAACTCAGAAATCTAAAACAACTGACAACGCCATGGCTAAAAATGAAAAACAAAAACAAACAACAGCACACACGACACAACATAGAAAACTAAAGAATAAACAACACGAACCCCACCAAAAAAATAGGTGTGATCTCAGGTGCTCCGGAAGGGTAAGCATATCCTGCTCCACATGTGGCACCCGTCGTGTTGCTTATGTGATAACCAATCCGGTAAATAGTCTAATTCGATAGGTCACATTCATGAAAGGGAAGGTGATTGTAGTTACGACGTAAGGAACATATCCGATATCATTTGTGAAACGGTTATTCAATAACGGTCAACCAACTCGTGATGGCGTCCGTAAAATTTACGAAGGGATGATTTCAACTTCACCATTTGGAACTCTTGATTTAATAGCTTCCTTGTGAGCAGCAACCCTCTATCAAGAAAATCATGATAGGAAATGAAAGCACGGGAATATTGTATCAATTGGGAGATATATACCCCGTATGCAGGTACTGCTGGAATGTTGCTACTTAGAAATGGAAAGTACATAATTGGAAAGCTGAAATCATCTCTTTTGTCGTAAAGTTTTGTTTTCAACCGACCCTCATTGTCAATTTTTAGATGTAAGTCAAGATAGGAGGCCGACTTCATCTGTAGTATCCTTTATCTCTAGCTCGATGGGATAGATGCATTCCACATAGTCACCAAATTTTGAATTATTTAGTGAAATAACATCATCTATATAGCGGAAAGTAAAAGTAAGGGATATTCCTAACTTCTTATCTTTCTTCCTAAGAAGTTCCTACAAAGCGAACACTATATAATTATGGTATCAAATTAGAACAATAGTTTGGAAGTACTACATAACCACTAAAGGTTAGGTACATTTTCTGCTTACAGTGCTATACAAGTACACGTGCACAAGAAGTTGTGTAAGATACAAAGAAATTTGGGAATGTTCAGTGGTAACATGATGACTGTATATATCATAACCGACTATAGTAGATATATCATGTTTTTTGTCTTAATTTACAAATAAAATGTATTATGTTCTAACTAATGTGATGTTCTTAATTACGAAAACAGGTCAGTTCATCTTCTGTTACTAATTAACTGCGCGTTGCATGATCACTGAGTATCTGGTCTCCTTTTACATATATGAATCATTAATTAATAGTTCCTACTTTCAAAGTAATCATTTGTAATGAATATTGGAACATTTAACTTTTAAATGCTTTAAAGAATAATAAATCGTAATGGAGCATATTGACTGCTCGAGTAAACAAATATTGTTTTTCATAAAACTGTCAATGATGCAATAACAAGGACCAAACCTAAAAAATAATAATGCACCCTACATATATTTTGAACAGATTTGGACCAAATCAATATTAGAGAGAGAACTTATAGTTTCAGACCATATCTATATTTCTGGCTATCTCTTTCACCATCATTATGCATGTTCACATGAATGGTACGAATAGAACAAAATACACATATACATAGTACCAATGGTACACCAGTGTTCTTGTTTGATGTTTCGTCCTGTGTTTTGCTTGTTTCAAGTGTGTTTTTGCTTTGTCTGTATAACTTTTTAGTGTTACGTCGATGCATATGGCGTGGCTCTGTGCTTATATATCCCGGCATTGTGCTATTGTGAAAACTTGTTTGTTCCTTGTCTTTCATTTTTGATTTGTGCTTTGTCTATATGCCTTTTTATGTTTCTTTGTTACATATATGACGTGGCCCTGTACATACATCCCGTAATTGCGTTATTGTACTTTGGTAAATTTGTGTATTTTTGTCTTTAATTTTTGATAATATGCTTGGTCTTATAATTTTCCTCGGAGTTCAATATTTTTTCTGATTCTCTTTTGTATGCTTACACTTTTATATAAGTGTGCGCCCTTTCTTTCTCTTCCATTTAAATTTAGACAACTTATGAACCGTTGTGTATAGTCTGACATGTATATTCGACATTCATTTTCGACCTTTGAATTAATTTTAAAATGTATTACCCCTTTAAGATGTTAAAAACAATTTTATTTTAGTTTCTATTCATTTTTGTAAATATTCTATTAAACTTCTCAGGGATAATGTATGTTATGACTGCTCTTTTTGATTGTGTCTTATCCATTTATTTAATCTCATTGAATTATGTTAATACTGCCAACATAGACTTATCATTTATATTAAAAGATGAGGTAATACTTTACCAATACGGTATTTTGTTACAATACATATTATTTAAATATGTTAATCCAAGTAAAATATCTGTTCAGGTAAGGCGTTAGTTTGTAACTAACTGAAACAAAAGTTGTGTGTTTAATGGCTTTACGGATGAATTCCATCAATTTCAACATGTTATTGAGTCACGCTGACGTTAAAAATAATGACTGATTCTTCATCATGCTGTCTAACATTCACATATATTGATGGAATTGTTCCAATAGTCGTCACATTAATCCCGACTCTTTTCCACGATTGTGAACTACCGAATAATACTTCATTATCTGGTTCCTATTTACACGACGGATGCCATTTATGTGGAGCAGGATCTAAGTGTTTATCAGATGACGACGGAAATTTTTACCTGTTTGTAATTTATCGAATGTGCTAACCCTTTCAGAGCACATACGATCGCCCCAAGGTTTTGGTGGGGTTTGAGTCGCTCAGTTTTGTGTTTTTAATGTGTTTTGTGTACTGTTGTTTATTTATTGGCCTTTATCTTATTTAGCCATGGAGAAGTCAGTTTATTTCCACATTATTAGTTTTAAATGCCCCTGTGGTATCTTTCGCCTTTTTATTACATACTTTGGCTATACTTATTTTAAGACCTTTTGGATTATAGCTCTCCATCTTTTATATAAGCTTTGGATTTCAAATATTTTGGCCACGAGCATCACTTAAGAGACATGTATTGTCGAAATGCGCATCTGGTGCAGAGAAATTGGAACCTATAATGTTATTGTATCTTTGATAAGTTTAAAATTTACAAAACAATTATGATAGTATCAAAGGGTATAGAATATAACAACAATGTGAATATAATTTTCGCCTACATGTTCACAGATTGTACAAATATTTAGAATTAATTTATAGTTCATTATGGGAATTTTGGAAGAACCTGATTCATTGTAACGGCTAGACGGCAACCGGTGCAACTTATTCTTATGTGATAATCAAGGAATGCAGTACATACTTCTACATCTTA
This sequence comes from Mytilus edulis, assembly GCA_019925275.1. Taxonomy (NCBI): domain Eukaryota; kingdom Metazoa; phylum Mollusca; class Bivalvia; order Mytilida; family Mytilidae; genus Mytilus; species Mytilus edulis. The sequence goes on from CM034357.1 coordinate 75,645,038, forward strand.
TAGCTGTACTTGTGGTATCCGTTTTGAGTTGGTTTAAGGTCAAGTAACAGTAAATGAACGCCGTCTAGCGGATTCCGCGAGATATTGCGACGTTTTGTACGAATTACGTCCCTTTGACCAGATTTTGCAATGTAAAAATTGCATCCGGCGACTTTTCGATGGGACAACGTCAACGGTAAATTTGACGGAAAGTATGTTATTTCTAGGAGAATGAACTTGTTTTTCTAAAATAAAAAATTGAAAATGAATATAAAAACAGTCCTGGGGCCTGTTTATCGAAGCTCTCTTAGGTTTAGGACGTGTCCTAAGACCAACTTAGGACACATCTTAGTCCTAAGTGGGTTTATCAAACATGTCTCAACTTAGGAAAATCCTAGGAATTGTCCTAACTTTAGGATACCAATATAGGTGTCTTAAGATGGTCTTAGGATGGTCCTATTCAATTTCGTCTTTTGTCCATTTTCACACGTATTATTGTTTTTACCAGTAGTAAAATAGTTGAAATTATCCGTATTTATATGAAAAATGCACGAGATTTTCCTTTAAACTGTTAAATATTGAAACCTTGACACTTCGAATTCAACTCACTCAAAAACATGTAATGATTTTTACCGATTATGTATCTAGTTTACAATAAGTTTGTTAATTTTTTATATAATACGTAGTTATTATTTTTGTCTTATGTTTTGTTTTATACAGTTTAAATGTACAAATATTATACATTGATATTTTTTTTCATATCTTATTTGTATTTTCTTTTCCGCCAATACTTAGGACATCGGTTAGAACGTCCTAGCTAAGATATTCCTAAGACAGCTTCGATGTGCATGCTGAGACGTGTCGTAAGTCGGTCCTAACTTTATCCTAAATTCTATCCTAAGAAATTCTTAGGACGGAACTTAGGACAGTTTCGATAAACAGGCCCCTGAAGACGATCTTCAAAATGAAAATCAGGACGTAGGGTGGTAGAGTTTGTATATCTGCCGACCAGTTAAAACAAGTGTGAAAACGGTTGCTCACTTCTATTTCTACATAATTGTGATGAGAAAAAAACAGTGTGGTCTCGGAAGTATTCTATATGTAGTATGTCAATTGACAAAACTGTCCTTTCAAAAACCCTATATTCACTGGGAAAAGACATCGTCTAGCAGAAAATAAGCAGAAGGGGTGCAAGTTTGGGACATTAATTAATATTAAAGTTAAAACTTAGTATTGTACGGTAAGACTATATATATCTCCCATATTTTGAAAATTATCACACCAGTCGGAACAAGTAAAAATATTTTCAAATTAGAGAAAAGGAAATGAACCACATAAATTTATACTGGTCATAAATTCGCCGCTGCTGTCAGTCAGTCATAGATGGCACTTAACTATAACACACTTAAATTAATTAACCTTCTTCACGGTTGGAACAATAGTTTAATATTCATACACAGATTTTAGACTAGAACAAATTAAAAATAAGCAAAAATGATGTTTCACGATCATTAATCCATCGTTACAATTTGTAATCGTTTTTTTTTTGGTAATGGTGCTTTCTTTCACGTCCGCAATTTCGATGTTAATAATAGAACACAAATCTTTAAATAGATACATGTATAAATAGTATATGGTTTGAAGATTTATACAGGGCTTAGTATAACTAATAGTATTGATTCGTATGGTTGTCTCCTCAAAGTAAATTGTTATATATATATGGGTAAAAATTAACCGAATAAAAAAAATGTACCCTAGCTGAAAGTAGCATCTCAAAGATACAATAGAACTGTTCTCAATTCTATTTCACTCATAAAACTTCAAGGTTGAGAACAAAATTATATCGATCACCTCTATATCATAGTATTACTATATATACCTACTGAAAAATATGCACAGTGTTAAAGACTTTCAGTACCTAAAGTTAAATGTAAATCCCGTAAGTAGTCAGTACTTCAATAAGACAGCAACCAGACAATAACACAAGGCCAAAAGAAAAGGAAAAGACATCTTATGATATGCATTTGACTGAGGTTGGGGGGGGGGGGGGTGCAGGGGTCCAGATTCCGAAATCCCGTGCTTAAAAACAACCGATCCCGGTGTCCAGTTTAAGGTGCCCCCTCTTTTGTGTAGATGGACTAAATAACAAAACACAATATTACCAGTCTCACCCTGTGTGCGATTGTTTTTTTCTTGTTTTTTTTTTCGGTTTGGTGCGGGGGGAGGGGGGATTTTTGAAGGCATATTAAACATAAATATGTACATCTGTTTTTATGTCATATCTCAACCTCCGTATATTTGGTTTCCTCGGAAATGTTTTACACGATGTATTTTCTGGAAAATAGACTGTACTACAAAGACCGTGCAATGTCTTGAGAGAAAGCGAAATTCAGAGAGAGAATCACATTAATTTATTGTCACCTATAATTAGATCTCAAAGGGAGTTGCAGAATAACGAATACTGGCGAATGTCAAAATTGAACAAAAAAGTTTGCAAAATTATAAAGAATAACAACGGAAAATAAAATAATTATTCAATATAATAGTAATATAGACCATGTACAGAATTAAGAAATTATGTAATGATAGAAGAATTTTACAAAATCGTTAATTGAAGATTTTACAAAAATAAGCGTTATATTTGAAGATAAAGAACATTTAGGTCCACACTTCATATGGACCCTTAAAAATCGTTGGATTATCTCGGTGTTGCTGGTCAGTAATGAATAAAAAATCACTGGTCAATTTAAAGTTGTTGTAAGTGATGCAATATATTCTTATTTTCATGTTCCCCCTTATGTAACTTCCAGTTTTATCAAAGTTTACATTCATCAAAGCCTTAGTTTAATTTAGTTTCCTGTCATTACTACCTCCCCCCTTTTTATTTGTCGCATGTTGTGTATCATGTACTGATTCTATATATACTTCGAGCATACATATGTACACTTATGATTTCACTTATGGAACAATAACCATTTAGTTAACTTTTTAAAACGTTTTTGCAGACTTGTATACAATAAATTTTATCCAAAACAAAAAAGATATTAACAAAGATGTCAGTTTGTCTGCGTGTTTTACTTGTTAACTTGAAGATGTATAAATAACCACACGACACTCTTTCAAGAATTTGTAGAATCATTGATATAATGTTTGCTTATATATGCGATGTTAAGCAGCAGTATATGGACAGAACACGTTCTGTCGTGATGCCGATGATAGTACCAAAACACAAGCTATTACATGTTCCGCTGCTAAAAAAAACACGTTTTTTTTCAAAAGTGGCCAAATCATACGGAGAAAAAGTGTAAACAGATGACTTACAAGATAGTCTAAGAGATTTCTGAATTGGTTACTCAAAAATGACAAAGTTCAACTATCTCTCATTAGACCAAATATTAATAAAGATCAAAACCCTGACCACATGCAAACAGACAGAAAAGTACGTTCTAGGATTCAAAGTGTAGATGTTTTGCGGAATAACTATAAACTATAAAGGGGGACGGATGGACGGAAGGACGGGCGGCCAGACGGAATGACGGACATACAGACGTACAGGGGTAGTTGAGGGCGGGGGAACATTAAAAAATATAGCTTCAATTACATATTTTATTGCGTCAACTTGTAGACAGTAACCCTGATGATTTCTTAAGTTTTTACCATTTTTGCGTTCATGTACTTACAACGTATTTTTGTCTGAATTAGTAATTGTTTTAGATATGTATATTGATAATGAACATACAGGTATCACATTTTTTACAACGTATAAATTCTTTTTAAAATGTTCCATAAAAGAGGGTCTGATTGGGGTTTACGGAATACAGGATAATGGGCAAAAATTGCAGAATAAAATGCAAAAAAGAAAAAAAAAAGAAAAAGTGTATAATGGGGTGCTAAAATATAAAGAATAAAGAATATTGGTAATACTAAATAAAAATTTATGATAATTATCCAGACTGTTGTGATAAAAAGAATCTATCAATACGAAACACATAATCATCTTGCATAATCAACACGAAGAACGTTGGAAATTATTAGCATGATAACTTGACGTTATGTAATAAAAATTACGACGTCACGAATTTTGACGGTTTTTTTTTGCCAAAATGTTGGGTTTGCGTCGCTTCTACAGGGAAAACGAAGTCGGTGACCATATTTTTTTTTAATATCATCTAATTCCTAAGATAAAGAGGAAAAAAATATTAATTTAAAAAGAAATTCTATGGAGCGGTTCTCGTGATTTATACCAGAAACCGAAAATTGTAGAAGAAAAATATAGATTTACCCTATATATGCAATGTAATTAAGTACCCTCTCGGACCATTTTAAAAATGGATTTTTCTTGAAAACGAAGTCGGTGACATATACTTTTTTTTACATTTTCTGATGTATATTTTCAATATCTAATTGAGTTCTAAATTTTAAAAAAATCTATGGACTAGTTTATTTACTGATCCTTGACCTTAAAAGGATCTGTGTCGTTGTTCGAACTTACTATTTTACGTTTCACTAGACAACTATAAAATCTAAATCGTTATGCTCGCCTCCTACGTATCTTAATCAATAGAATTCTTGATCTTCAGATGCTCTTGTAGATAATTTAATTCTTACCAATGTTCCACCAAAACAAATATAATTTCTATACGCAACACGATATATTTTTATTGTTAGTTTCAGGGTATTTGAACATTCTGAAAAAGAACATTTTGTAAAGAAGTTATAGGAGTTGTTTGTTTATATGTCGTCATCTCTGAATCAAGTCTTTACCATCTTTGTTTTTCAGTTAACGTTTATAACTAAGTCTATTCACTGTTAATTATTCCACATCAACGGTTGTGCAGGACACACATACATAAAATTGGTTCTGAAAGAGAAACAAAGGACACATCGACCTGTTATTACACACCTTACATCATATTTCGACATCATTGATAACTAATATGTCATATTTGTTTTCTATAACTTGAATTGTCGTCCAAATCAATAAATAAGTATCAAGTAATATGAGAGTGAAGAATGAACTATATAATTGATTGATAGATATAAAAACCATAGTGATAGATCATGTACCGAAACACGGCAGGAATTTGTTATAGGCTTAGCAATACTGGACAGAAAAAGATAAAAAAAAACTCTTAATATTTATATTATAACTTCTTTTTTTCTTAACAAAAATAATAAATATATTCCGACCGTCCGAACTGTTTTTGTTGATATCAATATAAAAAAATGTGGTATTATTGCCAATGAGACAACTGTCCGCAAGAGACCAAAATGACAAAGAAATTAATAACTATAAGTCACCGTTCGGCCTTCAATAATGAGAAAAACCCATACCGCATAGTCAGCCATAAAAGGTCCCGAAATGACAATGCAAATCAATTCAAACGCAACAACTAACGGCCTTATTATGTACAAAAAATGAACAAAAAACAAAGAAATAACACATAAACAAACGACAACCACTGAATAAAAGGCTCCATACCTTGCTAGGAACGCTCAAATCCGCAGTTTTCAAAGACAATGATAAATATAAATATATCAAAACTTGAGAATCTGTATAACAGCAAAACAAAGGCTTATTAATTAGCCAACCAAATCTTAAAGAATGAAGGAGTTGGAAGCTTAAACAAATTCTTAGTTTATCGACACAGAAAAAAGAGTTTGAAAGAATTGCTTATAGAATTTATGACACTTTCGAGGAATAACAGTTGGTGTTGACCCGACAATGCTATTAAAAAAAGGGAAAAAAACAATTTAATATTTCTAGATATAAACTTATAATTCCATATGAATAAGCATGTTTTAATGCCATCCATAACCTTTTTGCCAATAAGAAAGCGCTTTATAAGACTTCAATTGACGGATAATATGCCAATTTTATTTCTTAAGACCTATATGAAATTTTTGAACTTTTGTAATAAGGGTCCGTTATCAAATGGTTATTACACTACATTTTTAATACATATGAAAGTGTATTGTGCCGTCTATGGAATTCGATCTCCACAATACAATCTGTATAATTTCATTAATCGCCTTTACAAAGTAATATGTTTCACATTGATCAAATTAAAAACCTATCTATTTAAAATGTCATTTAAATGAAATCATTCTGGTTGTCGTTTTAAGTGATCTTTATTCATACCAACGTGTTCAATCTAAGTATGACTTTATAACTCGAATATGTCAGTGCACTACATGACAATGTAACAAATCGTTGGAAAATGTGTTTTCTTTACAGTTTTAATGTGTTCGGGTTGACCAAACCTGTGATCAAGCAGACATCCTTCTGCATTCGATATAAGACATCTTAGAATACTGATAGTAGTTAAGTGTGACACATTTTCACTTATGATTCTAAATAACATGAATTTCACTCTCCAAAATTGTCACGTAAGGTATTATTTGAATATAATATAGAAATATACAAAAGTCTGACGAAACAATTGTGGCAATTGCTAAACGCATATTTAATAATATAGCTAATGAAATATAAATTAACTAGGCTTTGCACAATACAAACTCAAACATGGTAGCTAATAAGTTAACAGTCACTAGAACGACTCATTAACCTCACAGAAAGAATTAGAATAATATATCGATAACTTATATGTAATTATATCATTGTATTGAGAACTTTGTACCAGTTTCAATAAACTATGTCCCCATTTTCATATTTATTAGAATGCATTTTCAGTATATGTTTTATAAAACATTTGAATTGAAGTATGAAGAAATGCTGATATTTTGTTACTTATTCAAATAGATTTGTTTGATTTGAAAGTAACTATTTGCTTTTCCTTCATAATCTAATTAATATTGTCGCACATTGGATCTTTGTAGATTTCTTTCAGTATTCGTATGAAAAACTTTCATAGTATAAACATTGATAGTTTGTCATCTGATTAAGCTATAGCTACCTGTTTTGCCCTCTTAAGATAAAACATTAAGACAACAACCAAATGATATGTTCTTTATTAGTTTAACTGAATAAACAAAATTAAAATTACAACATGTTCCAAATTTGCATCAACCGAATTATGAACTAAATTCCCATTTTCTCGGAAGAGTCAACTGTATGTTGTTGGTTTTGTCTGTCGTACTGTATATGCAGTATATAGCTCAAGGTGGAAACGATATTTCAGAGCTTGCAATTCCTATCATTATTTGCATGACAGAGTGTTGAGGCTAATTATATAGCTATAAACACAAGCGTTCTACGTAGTGAGTAGGTTGGCCACTTACATTTAAAAACAAAACATTTTACAACAGGCATGATTCATTATTTTGCTTTCAATTTGTTATTATCGTAAGTTATCAAGAACTTTATTTATCGAACTTCTAAGTTGTGGGTAGCTTTGTTTACGTGTAGTCTTCAAAAGGAATTCTAAAAGGTTTCAAATCCATAAATCGAATCCCGTATGTATTTACAAAATTGTGTAGTACATCAAAAGGTCAAAAGGAGTTTCAAAATATATTGGAAAGTACATCAGACCTCACCAAACACCAAAAAACTCCAATCAAATGCGTACAAACAAAGACATACAACACAGACAAAGAACAAAACATTGGCCGGATAACCAGACTCGGTACGGGTGCAAATTATGGTGGGGGTAAATTAATTGTTACAGGCACACTAATTGCATCAAAAGCATATCCTGTGTAAGGTTTTCGTTGTATCGGTCTGATGTCTGTTGAGCGTTTTGCAATGAATTTGATAGTCATGTTCCAGTCAGAAGCCCATAGTTTAGTCATTGTCGTTGCTTCACGTTTATGATATTTCTTTTGTTCGTAAATTGTTTTGTTAGTTTTTCTTTTTTACTAATCATATATGTATACCCTAGAAAACTTTTCTGACTGTTCAAAAGCACCTATGACGTATCTGATTTGACCACTTTTGATTTTTCACTAATCATTCTTACATTTTGTTTTTCATTTTCAAGATGTTTTACACCTGATTTTGTTCAAATATCTTTAATTTTCTGTTATTTGTTCATACCATGTATGTCTTTTGTCCGTCCGTCCGTTTTTATGTTTGTATTTCTTCTCCTTCGTTAAATTTACATTGCGCGTCATCGTTACCATGCTGTAAATATTTCTTTTATTTAAACGCCAAAGCCGTTAAATCTACGAATGTTGTGGTAAGTCATGTGTTATCTGATTAAACACACTTTTCTGCTAGTTAACAAAACAGCAGAAAAGATGTACCCGATAATTTAACATGTCAAGAACATTTAAAACATCAACATTGACTTATCACAATGCAATGATGAAATGTTTGCTTTGCTTTGAAACTTTATATTAGTTTTGTCTGGTAAATACAAACAGGACAAATTGATTCAATTATTTGATAAAAGAAATTCTGCACGAAATTTCATCTATTATACAACACATTAAATTGCATAGTTATGTTGCAGACATAAATGCTATTATATATGCAGAATATAGATAACTGGAATCCGATACTCAATATCAATAAATGATAGAACGAGAGAAAAAAAATCTTAATTATATTCTGAAATTAAACAGAAAATACATATTTTTAACTGAGGTGTTTTAAAAAGGATCAAAACAATTTTGATTTAATTAAAGATCACAGACGTTTACCAAGTCAGGAATATGACAGTTGTTGTCCATTCGTTTGATGTGTTTTATGATTTGATTTTGCCATTTGATTAGGGACTTTCCTTTTGGAGTACAGTATTTTTGAGATTTTACTTATTACCAATGTTCAAAATTGTGATTGCATTTAGAACATACAAGAAAAGGTTAAAAAGACCTCAGGGGATTACATGAACCTTAAACAGAGCGAGATCAAAAGCGCAAAGATAACACGCGCCTATAAAAAACTTACCATGCATGCGAATTTATACTCAGGAAAATGTTTATCTCTACGAAATGTTTATATATATATATATGTGGTGTCACGATATCTCAATAGCATGGGTTCGAATCCCGGCGAGGGAAGAACAAAAAAATTGCGAAAGCAAATTTAAAGATCTAACATTGTTGGGTTGATGTTTAGACGAGTTGTATACACATAATGTACACAGCCATGTTTCACCATCACTGCTGGTTGTCCGATGGATATATCTGGTGTAGACAGTACTTATATATATATATATATATATATATATATACAACTCGTCTAAACATCAACCCAACAATGTTAGATCTGTAAATTTGCTTTCGCAAATTTTTGGTTCTTCCCTCGCCGGGATTCGAACCCATGCTTCTGTGATATCGTGACACCAAATCGCCTGCACTGCAGCCGTCCCGCTAGACCACACGACCACCTGGGCTCTCAAAAAAAGAGCTTTCGGTGGCCATATGTTACCTTTCCACGTCAGTTTTAATCTAGCGGCGTACTACAGTACATGATATATAAGGCATGAAGATGTTATTGTTACAGATCAGCTAAATTATCTATAGTAAAGGATCCTACAAATTAATGTAAGATACAGTCACAGAAAATAATTATATTCATAAGTACGTCTGAGTCAGTGACAACCCTACAACAGATGTATCCATCGGATCGCCATCAATGATGGTGATACATGGCTGTGTACATAATGTATATACAACTCGTCTAAACATCAACCCAACAATGTTAGATCTGTAAATTTGCTTTCGCAAATTTTTGGTTCTTCCCTCGCCGGGATTCGAACCCATGCTTCTGTGATATCGTGACACCAAATCGCCTGCACTGCAGCCGTCCCGCTAGACCACACGACCACCTGGGCTCTCAAAAAAAGAGCTTTCGGTGGCCATATGTTACCTTTCCACGTCAGTTTTAATCTAGCGGCGTACTACAGTACATGATATATAAGGCATGAAGATGTTATTGTTACAGATCAGCTAAATTATCTATAGTAAAGGATCCTACAAATTAATGTAAGATACAGTCACAGAAAATAATTATATTCATAAGTACGTCTGAGTCAGTGACAACCCTACAACAGATGTATCCATCGGATCGCCATCAATGATGGTGATACATGGCTGTGTACATAATGTATATACAACTCGTCTAAACATCAACCCAACAATGTTAGATCTGTAAATTTGCTTTCGCAAATTTTTGGTTCTTCCCTCGCCGGGATTCGAACCCATGCTTCTGTGATATCGTGACACCAAATCGCCTGCACTGCAGCCGTCCCGCTAGACCACACGACCACCTGGGCTCTCAAAAAAAGAGCTTTCGGTGGCCATATGTTACCTTTCCACGTCAGTTTTAATCTAGCGGCGTACTACAGTACATGATATATAAGGCATGAAGATGTTATTGTTACAGATCAGCTAAATTATCTATAGTAAAGGATCCTACAAATTAATGTAAGATACAGTCACAGAAAATAATTATATTCATAAGTACGTCTGAGTCAGTGACAACCCTACAACAGATGTATCCATCGGATATATATATATATATGTATATATTGGACTACAATAACAAATATCTTTGATATGATATCTATCTAGAATTGAATACTTAAGTAATGACAGTTCAAGCGTATTAATGAGCATAGCCTAACAACAGAATGTTTTATACTTTGTTTAATCATCAATGAGTATGTGTCCTATAGAAGGGTTTAAATATTTCTCTACATCCAGTTTTTTCTCCTTTAAACCATTTTTTATCTTTACATTAATGCATATTTATAATGTTATAAAGTCTCCGATTTCCCTTAGTGTCAATTACTTGCCAATTTTCCAACAAAGCAAATACAACGATTAAAATATAATGATACAATAATGAGAATTGGGAAATTATAGAGCTACATTATATTCAATCGTTCATAAGCAAACAAGAAGCAATTACTAAGCATTGTAGTATAAAATATTGGTTACATATTATTGAATCAAATGAGATTACCATATCCATGGACTGAGAACTCTCTTGCCTGAATGCTTTATTTTTCCATTCAAATGTACATAGATTCAGCTCTAATTTTTAATGAAGTTATGTCGACTTTAAATTCAGTTTCATTTATAGAAGTATCTTATGTATGACGTTATTCTTTTTATCGATACTGTATATAGATTCAATGAAAATTACATCGATGAAACAATACTGGTATTTTAGGAGTCTTTTGTAGACGAAACGCGCGTCTGGAATATACAAAATTTAGTCTTGGTATCTATGATGAGTTTATTTATAATGATCTACATAAACTGTATAAAATTTTGTTCGAGTTTTTCAGTTCCATTTATATTATATATATTTGTACAAGCCACGTCAATAATCTTGACAAAAGATATTAACTAAAACGTTAAAGACAGGACGTTTTAAATAAATAGGAGTACATCAATTAGGCAATAAAAACAAACATTATCAAATCTATATATGAATTTTAAACAATTAACAACACTTTTTTACTAGATTTTATTCAATAGTTTGGTTTCTTTAGTAGGGGAACGTTGAAATACTTAGTGCGAATAATAGGTTTTCGATAACTTCTATTGTTAGTGAAGTAATTGGTAATTTAAACTGCAGGGTGTCTACAATGCTTCACTTTTCATTCATAACTGCAAAGTATTTAATTTATGACGCCTTTGAAACAGTACTGGTTTATTCGTCAATTGAAAATAGATACGTGTACGTATTAAATGGTGAACGTTAAAGTAGTGCCATAGTCCCAACGAATACGTTCTGCTGGATGCAAATCAGTTTTAGGACATTTTAGAAAACTGTTCAATTAAAAGATGACTGATGAGTCTTATGTAGACGAAACGCACGTCTGGTGTACTAAATTATAATCCTGGTACCTTTGATAACTAATTACAAATTCGATGAATTACTATGTTTTACGACAACAATTGGTTATTATTTTGATACGATAAGTGTACCGTTTCAACCTGTAATTTATGGATACTCTACGTTTTTACGCTTGAAATTCTATTGCCTTGAAATATCATTGATTTGGTCATATTTAGAAATCAACTGTTGATAAAGCTTTGACCTCTGAAATACTAAGGTTTTTCTACCTTAGGCATAGATTACCTTAGCTGTATTCGGGACAACTTTAAGAATTTTGGTCATCAATGCTCTTATTTTATTTGGCCTTTTTAACTTTTTAGGAATCAAGTGTCACTGATGAGTCTTTTGTAAACGAAACGCGCGTCTGGCGTAAATACAAAATATAAATCCTGGTATCTATGATGAGTTTATTTAGGCACATAACACATAACATGTCTAATTTTGGCTTTTTTTGTCAGTTGCATGCTGTTTATTCGTTAACTTAAATGAACTTTGATCATGCAATCGTATACCAATAAACATTGTTAATATACACAGTAGTTCAATTAAACATATCGGAACTTACGAAGAAATAGTGTGATTGGAACAAATTGTACAATAAAGTAAGATCTAACTTTTCACAAGACATGTATATTTCAATTTATTAGACAAATTATTTTATTCTACGCTGTAACTTCTTATCTTCCGAGATGAGTCGATAGGGTTTTTAAAAGCATCATCAAATACAACACTATTGTGTTAAATACATTCTTATAACCATTTACCAGTTTGTCACTGGTCTTGTCAGTATTTTTCTTTTTATTTCATCTTCACTCTATCATTCACACAACAGCAGATTATATATTAAACCGTAAGTTTGTAAGCTATAACAGTCAGCATTCTTTGATTTGAGATTATTCAATTCAGCTTTACATGTGCATTTGTTAATCATCTAAGGTATTTTTCAAATGATTTTTATTTCACGTTATTCTTTGCTTTAAAAAGAATTAAGTGTAATTAAAAAAAATGATACCCCGTTACGTGTTCGTTTGATAAGCTTAAGTCAGGACTTTCTGGTTGTCGCGAGTAAAATCTTTATTACTTCTTTTGCAATTATCGGTCTAATTTTATTTTTACGAACTAGATGACTGCTACGATGTGTCTAATTCTCAAATCGCTATGAACATATATTCGCTGTTTTAGAGATTTAGATACGAGAATAGTCTTCTGATCTAGTACTTTGGTGACTGTCAATTATTCCCGCTGTTACATTCGATGTTTTTAACATTGAAATTTATCTCATAAATGGATTCATGAAATTTAAACATCGGTTTATATTGTTGCCTCTAATCCAATAATGGGTATCAACATTTCTGTTAATTAATAAGTATAAGCATGAACTCTTCGGTCGCTGACTCTACACGATGTTTATATTATAGATAATATCCCAAATAATGTAGATGATTTTTCATTTTTACCAGTGTTAAGCTTGCATTCTTGAAAATTTAATGATCGTCTTAAAATGTTCAATGTAGAATTAAAATAAAGGATATAATTACATCAGATTCAGATTAATTTATCTATAAGTAGATTAGTACTTCGGTACTGGCATTAAAATATGGATATATTTTCTAGTAGTTTACAATGATAAAACTTTTTTAAAATGTTAAAGAATCTCCTTCAACCAAACCTCGGATTTCTCATACCGATTTTATTCTAATCACTATACGTTACAGTTTTATATGTTTATTATAGATTTTGAATTTTCATCGATAGCAATGTTAACTAAGTGATACCAATGCTTAACTTATGCTAGAAACTATGTACCGTTTAATGTTGCATTTATTACATTACATTTGGTTTATTTTACAAATAAAACCTCTATTTATATAACATGAACTCTTGGTTTTGGCTTGACAATTGGTTTACTTGTGCAACATACGCAAACGGAAGATAAAAAAGAAACATGCTGACTCACTGTATTCATCAGATTTGTAGAAATTAGACAAAGTATCATCTATGTTCTTGAACTATTTGAAAATATACTATCAATGAGTTATTACCCTGATATTGAAGAGATATATTTATCCCTGCCTTTTTCTAATATTTGGGTTTCGGACGAAAGAAATGTATAAGGATTGTTTTCATTTGTCCTTCACTGTTTACCATTTTACTCAAATTTTCGATATCATTACGATATATTACTCAATCAAGATATAATACCTAAATATAAGTCCAATAACCTTGCAGTATTCAAAATGTAACTCATGTTTCTTTTTATAAACGTTGATACCAGAAGTCATCTTTTGCTCAACATTAGAAATTCTTAAGTCACTATACAAAAAAGTTAAGTATTCATAAACAAAAACGCAAAAAAGTAAATGAAATAAATATTGTCAATTCGTAATGCATTTTAATGGATGCATAAAACTTAATCCAGAATTAACATCTTGGTAGTCGTGTAATTATTATATGCATCTTAATGATCAGTCGTGTTGTATCTTTTTCTTTACAAACGTTTGAAGCAAGATGATGGAAAATACAAAGTTCTAAGCACCTCCGTGCACCATTTTGATGATTATTATCGACTTGTACAAACTTGAAACGCTTGCTGACACTTTTCAAATTGATATATTTAAATAATTCTGATTAGATAAAGAAAAATGGTGATACAGTCCAACACTCACATTTCAGTTCAATTTATTATTGAGGAGGAAATGCTTCATTAATGAACAGTCAACAGTGATTTGAGGTCAATTAGTAAATAACAATGCATCAAAAGAAAATGCGTTATCATTGCTTTTATACATCTCTCCAAAGGATATTGAAATGGGAACTAATTTTATGCATTTGATTAATTATTGATACGAGTCATTAGCATTATGCAATGGCCTATATCTGGAGCATGTACTTCCTATGTCTGGAGCATGTACTTCAATGGTTGATGTATATGGATACGAGTCATTAACATTATGCACTGGCCTATGTCTGGAGCATGTACTTCAATGGTTGATCATTATGCACTGGCCGATGTCTGGAGTATGTACTTCAATGGTTGATGTTTGATTGATACGAGTCATTAGCATTATGCACTGGCCTATGTCTGGAGCATGTACTTCAATGGACGAGTCATTAGCATTATGCACTGGCCTATGTCTGGAGCATGTACTTCAATGGACAAGTCATTAGCATTATGCACTGGCCTATGTCTGGAGCATGTACTTCAATGGACAAGTCATTAGCATTATGCACTGGCCTATGTCTGGAGCATGTACTTCAATGGACGAGTCATTAGCATTATGCACTGGCCTATGTCTGGAGCATGTACTTCAATGGACGAGTCATTATCATTATGCACTGGCCTATGTCTGGAGCATGTACTTCAATGGAAAAGTCATTATCATTATGCACTGGCCTATGTCTGGAGCATGTACTTCAATGGACGAGTCATTAGCATTATGCACTGGCCTATGTCTGGAGCATGTACTTCAATGGACAAGTCATTAGCATTATGCACTGGCCTATGTCTGGAGCATGTACTTCAATGGACGAGTCATTATCATTATGCACTGGCCTATGTCTGGAGCATGTACTTCAATGGACAAGTCATTAGCATTATGCACTGGCCTATGTCTGGAGCATGTACTTCAATGGACGAGTCATTAGCATTATGCACTGGCCTATGTCTGGAGCATGTACTTCAATGGACGAGTCATTATCATTATGCACTAGCCTATGTCTGGAGCATGTACTTCAATGGTTGATGTTTGTTGAAGTACATCGTATTTGGTTTTTGTTTATTGTTTTCAGATGAGATCGTTAGTTTTCTTGTTTAAATTAGTTTACGTTTATCATTTCAAGCTGTTTATATCTTGCTATGTGAATCTGGTATTTGATTATTGCGGAAGACCGTGCAGTGGCCTGTTGTTGTCCTTTTATGTCGTTAGAGCTCTGGTGAAGACTTTCACAATTATTACACATTTTCTTATTTTTCTATCATACATAGTAATAAAGAGATACATTTCAGTAAGCAATCATTTTAATGAAATTCTTAATTAAGACAAGAACCGCTTAACAATTGTGTCATTACCAACCAATAAGGTTTAATGATCCCTCAGTTATATCTAATTGTCTTTACTAAATTTGTGATGGTGCTTCATTATAAGTTGTATAGGATTTATACAAGAACTAGAATTACCAGAACGTATCGAATATGAGCGATATGGTAATGTTATACTCTTGATTTACATGAGTTTCCCATTAAAACAATGGTATAGCAATGCATGTTTATCTAAGATTTAAGTTACTTGTTTACTTTAATCAGACAAATACACAAATTTGATTTTCTTTAACATGACGTATATTTGATTTTTAATTGTAACGCTAAGATACAAGATGTTTTATCGATTCTCGTCTTCTTTAATTCAAAAATATATTCATAATTTACAATTGACATGGCTTATCAAATTTTAAAATATTTTGTAATTAGAGATTATTAGTTTCTAGTACTAAAATTGAGAATGGAAATGGGGAATGTGCCAAAGAGACAACAACCCGACCATAGAAAAAAACAACAGCAGAAGGTCACCAACAGGTCTTCAATGTAGCGAGAAATTCCCGCACCCGGAGGCGTCCTTCAGCTGGCCCCTAAACAAAGATATACTAGTTCAGTGATAATGAACGCCATACTAATTTCCAAATTGTACACAAGAAACTAAAATTAAAATAATACAAGACTAACAAAGGCCAGAGGCTCCTGACCAGGGACAGGCGCAAAAATGCGGCGGGGTTAAACATGTTTGCGAGATCTCAACCCTCCCCCTATACCTCTAGCCAATGTAGAAAAGTAAATTTATCATATACCTCAACCAGCTGGGTCAATCTGAATCATCAATTTAACAGATAAAATGTTAGGGATCATTATAAACCCCAAAAGTAGAAATTTTTACGACAGGTGACACATTTGGAGCAGGATTGCTTACCCTTCCAGTGTACGTTTGTCTTCATCGATTTATGTGGGATTTTCTTTCGCAGTTGTCTTTAATTTTGCATTTTGTGTATTTGTATTCTTCTTTTCGTCGTTTTAGGCTTTTTGCCATTTCTTTGTCAGTTTTTGTCGACTTATGAATGTGTATATCCCTTTTTTAACCAGTTTTCTTTACTTTGACCAAAATTATCTGCTTAGAAAAGGAATTTAAAATTCTGAATGTGCTTTATAATATTTGGTTGTTCCGAATTATTTTGTGTTTAGAAAGAGAGAGAAGATAACAAAGTGATAATCATAAGTTGAAGAAAAACTTATTTTATATAGCAAGTCATTGGACATAAAATCAAAAAATGACAAAAATTCAAACAGCAGACTATAAAATTGAAAATGGAAATGGGGAATGTGTCAAAGAGACAACAACCCGACCATAGAAAAAACAACAGCAGAAGGTCACCGACAGGTCTTCAATGTAGCGAGAAATTTCCGCACCCGGAGGCGTCCCCCAGCTGGCCCCCAAAACAAATATATACCAGTTCAGTGACAATGAACGCCACACTAATTTCCAAATTGTACACAAGAAACTAGAATTCAAATAATACAAGACTTACAAAGGCCAGAGGCTCCTGACTACAAAGAAAACTAACATCTGAGCTGTACGTAGTTTCAACTGCATCGGAAGGGTAATCATATACTAGTTAAGTCATTCAGTGGTTGTCGTTTGTTTATGTGTTACATATTTGTTTTTCGTTCATTTTTTTTTTATATAAATAAGGCCATTAGTTTTCTCGTTTGAATTGTTTAACATTGTCATTTTGGGGCCTTTTATAGCTGACTATGCGGAATGGGCTTTGCTCATTGTTGAAGTCCGAGCGGTGACCTATAGTTGTTAATTTCTGTGTCCTTTCGGTCTCTTGTAGACAGTTGTCTCATTGGCATTCATACCACATCTTCTTTTTGTAAACTCTTGATTTAATCATGAGAAGAAGTGATTGATTGCCATTGAGAAAACTTTCCACAAAGGATTAAACGACGTAGATTAATCAATTATACAACAAACTGTAATATTCAACAACGAGCAAAACGAGTACTGTCTAAAAAGCTTTAAAAAGTTTCGAAATGACATTTGAAACAATTAACGAGAAAGTACAAATTAATATGTATATTTATATATATCAGGTCTTTTTTCGAGGGTAAATATTGACGATGTAATTTCCGATAGGAACTCCTTTTATGGCTTAAGCCTCGGTCACACCTTACCGGATAGCACGAACAGACGCCTAACGGATGAAAATAAAAGTTATCCGTTGGGAGTCCGTTGATGTACTGACCGAATAAAACGGACGTGTAACGGATGCATAACGGACACACACCGGATATGCAACCTACGAGAAACGGACACGTACCGGACAGAAGGTTGCAGTCTTGTAATTGACTGCTCCATAGGCTTACATGCTAAACAGCTGATCTTTGAAAATAAAAATATAAAAAATGCTTCATAGAAAAAAAATTTCATGTTCATATCATGTATGTACTAATGTTAAATTGTGATTTAATCGAAAAAAAGGGGGTCTTGCCACGAAGAATAAATAGTTACGCAATCCTGAAGTCAAAACATTTTTTTTCTACTTTCTGTTTGCTATTTTTACTAGGCCGCACCACTTCCAGTAAACATGATATCCTTCCACTTTCCTGGATTGATATCCCCAAAAGATGCAAGATTTTTTTTAAAGTCTATATATATGTCTCAATTCAGCATAAACCTATGATCAAACAGAAAAAATTGAGTTCAGAAAAAAATTCAGAAAAAAATGCACTATTTTGTTTCCCTCCATGTTTTGACATGCACCGGAAACTGGAGTTGTAATACAAGACTGGTACCTATAACAATAATGACATGTCTTAAAAATATAAATCAATTACTTTGTTTCATTGAGTAGCCATATTTGAACATAAAAAATGCCATTATAAGAACTGTTTGACTGTATTAATAAAAATAACCCCACTATTTTAAAGCAGTACCCCTTTCTGAAAACAGGCAAAATTTGGAAATCAGTCATGTCTACTAAATGGTCTGTAAATCTCATTCTAGTCTATCTTTATGAATGTTTTCCTATTATTTGGATATTGTGGAGCTAGAAGAGTACTCTTATCTATTATTTTTATTTTTTTCCTCCTGTTTAAATGAACCACATTCAATAGTTTCCCCTCCCCCTTTTTTCAATGAAATCTACCCAAGTGGGCCTCTTGTTTAAGTCAAAATTGAAAAACTACCCAAAACTTTTTCATATTGAAGAATTTGCTACAATACAACTATCTGGACACAAGAAAAACCATACCTTTCTCTTTTTTGATTATACTGGTCTTTATACATCCTTACTATATCATGGTTTTTAGACTGTACTTGACCCACCAATGCATAGAAAATTTGAATTAAAATTCAAGAAAAAACAAAATGAATACTCAAGTTGGTGTTTTTGGTAAGAATATTGATTACTTGTCACACCTAATCACAAAAATCCTTGTCATGATGGATAGTTTTAGAAAAATTCTACTTTTAAAACAAATTTTTAACCCAAATATGGAAATTTCAATTAACCATGCAGTGCCGCAGACAGGAAAAGAAGTATAGACTCATGAAAAATGAACATTTTGTGAAAATCTTTTCACCAAAAGTTCATTTTATACATATTCTACCTAAATGTCAACAATTGAGCCATGAAAATAATAACCCTAAAGAAAAACATCACTTTTGTATGTAGCTGTCTTCTCAACTTTGCTCCAATTTTCAATAAAACTGTGCAACTAAAATTTTCATCATAAGAAGAAAATTTATTGAGAAAAAAATCTGTCTATGTTCTTTTTGGTTCAAAACCATGTATGTAATACCATCAAAATCTCAATTTGCCTCAAACTGTTGTGCTTTATATCTATTAATACTTTTGAATGGTGTCTAGTATAAAAATGCATAATTATTACATAATTTCATTTTTTCAGTGTAATAAAATTAACGGTATCAATTTTCTTGCACCAGATGCGCATTTCGACAATACATGTCTCTTCAGTGATGCTCGTGGCCACACTATTTGAAATCCAAAGCTTATATAAAAGATGAAGAGTTATAATCCAAAAGGTCCAAAAAGTATAGCCAAATCCGTGTAACTTGATACCCCATGATTTTTTTCACTTTAAAAGTTCTTAAATCATGATGTTTTATCATTCTGGGCACACAAAAGTCCACATGAGCTACTTCCTTGCAGTGAACAAATGAAAAAATTACCCTATGCAGGTTGCAGTCTTGTAATTGACTGCTCCATAGGCTTACATGCTAAACAGCTGATCTTTGAAAATAAAAATATAAAAAAATATAAAAAATTGCTTTCAAAGGTCAAAAATAAACAGACAACCTTATGACTTACAGACAAACAATAGTACACAAAACACAACATAGAAAAACAAAGACTGAGAAACACAAACTCAATCGAAAACATGGGTGCAGGGTTCCCATGTGTTCCGGAAAGGTAAACAGATCCTGCTCTGCGTATGCCACCCGCAGTTGTATTTTTTACAGAAGTACAAATCCAGTTATAAGGATAATTCGATAGCTCAAAATCTGGTAAAAAAGGATTGGATTGAACTTAGGTAAATTTCTGTCGTAATCTGTCAAACAGATATCGGTCAAAGGTCTAAGTCTAGAACTTAGATTCAAGATATTTACTGGTGAATAAAACCCCATGATCCTGTTGCCTTGATATTGACTGGGTGCCTTTGTATTTGAGTCGGTTGAAGCAAAGTTGATTTGTTGCTAAAAGTGTGTTTAAATGACCTTATGTGTACTCCTCTAATATAATAGTGTATGTGTATGCTTTAATTTTTAAATCGTTAAACCTGTATTTGGAACTATGGCATGAATAAAAACACTCCCAAAAGACATAAAAAATTGTATATAATAAAAAAAAATAAGCATGAATGAACACTCGCCGCATGATCTATAACTAATGGCATTCATTTAAATAATGCCTTTTTGGCGATCCTATGCACATAAAAAAGACATAAACATCATTTTGAAATATGTTTATGATGTCGCGCGCTATTTATCCTGAAATGTTAAAGTGAAATATTAATGAAACATATATTTTTTAAAGTTCATTGATCATATTCAATGGTCGTTCATGCATAAGTTAATTATGGTTTTAAAAAAATATATATATTTTAACATTATTCTAGGTTTGTTTTTATAAGTTCCAGTGTAAACAAGAAAAGCATTCCATATTTTTTTTCAAATTAAGTTCAAGCTTTTCGTTTGTTTAGTATTCATTGTATCGTTGTCATGGAGAATAATTGCAGTCGTGTTTGTTTTATTTCAGTGGGTATTTGAACCCCTCGTGAATTTTATCAGCCAATTTTATCCTGATATGTGTAAATTTATAACTAGAAAGTAAAGAATGAATTGATCCGATTAAGCAGACGTTAATAAATTTACGATTTCAATTATTCAACTAATCATTTCGATTATATATTTGATTGATTTTTGGTATTGATCATGCGCATTACTACAGCATACAGCAGGGTTAGATTTAAAGTTGATGCTATAAAACAATTATTAAGAAGAAAAAGAAATTAATGCACATGCAAATCGAACGATAAAAAAACTTAGAAATATAGGAAGTGATGAGAATGGCCATTTAATCATTAGCATTAGACCCCATGTACTACGTATTTCAGCTGTTGCATGTCTATTCCATACTTAAAGCGTGGCATTTTCTCAACAAGGATTGAGAGAATTTGTTACATATCGCTCAACCGTTAATGCCCTTTCAGAGGTTGTTCACCGTGTGCGCATAAACTAGGTTTAATTTCTACAAACAAATGTCCACTTTTAGTAAGGTTATTGTTTTATTGATGAGTATTGAATATATTTGACCTGTCATCTGGTCTGACCCTGTAACTGAATTGTAATAATTGACATTCTACTGACAGATAGAGCTAATGGTCTACATTTTTTATATCTAAAAGAAAGCGTTTAACAGGTATGTTTAAAACATATAGCCTGCTCTTAAATGTAAATGATGGAAAACGATAGTGTGATATGTATCAAGCGTCAATGATGAGTTTTTTGTAGACGAAACATGCGTATGGCCAAAAAACTAAATTTTAATCCTGGTATCTATGATGAGTTTATTATCCATAGTTGGATAGTACATGTCAGTTTTGACTGTTAAAATCAAGTCATTGGGGAAATTGCATCAGTCCCTGTATCTCTTATCATGATAAGTTATTTACGGAATTATTGTAATGATTAACCAAGGAACTAAAACACACCAACGAGGTTTGTTTTCATTAGAGGCATCTATTGTTCCATTCTTGTTATGTCTTTTGAATATTTCGTATAATGTATAACTTTGCAAAACACTCATTATAGGCGAGTGACTTTAACCATAAAATTTAATTTTTAATGCACCTACCTAACACACGACTAAATTATATATCATTTGAAAGCTACACATCTGTACTATCTGTTTTGCCCGGTCGTAAAAACATCGTACGGTGCAATTGCCGTCATTTCTGCCGTGAATGTCACCAACCGAATAAGGCTTGGCACCGAGTTAGGAAATACATGAGCCACAAGATGGGTAAACGAGTGCCGTGGTGTAGTGCATCGGACTGAATTTTCGGCTTTCCTTGACACCATTTGTGAGTATGGTCTTGAGGAAACGGTAAAAGTCCGTCGGAAGGGGACGATAAATGGCTGACCCGTGTTAAGAGAGAGCCATATCTCTTGCACGTTAAACACACCTTTATAAATTTCGAAAAAGAGCAGGCTAATGCCGCTACAAGGCAGCACTCGCACCCGCAAAGTGGAAAGCGATTAATTTAAGTTGCAAAACTTGTTTCCCAATCCACTATAAATAAATATGTTTAAACTAAGACGGGTGTCACATGTGGAACATGATCTGCTACCCTTTTGGAGCCCCTGAGTTCACTCAAAATCTTTTTTGGGGGTTTGTGTTACTCAATCTGTAGTTTTATATGTTGTGTTTTGTATACTGTTGCTTGTCTTGTTTGTTTTTTGCCCGGCTTTGTCAGTGCGTTTTTAATTATGAGTTTGATGTCCCTTTCATATATTTCGTCACTATTCAAGTAGTAAAAAGTTTTAAAATTATAGATCAGTGTAGCTAAATGTATCATGATAACGATTTGGTTTTTATATATATATATCACCGTGAGCAAATTAAGTTATTTTCGCGGATATTTGTCTTATTGCGTTAACCTTCTTCACTTTACTTTGAGGTGATGTTTTGGCCGATTTTCATTACTGCAAGTTAATGTCTTTAAAGTAAAATAATACCAAAGGGACAATCAACATCACAAACCATGAATCAATGTCATTGTGTATGTAAAACACTATAAGCAGTTGTGAAATAACAAAATGAAAAAGTCAAATACCATTCCTGACCTCATAAGATCATTCGCTGTTTAGAAGTGTTCGTTTTCATGGTATGCTGTGTTTTTTGGACTGGTGTTCGTCTCTTGGACTTTAATTTTATTTTGTTCATGGTTTTAACTAACTTGATTTGTTTCTTACGGAAGCTTATAGGGGCCTTATGCTAGTTACTTAAGGCCCCTATAAGCTTCCGTACATTTGTATTTTTAAAGCTTATGTAGAAAATACTCAAAGCATCTTTTATTCAAATAATTAAAGCGATTAAACTTCTAAACACATTGAATATGACTTACTATAACACGATTTTAAACTAAATAAGAAGCAGCCGCATTTTATTTAGTTCGTTTACATCCCACTTAAGACAACCAAGTGTTTCTAAACAAGTTTACTCATTTCAATGTTGCCTACGATTTAGTTGCAAAGTAATGTTTGCATTTAAACATGATTACAAAAAGTCAAAAAGTTTGACTTCGTAAAAAACATATTGTAACCTCAATTACCCTGCATATATTCTTTTCTTACGTTAAATACCCCTTCTTTTATTATGGAAAATCATTCTCCTCCCTGATATTCACAATTAGCGATGTGCTATTTTAACATAGATTAACAAAATGATTGCTATTTGCAGATGGCAGATTTTTGGGCAACTGCAAACACTTCAATAGAAGGCTGTTCCATGAACAATAATTAATAATTGCATCTTAAAATTACAAAACAAATATTCCTTGACCTAAAACATATACATTTATTAATTTTTTTAGCATACAAATATCTATTCCCCAAGATATATTTTGCTTTTTGAATAATTTTTCATTTTTTTTAGATTTGTGATAAATTTCAATTTTCGGGAAATTTTGCGCATCGAATCTCTTATTTTTTGTTTGATTTGGAAATTATGTATCATGTTCCATAAAGTTCATATGATCTTTTGGAAATTTTTATGGTACAAGAATTAGAAAATGGCGTTTTATTTAGTAATCGCAAAAATTGGAATGTGTTTTCATGACCTTTGACCTTGATTTAACAAAAATTGCACCGTACGATTTTTTTACGACCAGGCAAAACAGAAAGTACAGATTAACAGCTTTCCAATGATATATAATACAGCCGTGTGTTAGGTGGGTGCATTAAAGTCGTTAACTAAGCGTCTTTTTGAAATAAATCACTCGCCTATTATGAGATCAAAGATAAAATAATTGATTCATATTATTTTTCAGAATAACTTTGACTCCGAGGGATATTTCAGGGAACTAATAACGAGAAACAAAATTAGAATTAAACTGAAAGCTGCAAGAGAGAGAAGAAATACTTTAATTGATACCGATTCTGAGGAGGAGGAAGAGGATAAGCTGGATCGTCACAGTGCTGGCCCATCATTACTCAGCAAGATTTTAAAACAGCCAATGTCTGAGACTCCTAACGGTGGTAATACTACCATAAGTCAATCAAAAAACGAAAATAGGGATTCTGGAAAAGGCACACCATCAGTAGATACCATACAGAGTTATAATGATGGAAGTATACCACAATTCTCGCCGGCTAAAACTATGGTAATTCATCTAATTTTCTACGCATATTACAGTTGCTGTTTTACATTATCCATTTGATTTCACAATAGACTAGTTTTGCTACATGTGTAGATGACTTAGAGTAAATATTATAACAATCTACCCTAGGTTTTTATAGTTCAACAATTGAACAAGTTTTGCCAGCTCTTCTTTATAACTGATTTTGACACCTCACTCTAGAACTAAACCTAACAGGTCCGGCTTTCAAGAACCACTGATGAGTCTCATGTACTCGAAACAGGCGTCAGGCGTACCAAACTATAAGCATGGTGTCTTTTGATTGTTTATTTACTAATCTATATATCAACATAGTTATTAATTTAATTTGTTTAACGTATTGCCATTTTGAAAATTCAATTTGCCGAATAATTCGTACAATATAGAATTATAGTTTTCCAACCACTGGCTCAACATTGGAATGGAAGTGACGACGCCCCTAAACGCACAAATGACGTTCACTAAAACCACAGTTATTGACGGAAATGCATCGAACTCGAAAGTTGTCTATTTCGTAAGCACTTTTTTAAAGGGAAATAACGCATATAAAAAGTCCACTATATATTTAGTCCATATGACTTTATTTATGGTTTTGTTTTGACGATCAGTTTTGTTTCAAATAGTTTGTCTCTATCTAATTATAGTTTGCACACAAAAAATATCTATAATTGTTTTACAAGATAATGCACCCCCTCCCACCCCCACCCCAAAATAAAACCATGTCGGAATAACACATTTTTATTGATGGCTGGGTATAATGGAAAATGTGAGATTGTGCAATTTTCAACATGTATTTCAATCTATTTAATCATTTTGTCTTAATTGCTTTCAGAAAAGAGTGAAATTGAAACTAAAGACTGCCAAACATTTATCCTCGGTCGCGGAGCTGAAAAAACGAAATAAAAAGGAGCAAGAAAAACAAATGGAGTTACTTGAAACAATACGTATGTTGAGGGGAGTAGATAAAGAAGACTTTTATAGAGATTCAGAAACCGAGAGTGAACAGGAAGTGTCGGATTATGCAGAATTTGGCCTCAAAAACAAACATGATATTAAACACAGAGAAAATGTAATACACGAAATCATGAAAAACAATGAGCAAACTTTAAATCGTCAAAGAATACTGTCACCGATAGCAAACCAGCTGCTTACCCCTGAAAGATGTTCTTCTCCGGAATGTGCAACTTCAACTGTTCCTACAACTCCAACCTCACACCGATTAAATATTTTTCTACTTCCGGATTCTCCGTCACGAGCAGAAAAATCTCCAGAAATACATCAAGTCGAGATCCATACCGAAAGTTCTATGCCACCACAGGTTGTGAAAAACCCTCATGTTTCGAAATTAAAAGATAAACCCACAGGTACAAGGCGAAAATGTAAGAAATGTAAAAAGAAAAAATATGTGGTAACGTCTGGAAGCAAAATTGACAGTAGATGGCCTAAAGGTCATAAACTTTTTACGCAACCAACGTGCGATTACAGTTCACAAAATTGTTGTAAGATTAGCGAATGTTATACATGTTATACAGACGTAAACCATGACATGGTTGCAGTGAAAAGTAACTCTGATATCAAACGAAATAAACGAAGAGACGTTAAACTGAGAAAAATTTGTTTTGAGCATGCTGCTTGGAGAGAAACACTTATTCGTATTGCATATGAAAGAGAATTCGATTACCTTAAACAGCGTTCGCTTCGTGCAGCACTTTATCCTTATCAAAAAAGTAGTCTGGAGAAATTAGTTGCTAACGCAACGCCTAATTTAAAGAACAGCTCAAATACTTCAATGAACCCAAGATTGTTTTCGTCCTTGCATGTGTCATCAAGACGACCAAAAAGCATGCCGGTTAAAATTGTGAGTGGACAATCGCAACAGTTACGCAAAGATGAAAAAACAAAACTGAAATGCTTAAAATTCCAAACTGTCAATAATGATGGTAGTGACAATACAGGCACTGTTCGTACGAAATCTGGACATACTAGCAACGACCAAGGTTATGATTCTGATGAAAACTGCACAGAAACTCAAGAACAAATACATAACGACAGAATACAAACCAACAACATCCCAACAGACGTGACTGAAAAACAACGAAAACAAAAACTTCAGGTTTGGAAATGAATCCAATACTTATTGCATGAGAATATGTGATTTGCATAATTAGGCTTAACTTCTCATAAAAAACAAGAATGAGTCCATAGTACACGGATGCCCCACTCGCACTATCATTTTACATGTTTTCTGGACCGTGAAATTCGGGTCAATACTTTAAAATTGGCATTAAAATTAGAAAGATCATATCATAGTTAACATGTGTACTAAGTTTCAAGTTGATTGGACTTCAACTTCATCAAAAACTACCTCGACCAAAAACTTTAACCTGAAGCGGGACGAACAAACGGACGAACGAACGGACGAACGGAGGCACAGACCAGAAAACATAATGTCCCTCTACTATCGTAGGTGGGGCATAAAAAAATCCGTTTATTTTTCACAGCATATATACTGTTTAAACGAATTATTTGTATCCTTCATTCATTTCGGTATATTCTTAGGTACTAGCAGTCTGTGTACATTCCGTCAACTTCGTTTGATTGGGAAAAAATAAAACTATTATTATGAAAAAATATTTATTCAAATGGCTATTACTGTTATATTGAACCATTGAATTTATTGTACAAAGATTGCTGAAATGTTAAACTTTTATCAAAATAGTCGATTGTGGTGATCGGTCTTTTTTTTAAATTTAAATATAATGTTGAAATGACTAGTGTAGTAAGACTTGATCATTCAAATTCTCTCACAATGAAAATCGAGTACATTTATTGTAAATTTTTGATAAATATTTGTTTTTATTAAACAAACATTTTGAATTATTCATATTTTTAATCATAAATATCAAATGTTATATATTCAAGTGTTAAAGTGGTGAGAAATCATTATCGAAGATGAAGCTTGGCATTGTTTTTCCAAAATGACAGAATATTAACCTTAATAGTGTTTATGATGAACAAAATAACGAGATCTTGTATGATTGTTTATTTTGACATTTCGGATAAGACCTCTAGATTCAGGAACGATGTTAAAAAGAAAACGAATGTCACATCAAAAAGAAGAAATTGCATAGAAACACGATAACACTATTGAAGTGTGGTTAAATGAAAAACTGCATCTAACGTTTAAAATCGTCAACCTGATATTTTTATAAGTTGTTTTTTATATACCTTAATTAGTTTTCAACTTGCTTCAATGCTATTTTCGTTGAAGAATGAATAAAAAAATGCATGATTTCAAATAAATATTGCAACTGTCCCTGAATGTCTTCATTTTTGTTTGGGACTTATGAAAAGAGACACTAAAGACATCAAAGGGTTATCAAATTCATGTGTCGAAAACAAGTTGACAGCGCTTTTGCAGAAACGAAAACAGTTTACAAAACTCAAAATAGAAAATGGAAGACTGAGTTATAACACCAACCCTTCTCGAAACCAGGGATAATCTCAGGTACCCTCGAATTGTAAAATTATTCTGTTCAGAATCAGGCACTCGTCATGTAAGCAATTTTATAGACCAGGCGTTAGTTCATTTTAATGACCGAAAAATACTTTAAGTATGCATCGCACTGTCATGAAATACAGAGAGAGCAATCTGAACTGTTATAGCAACACAATAATGGGACAACAATCGAACGACACAAACAATCAAAAGACGTCTACTAAACAACAAACATGACAGCTATCAACAGTAGACAGGTGTTATGCAAACGGACAAGCTCAAAATGATGACTAGTATATATAAAAAAGAAGATGTGGTATGATTGCCAATGAGACAACTATCCACAAGAGACCAAAATGTCACAGACATTAACAAGTATAGGTCACCGTACGGCCTTCAACAATGAGCAAAGCCCATACCTCATAGTCAGCTATAAAAGGCCCCGATATGACAATGTAAAACAATTCAAACGAGAAAACTAACGGCCTTATTTATGTAAAAAAATTAACGAAAAACAAATATGTAACACATAAACATACGACAACCACTACATATACAGGCTCCTGACTTGGGACAGGCACATACATAAATAATGTGGCGGGGTTAAACATATTAGCGGGATCCCAACTCTCCCCTATCCTGGGACAGTGGTATAAAAGTACAACATAAGAACGAACTATAAAAATCAGTTGAAAAAGGCTTAACTCATCAGATGGACAAAAATATAAGTGGACGTGGCCGGGTACTTATACATCCCGACACAAAACGACACAATGAACAGATCTGAGAGTACTCGCAGTTATCTGACAGCTAGTTCAAAGCCACTAACAACTAATAAAAAAATCATGCATCTAAGAATAAACTATCAATCCGTACACATCCAACATCCAATGGATTTAGTGTAAAGACATCATAAACTGCCACAGAAAAACATGACCTTGTGCAATGCCAAGTTACAGGTATTGACAGATTGTAGATCCATGAATATGTATATATATAACATACTAGTAAAATTTAGTTAGCTTTTAATCTACTGATAACAAAATCAATATGGATTTCAATAAAAACAATATTCAATGATCTTATTACGGTGTTGAATAGGTAACCTTTTAGAATAAGTTTTTTTAAAGGAACGACAAGTTTACATGGATCATTTCTAAATTTCCGGGCACGGTTAACAACATTTCCGTAAAAATGAGGATGTGCTATCCCGTTTGAAATAAGTTTTCTACAGGTACATACAAACTTCAAAACCAAATCTTTATATCTATGGAAAAATTTAGTAAAGGTTTTCAGTAATTTATGGTAACAATATCCCTGGTTTAATAATTTACCTGTAATACATAGGTTGCGTTCATTAAAATCAAAAACGTCACAACACACACGGGCATAGCGAACAAGTTGTGAAATATAAACACCGTAAGATGGTGCAAAAGGAACATCACCATCTAAAAATGGAAAATTAACAATAGGGAACGAAAAATCGTCTCTTTTGTCGTAAATTTTAGTGTGGAGTTTCCCATTTAAAACCGAAATATCTAAATCCAGGAAAGGACAGTTATTACCGAATAAATTTGATTTATTTAAAGTAAGTTCCTTGGGGTAAATTTCAGCAGTATATTGAGAAAATTCTTGATTATTATCATCAAGATAACGGTAAGTGTTGTTGAATTTATCAATTAAATGCAATTTCGACGGGTCTTTAAAGGTTGGTTAAACATTCCACCGCTCCTAATTTATAGACACAGTATCATTCATTTCATATTAGGTATGTATGCTTCTTTTTCAGTTAAGTTATTTGTCTCTATTTACTTTAGTTTATATGAGGTTTGTCACAAATATCACATTCCTGTGTAATCCAAGAAATTCGAAAAATCTTAGGAAAAAGACATATGTTATTGGTTTTAAAAAAGCAAAAACATTTAGTCCACCTAATTGACTATTATATTACTTTTGAATAAGGTGAAAATGGAATGTTGTAGTTGATATATGTTCAAGACACGACATATTAAAATATTATTGATCCAAATCCATATCAGACCTGACTTTAGTTTAAGATTGATGTCAAATAGATGTAGGAAGATGAGGGTATGAGTTTCAATGAGACAACTCTCCATGCAAGTAACAATTTATAAAAGTAAACCATTATAGGTCAAGGTACGGCATTCAACAAGGAGCCTTGACTCACACCGAACAGCAAGCTATACATGTTTATATGTGAACAAGACATATAATGAAACACAAAATAAATGTGTATGTGTAACGATGCAATATCGGAGTAATAAAATGAGAATGAAAGTCAAAAGGTCAAAATTAAATGAAAGCCAATAAAAACTAACATGAATCCGTCTATAAATCATCATAATGGGGGTCAACAAAAATACAAGGTATGTCTTTTATCAATTCAATTTACCGCGGCAGCTTCATCATGTTGCATAAGTGATCTATTATAATTGTATGCCTTAATTATACATTCTTGCAAGGACTTTTGTTAATTTATTGTTTAACGGATCAATTTGTATCTTAATTTAACAATTTTGTTTTCAATCAAAGCTACAGACAAACAAAATATTGCTTAATAAAGTGCAAATACATCAAATATGACAATGAGTGTGATGTATATTAGATCTCAAGGAAATATGTATGTGAAGTACAAAAAACTACAAACAGTAAATATCTATATATCTTCAAAATATTTGAGAAGACGCCAATTGTCGTATAAGTTGAAGGAACACTTACTATACTATGAAAAGAGACATCAGCTACCAGTAAAGGGCAAGGTCATTGCCAAACTCAGAGGGGCCAAGACGACCACTAGTTGCATCCTGGCTTCGAATGACACATACAAAAATTCATGTGTACAAGGTCATCTGGTGATAAGGTGGTATTAAATAGCTGACATAATTAAAAAGTGTCTTCTTTAACCTTAAGTTAAGGTTATGACCAAGTTCAAATTTTATTGGAGCGTTTAAATTATATAATTCATTTTTATGACAACATGGACAAGGAGTGGGAATTTTGGATTCATTTTTCATCACAAATGGTGGACGTTCTACAGTCACTGAAGATATGAAATAAACTCCCTCAAAACAAAACCCTGAAATTAAAAGCAGCAGTCATACAAATACCATAAAAAAATACTGACTACCTTAGATCCTTCAAATGGGTAAGTACTAGTAGTTCCCGTTCCAATCCTGTCACCTTACGCGCGTCTGGCGTATTAAATTATAATCCTAGTACCTTTGATAACTATTCGTGGTGTTTATGGCTATTAAAAAAATGTTGAAAGAACAAATAACAGGGGCGAACTCATGTGAGGACAAACGATCGCATACCAGTCAGAGAGATTATAGCTACGACTAGTGGAACATACATGTTTGTACGCGCGGTCATCTATAACAGATAATCCATAACGGTCAACTAAATCAACATGACGTACGTGCAACTTTCGAAGAGATGATTTTAACCTCATCCTTAAAAGAAGGACGGAAGATACCAGAGGGACAGTCAAACTAATAAATCGAAAATAAACTGACAACGCCATGACTCAAAATGAAAAAGACAAACAGACAAACAATAGTACACATGACTCAACATAGAAAACTAAAGAATAAGCAACACGAACCCAACCAAAAACTCGGGTGATCACAGGTGCTCCGGAAGGATAAGCAGATCCTGCTCCACATGTGGCACCTGTCGTGTTGCTCAGGTAGCAATACACAGTTAGAAGTTTAGTTTCGCATTATGGCCCCTGTGAATTTTTTAAATATGAAAGTTTTTGTACAATAAAATAGATTTTTAGATAATTGAAGAATAATATAGCCTTCTTAGTGGGTTTATATGAACATTAAGATTGTTTTTAACATGTTTTATAGGCCATTTATATGATTGAAAGTCCGTATTTTCCTATCCGTACCGTTCATAGGTCCATACATTATTGTAGTGTTTATCAACAAAGATTTTGCGCTCGATCTTTTCAATTCAATTTTATGGAAAAACGAGCAGATAAGCATATGATTTTTTTGGGACCACTTGATAGATATAAACCTATGGATTCAGGAAAGGTATTACTGTAATTGATTGAAATTTTCCTTTAGACCAAATTTTGGAGACTTTTGTGACATGTTCACCCCCCTTTTTGGCTATATTTTGTATCTAAGAAATGCAGATTGTTGCCATGGTTACACCCAAGAGGGATTATATTTCACCCTTATGACCATTAGAAATCAAATATATGGAAGATTCTCTTTCTATAAGTATATACATGCATAACACACATATAAAGCCTTCTTTGTTAGACAGGAGGGGAAAGAGGGTGTTTAAAAATTATGAGTGTCAATTTTAAGTTTTTTTCCTAACTGTGTATTGCTACCTCATGTTATATCAAATCCGGTAAATAGTCTAATTCGGTAGGTCACATTCATGAAAGGGAAAGGGATTGTAGTTACTACGTAAGGAACATATCCGGTATCATCTGTGAAACGGTTATTCCATAACGGTCAACCAACTCGTGATGGCGTCCGTAAAATTTACGATTTGATGATTTCAACTTCACCATTTGGAACTCTTGGTTAAATAGCTTCCTTGTGAGCAGCAACCCTCTATCAAGAAAATTATGATAGGAAATGCAAGCACGGGAATATCGTATCAATTGGGAGATATATACCCCGTATGCAGGTGTTGCTACTTAGAAATGGAAAGTTCACAATCGGAAAGCTGAAATCATCTCTATTTTTTTGTTTTAACCGACCCTCATTACATATGTCAATTTTTATATGTAAGTCAAGATATGAGGCCGACTTAACTGTATCTGTTGTATCCTTTATCTCGAGTTCGATTGGATAGATGCATTCAACATAGTCACCAAATTTTGAATTATTTAGTGAGAGAACATCATCTGTATTGCGGAAAGTAACGTTAAAAGTTATTGCTAACGTCTTATCTTTCTTCCTAATAAGTTCCTGTATGAAGTCAGCCTCATAACAATAAAGAAACAAGTCGGCAAGAAGAGGGGCACAATTGGTTTCCATTGGAATGCCGACAATCTGTTGAAAAACACGTCCCCCAAACGTAACAAATATGTTGTCAATCAAGAAATCAAGCATCTTGATACTGTCAGATTCAGAGAATTTTTTGTTTGAATCAGAGTGATCCTTTACAAAGTAGGATTTATCCCTCCCTAAGAAAGATACGTGTATCTACGTTGGCCATTCTTTTTTATGAAACAAATCAATACCAACTCTTTCAATTTGTCTTTAAGTTTGGAATGTGGAATACTTGTGTAAAGTGTAGAAATGTCAAATGTGTTAATACTATTGCAAGATGAAAGAGAGTAAGATTGTATGTACTCTAAAAGATCTTTGGAATGTTTTAGTATCCTCACCTCTAGAATAAAAGCCCCATCATTGAACCTTTTCTTCTCTTGGTCAGAAAAGAGTTAAATGTATCAGATCACGTGAACACATTTGTTTTAAAAACAAGGTGAAAGTAAAGTTTAAATTTTGATAAGAGCAGTTACTGATGTAGATGTAGATGTATACCGCTGTTCGAGATTCATCAATCGATTGAGAAAAACCCAAATCTGGGTTACAAACTAAAACTGAGGGAACCACATCAAATATAGGAGAAGAACAATGACACATCAGAAACACTAAAATGCAACACACACACGGAAACGAACTATAAGATAACAGCTGCCATTTTCCTGACTTTATTCAGAGACGAAAACAATGTGATATATAAATGCATAGTACATGAACTACAAGAGTATATAGCATATAAGTAAGTGATATAAACGAAAATTCATTAACGCACCTAGTAGAAAATGTCAATTTCATACTACAGAGCACATGGTAAAGTCAGTCGAACGCTAGTGGACCTGCAAGATTATTGCAGAAGTTACCTATTTCCAGTTAGACGAGATAAGTTTTTATTGAGTTATGAGTATGTGTCAGCTTATGACATTCCATACTGTCATCTATAATCAACTGACAAATGTAGACACACTTAGGCAGATAATATGATACTACTCGGGAACCAGAAGTAAACAATAGGAACACTGGACATAACGGATTTATCAATCATCCTGGTTTAGAATATGTATTTCCGAGCAAATTATTTTTACATACACAAAAGCATGTAGCAGCAGGTAGATAAAAGTGTTAATTAAAAGAGGATAGGCTCGAGAATAAGGGTATGGAATGGTTCCTATTTTGTAGGCAAAAAAAGTATAACAAAACAATCGAACTCTAAGGTAAATAAAAAGTGGAAGTCCATAAAACTGACAACATCAAGCGTTACACCGTTATCAACCAATGGAACGTTCCGAATGGAAAACAACTGTCAAATTCTTGTACATGTGTATTTTTAACATCCCACTTGTATGACAGTTGTTATAATTATTATACGCTATATTAAGTACAGAAACTTGATTAAAGTTGATAAAATTTCAGTTTAAGGTGGTATGGGTGTCTTTCGCCTTCTTTGATTGTGAAAAACAGAGAATCTTAGGTCCAGATTTTCAATCAAGTAAGCAAAATTTGATGCAGGAATGCTGTTAACGAATCTGAATTTGCATTAAATAGAACAAATTTATAAGATTATAACTTATAAAAATTGATATTTTTACAAGTGTTAATTATTTTAGCTTGGTTTTTTATGTTTTTCAAAAATTGGCATTTTAAGGGGGAGTTACTCTGAAATAGTGCATTTTCGGGAGTAATCTACATGGAATTTTGCTATTTTGAGTTCTAACCGGAAAAAACGCACGGTGACATTATCTTTACTCTTGATTAACTCAAAGTATTTTCTTAAAGCTATCTTCTCGTATTTCATTTTACAATTCTAGCATTTAGTTTAGCTTCTAATCATATAATGGTGTTTTTTCCTGTATAATCCATACAAAATGTTTCATTTTGTCATAACCTGTAGCTTGAGAAAATGCCCGGTGACCTATCATTTTTATTATATTTTTGAACATATATCAATAAATACTACACTTTGGCAAAGTATGAGCAAATTTTATCCTTTTTAATTTAGACTCCCATACCACCTTATGTCGTAATTAAAGCATGCAAACATTTTAAAACTTTTTTATGGAAAACCATCGCCACACCCTTCTAGATAAAAACTTGATTTAAAACGTTGTATATGAACGATAAGTCGCAATTTTATACGATATCATGTTAGTACTTGAACATTCAAACATGTGCATAGATCAAACATTTTTTTAATGTTGTCACCAAAGTGCAATTGCACTGAAGTGACACAGTAATGGGATCAATTATTGTGCCAACACTTTTGCTCATACTAGTATCACCAATTTGTTATAGGATTAATTAATCCTTCGATCTGTGCCTGTTCCTAGTCATTTTATCTGATAAGAATAATTAACGGAAAACACCCAACTATGTTAATAAAATTGAAAGATATTCATGGAGAAATATTTCAAAATATTCGATTCCTGTACTTAAATCTCAACCGCCAAAGCTACTGCATCCTCAGACATGTCAATGTATGACCAATAAGGATTAGACCATTAAATGTTGAGATGTAATAAATACAAGTCAGGTCATTGCTTTTTAATGAAACAAAATCACAAGATCAATAAAAACATACGGTATAAAGATGTAAGATTCTGATGGGTCGAAGAACCGATATAAGTTATAGTTTGACCAACTTGATCCTAAGAGATCACTGAATGATACGATAGAGTTTGATCGAAGTCAAAGTCTAATTCTTCAATCTCTGGAACCAATATAACAAACTGATAATAAACGGTTGAAACAATACAATGCAGATTATGAAGATGAAAAATCAGAATCTACAAATGTGTTGTCATATGCGCAAGCATATCTATACCTCAAGCATATCCTAATAGAAAAATTCCAGGAGATAACTTGTCCCTACAGATCTCTAATCCAGCCCTACGACCAACACAGAAAAACTGTCAATTTTGCTGTGAAGTTGTACCTCTTCCAGTCTGCTGAATAAACTAAAAACTAACAGTGTATTATCGAATCAAAATTGACAATGATTACTTTCCATAGGGCATTGAGGAGGGAAATCTTGAAGGAGGTAATTTTAGATAGTAAACGAAATGTATTCTGAACCGTTCTTTCGGTTTTAAATATCTCTTAAAAGACTTAACAATTAATGATCTGGTCATTTTTAGATTTTCGGTAAATTTTCAGACTTTTCTTCTGTGGTAAATTCAGTGTTGTCTAACATTTTGCTTGCAGTAATTTAAGATCTTTTCAGTTTATTTTTAGACTGTTCAATCGTTGGTACTTACCGGTACAAAGTAACAAGATACTGAATAGTCTGTAAAGATACTGAACAGAACTTTATTTACTGAATTCTCTGAAGCGAACTGAATGGTGTGACGTCGATAAATCTGCAAATTCACTGAAAAGACTGGGCATAACTTAAGGTGTCAGACCACCAATTACCACCTTCCAATTTACAAAGTAGCCCTACTCTGACAAAAAAAAGTGCTGTTGATGTCATTGTTTACTCAAACTTCGCAACAAAGGAATAAGTCCGGTAAGGGCCGATTTTGGCCTCAAATTTCATGTTCATTTAACGAAAAATGTTAGACACTTTTTAAACACTTAAGTGTCTATTTCAATTGATTCGATTGGTTTATGTGAAAGATTTTAACTGATTTAGTCATTAAAAACGCTTCAATTCAAGCTCTAATATGAAAAATCTATCAATTATGAAAAAAAAACGTCACTTTTCAGATGTTTTTTTTTTTCAAAAATGAAAGTGGCCGCATCCGTGTTCATCATTAACCTTTATATATGTTATCTATTATCATCAAAAACAACTTACATTTCAATATTATGAATGAACACGAATGCGGCCACTTTCATTTAAGACGGAAACCGTCTAAAATTTAACTAAAATGCTAAAATATTGAAGATTTCAGTAATTTAGCATGACTTAATGATGCTAGTACCCAATATATGTGCATTATATTGTCAAAAACAGCCCATATTTATGTAGCAGAAGCCTTCTTATTTTTAACGACCATTCTGTTAAAGACCAAATTCCTAGATATTTTGATAATACTGAACTCCCTCTTATTTGTTATATTTACAAGAAATCTACCCGGAAATATGTGTTTAATTATAGCCAATTGTGTAAAGATATAAATATCATTGGGAATACACCTTCGTCGTGTAATTGCAGAAATTCCGAATACACCTATGGCCCATTTCCCATGTCATAACAGGAGACCTTAACATCGTTCGCGACCGAGAGTTTAAATCATTCCTCAGTAAAGGACCTAAATATCGTCCCCCGTCAATTATTAATTGGAATGAGTGTCGTAATGTCATCCACGACTCACTCCATACCTACTGTTTGAAATGGGTAAAACGGAAAAAAGCTGACAAAAAATCTGTGGACTCTTTTTTAATTCAGTTATGAAGATAGTTGATATTCGAATACAACATTTTAAAGAACATTTTACTCTTAACAACAACCATAAAAACCCTATTTCGCGTATCAAACATAAACTAAAAGAAGTAGCCAAGGAATTTGTTTTTGTCCCGGCTGATAAAGCTGCTAATAATATCATTATTGTTTGACGTAAATTTTATATAGAGGTTCTGCAAAAGGAAATCACGAATTCACCAAAATTTCAACTGACTTCATTTTAAAAAAACGACCAATTACAATGAAAGTCCCAACTATGTACTGGCTTCCGAAGCTACACAAAAAACCTTACAAATATAGATTTATTTTATCTTCAAGCCATTGTTCCACTACTAAATTGTCTGTTTTACTTACTAGTACACTTGGTACAATAAAAAACCTGATAATAAACTGTTCAAATAAAGCCTTTGAAAAAAGTGGAATTAATTACTTTAGGAGTGTCAAAAACTCGTTGGAAGTACTTGATAAATTGCATGCATATATTGGTGATTTTGAATCTGTTCAAAGTTTTGATTTTTCTACCCTGTATACCACTTTGCCTCATATTCTAATTTAGAAAAAATTCACATTCCTTATTAACTGGGCATTTAAAAAGTCAGAATGCGAGTATATATGTTCAAACTCTTTTAGGTAATTTTTTAGTAGCGATAAACAAAAGAACTATGTCAATTGGACATGCTTAATTGATACTATATATGCGCTTGAATTTTTACTTGATAACATTTTTGTTCACTTTGGAGATTCCGTATATCGTCAAGTTATTGGAATTCCAATGGGGACTAACTGTACACCACTGAGTTACAATTCATGATTAAAATTAACAAAGACCTATCGAAACAACATTTGTTACAAAAATTTAACAATACTTTTAGATATTTGGATGATATATTGGTTCTCAATAATGACGATTTCAGTATGTATACGAAAGAAATTTTTACTTTAAATAAAGCTAATACTAAAAATGACCACTGCCCTTTCCTCGATCTTGATATCTATATCATTAACGGGAAGCTTAATACAAAAATTTATGATAAAAGAGATGATTTTTCATTTCCTTCGTTAATTGTCCATTTTTAGATGGTGACGTTCCCTTGTCACCGTCTTATGGTGTTTATATATCTCAACTTGTACGATTCGCTCGTGTATGTAACAACGTATTAGATTTTAGCGAGAGAAATTTATGTATTACTGAACAATTATTACACCAGGGTTTTCGATTTCACAAACTGGTCAAAACATTTACTAAATTTTAGCACCGGTATAAGGAAATAATTCGTAAATATAACTCAACATGCAGACATCTTATACGTTCAGGTATTTCATATCCAATCTTTTATTGTAATATTCTTTACAAAGCACAAAAATGTCAGTATTTACCTCAAAAGCTTACAAAACCTTTAAACAGACTTATTAAGAAGGGATAAAGTTACGATACTGTTGTCGGGTCACTAAAGATTGCATATGTTGGCTTTAATATTGATTCACTTATAGGGTCTTTGCATCGGAACTAAACACATTTATTTAAAAAAAAAAACAGTTATTGGCATGACACGGGTTATGTTCTTTTCATATATCTTATGATAGTATGATACTATATCCCTAACAGGAGGGATTGTGCCTGATATTCATATGATGAAGACATAATCTTTCAATCAGTTTAATTGAGGTCTGGAGCTGGCATGTCAGTTAACTGCTAGTAGTCTGTTGTTATTTATGTATTATTGTCATTTTATTTATTTTCTTTTGTTACATCTTTTGACATCGGACTCGGACTTCTCTTGAACTGAATTTTAATGTGCGTATTGTTATGCGTTTACTTTTCTACATTGGCTAGAGGTATAAGGGAGGGTTGAGATCTCATAAACATGTTTAACCCCGCCACAATTTTGTGCCTGTTCCAAGTCAGGAGCCTCTGGCCTTTGTTCGTTTTGTATGATTTTTAATTTTAGTTTCTTGTGTATAATTCGGAGTTTAGTATGACGTCCATTATTAGGGGCCAGCTGAAGGACACCTACGGGTGCGGGAATTCTCGCTACATTGGAGACCCATTGGTGGCCTTCGGTTGTTGTCTGCTCTATGGTCGGGTTGTTGTCGCTTTGACACATTCCCCATTTCCTTTCTCAATTTTACTTTCAAATAAATAGCTTAAAGATTACATTTTCACAGTTTTGTAAAACTGTTATATTTTGGGGCAAAAAAGGGGTCTTTCTGAACCTGCTCCTTTGCAGAAATGAAACTTTTTGGGAAAGAGAAATGTATGTACACCAGTTTGAGCCAAAATTTACTTGTCTAAGAGTTTGCATAAAAAATTCAAGATTAATGCGCTCGATATACTAATGTACGATCTCTAGAAACCTAGGACTTATTTTGATAGTTGCAGTGTTGCCATTATTCGTGTGTTTCTCTGTCTTATGTGTTCTTCTATTTATTTGTATTGTAGTCCTGTCATGTAATCTTCTCATTTTAATGTTGTATTTAACATTGTCATAAAAGCGGGAGGTTTGGCATGCCACAAATATGTCCTGTACCAAGTCAGGAAAACGGCCATTGCTTTATTATAGTTTGTTTCTGTGTGTGTTACATTTTAATGTTGTGTTTCTGTTGTGTCGTTGTTCTCCTCTTATATTTGGTGCGTTTCCCTCAGTTTTAGTTTGTAACCCGGATTTGTTTTGTTTTTTCTCAATCGATTTATGAGTTTCGAACAGCGGTATACTACTGTTGCCTTTATTTGCCAAGGTCAGATTTATCTTATAAGACTTTTAATATAGGTTGAAAATTAACAAAAGAGGGACGAAAGATACCAGAGGGACAGTCAAACTCATAAATCGAAAATAAACTGACAACACCATGGCTAAAAATGAAAAAGACAAACAGACAAACAATAGTACACATGACACAACATGGAAAACTAAAGAATAGGCAACACAAACCCCACCAACAACCAGGGGTGATCTCAGGTGCTCCGGAAGGGTAAGTAGATCTTGCTCCACATGTGGCACCCGTCTTGTTGCTTATGTGATAACAAATTCGGTAAATAGTCTAATTCGGTAGGCCACATTCATGAAAGGGAAGGGGAATGTAGTTACGACGTAAGGAACCTATCCGATAATTTGTGAAACGGTTATTCCATAACGTTCAACCAACTCGTGATGGCGAAAATTGCAAAATTTGGTAGAACAGAAAGAGAATTTAAATTGGTGGTCATCTGATGATAAAATTAAAATATCTGTTCCAGACTATAGTTCGTTTATTATTGTTTACTGCTATTTAAATAAGTTTAATTCTTCATTATATAGATAGTTGAAATAGAAGACTTATATTTATCAATTATTGATAACTTATTCTTCTACCAATTGATTTGTTTGTAGAATGCATGCTTTCGTTACAATCAATGTTTCCTTATCACAATGTTTTTAAATTCAATTGAACATAAAGTATAGAGTGGGGTGCACATATTCGCCGGGGACACAATTTCGCCGTTTTATGATTTTCAGGTGTAAAAACTTCAAAGGATGGCTGAAATGAAAGAAATATGCCGGTGAATTATTTTTTTATAACAAATATGATTACTTTTTAAACTACAACAAAATTGCGTCACTTACTGCATAGAACCGAAAAATGGACAACGATTTTCAGCCAATTTCCTGAATGAAAAACCCGATTTCAAAGAAGTATTTCTTAGTAATTCTTTGAGTGAGCGCCCGAAATTTTAGTTTTGTACACCAATGAAATGTCTGCTATTGCCGTCTATAATGAAATTGATTTAAAAAATATAATTTAAAGCTGCAGTTATTTGGATTTAAGAGGATGTATAAAAACGGCGAATATGTGTCCCCCATAGACAAAACATCAGGCAATTTCAAACACCCTTTAATCTAATTTTTCAGATGATTATTTTCAAACAAACAAGTTTTCAAGCTTAAGAATATTTTGCATTTGAAGTTATCTTCGTGTAGAAATATCAGTATACTTCAAAAACATATAGACCTGAACATAAACTGTAGAAACCATGGAAAGATATGGCGAACATGAGCACCCCACTCTACATACAATTATAAAATAGCATTGTATACTTAGTTTGTAAAAACATATAAATGTTTGATTAGAACCAGTTTTCATTCAATATGTTAGTCATCAATAATAAAAGAAACTAAAAAAAGTGTTGTTGAAGTATGATTTCATGACCACATGAACCAAATGTAAGCCAAAAAGTCACAAGTCATGTTCGAAATATATATCAATTCTGCTAAAACTCGTTAATGTAACCCCATCACAAAACTATATCAACGGATCTTGTACAAAGTTCAACAACAGGTTGTCTGCTGCATGTGAACATTTCACGACAGATAGATCTTGACCGGATGTCAGATTTGGTCTAAATGCTTTAGTTCTGAGATATTAGCCATAAACTGCATTTTATCCCCATGTTGTATTTTTAGCCATGGCGGCCATTTTCGTTGATGGGCGGGGTCAGCAGATACATTTTGAAAACTATATACCTTGAGGATGATTAAGACCACGTTTAGTTTTATTTGGCCCAGTAGTTTCAGAGGAGAAGATTTTTGTAAAAGTTAACAAACAAGGTCAGAAAACGATGGACGACTGACGACAAGTGATGAGAAAAGCTCACTTGGCACTTTTGGGTTAGGTGAGCTAAAAAGGGGGCGTCCATACAAACTCAGAACTTCAATTGTCACACGTTATAAACCAACGGAAAGAATTAAAAAAGCCGTAATGTTCTTTCATATTCTAAGACCAATATCCAGCTGGTTTAACAGCTGTTTACATATGGGCTCCGACGGATAGAAATCGACCTTATGGAAGTGAATATCAACATATCTGGTTTCCAATCTCGGCTGAAAATCAAATCATTGTCAAAAGTCTGTAACTGTTTGAAAATTGAGTTGTTATATTATAAACCTATAAAACAAACAAAATGCATCATGTCTTGCGTTTTTAAACATGTGAAATGCTCCTAAAACCAGTCAAAGTTGTATCCATGTACATGTAAATATGCACTCGCATAAGGTCGATTTCTATCCGACGCAGCTCATATAACACATTCAAAAGCAAAGAAAATTAGTTTGCACAGTTATTGTATCTAAATCCTTAATTTAATTAAGCTTCAGAAATAATACGTTAATAATAATTAGAGCCGATTGTTAACTCCTATATAGCTGTTCAGGCCAACTGAAGAAAAAAAAGGTCAAAAAAGTCAAATGAACAGAACTTTAAAATGAAAATCAACATAAGAAAAGGAAAAATCGTATGATTTATTACGCCTGTAACTTGTAATTCTTTTTACAATGGTTGCTAGTAAAATGACAATCTTAAGATCTAGAATATTGAACGCCGCACGAAGCAGAAGGAGTTGAAGTGAATACATTTTATTTGTACAATACATAAATATGGGTTGGCATTACATAATAATTATTTCATTCGAGTATCTGATCCAATACAATTGGTTTTTTTTTTAAATACATCAAGTGATAATATTCGATCTGAATGACGTTTGGTCATAACTCGTGATTCCTTACAATAACGAAATAAATCGACAATTAAAAGGTGCATAGTAAGGATAGTTATCTCCCACCAGTTACTAAACAGAGGGTGATCTTACACTGACACACCAAGTCCGAATGGGATAACTATTTTACATCCCAGCTGTTTTAGATTAGACGACAAACCATTTACAATTCTTAAAATCTAGTTTAAAACACCACACAACCATTATTATATACTTTATATACTACTGTATGATGTATACCCTTTATGACCCCCAAACACGATGAGTAGATATCAAATAATGACAACTCGCCCCACTGGCCAATCGGCCCACACTATATCGCCACTTTATGAAAAAATCGCCCAACTTATCTTGTAACCGACTCGCCCAACTTTAAAAAAGTGTAAAATCAAATTGAACAATCAGTCTGACAACTCATTTATTAAACGAAAAGGGTTTAAACCCCGCTGAGTAAAGGTCTGCCAACTCGCCCCAGTTATAAAAATATCTTGCTTCCTTTAAGTATGTTAAATTTCTTATAGTTCGTATCCAGTCGTCCTGGTGAAGTTGTATGTGTCGTGGCTTGATATGCTAAAGGTTTTGAGTTCGAATCCCAGCATATTCACTGGATTTTTTCTACGTGAATTTTGATATACTAGATAGATAGTCTTCGCCGTATAATTAATTATAAGTTTTATACTGGATTTGACATTCCCGCCAAAATGTTACAGAACAAAGGAAAGCATGCATAACAAAGAAACATAAACTGGGGTGATCTGGTAGGGGTGATCAGGCTCAGATCATCCCTGTTAGAACAAAGGAGCTGGGATGTAAAATGATATCATTTAAGAATGTGTACAATTATGGTTTTACCAAATACTTTTAATCCGTTTATGGTTTAAAATTGAATTTATGCTATTAACTTACTTTTCATCAAATATTACTGCTACATGGAAAGCACATAACAGCTGCACGGAAATAGTTTTTGCGCTTTTCACAAAAAGTGCAAATTTTGCAGGACTCGTTTTTTCCAAAACATTAGTTCTGCAATTGATACAGATTTATTTGCAAAAAACTCATTCTGAAATGGTTGAATAGACTAGTTCAACACACATTTTGTGTATCAGATATTTAGTTTGCTGTAACAGCTCCAATGATACGTCTCTCTAGTCTTAATTTTGCCTGAAATGTAAGTTAATACCATAATTTTAAATTTTAAATCGTAAATGGATTAAACCCAAATTGTACACATTCTGTAATCTTGTCAATTTTGCATTGTTTTCAATGGAAGTGTTGCAATACTTTTTTCCAGGTGTATATATTTCGAGCATGACTTGTGGTTTTATGGCTTTCATTTGGTTCATTTAGTATGAAATCATACTTCAACAACAATTGTTTGGTTCTTTTATTATTGATAGCTAACACATTGAATGAAAACATGTTCTAATCAAACATTTATATGTTTTCACAAACTAAGTACAATGCTATTTTAAAATTGTATGTATACTTTATATTCAATTGAAGTTTAAAACATTGTGATAAGCAAAAAAAATGTTTGAAAAGAAAGCATGCATGTAAAAACAAATCACAAATCAATTGATAGAAGAATCAGTATAAGCAATAATTAATAAATATAAGTCATCTAGTTCAACTATCTATAGTATA
The DNA here is from genome assembly GCA_019925275.1 of Mytilus edulis. NCBI lineage: Eukaryota > Metazoa > Mollusca > Bivalvia > Mytilida > Mytilidae > Mytilus > Mytilus edulis. Next base: position 75,689,862 of record CM034357.1, read on the forward strand.
TATATAATGAAGACTAAACCAAATTAAATAACAGTTACCAAAATCTATAATAAACGAACCATAGTCTAGAATGGATATTTTAATCTTTACATCATCTGGAGTCGGTTTGTGAAAAAAAAACTTACGCATAAGATGTATTATTAGACATGAACAATTCACTTCAACTTTGTTCTTGTTTGGCTTATAACTATTTTGGTATGAGCGTCACTGATGAGTCTTATGTAGACGAAACGCGCGTCTGGCGTACTAAATTATAATCCGCGTACCTTTGATAACTATTACGACCATAAGTCGTAAGTTTTTTTTGTACACCTGACTACTGAAAAGTCGGAACAATAAATTAGTAAGCCATATCCAGTGTTGCTATGAATTTGCAGATTTATCAACGGCAAAACAATCAGTACCCTTCAGACAATTCGGTTGCAGTAATGTCAGACTTATTACTGTCTCAGAAGCTTTTCTAACCATTCAGTATGTTGTTGCTTTGTACCGATAAATACCAATTACTGAATAGAATGAAAATAGACTGAAAAGATTTTAATTTAACTGCAAGCGAAATGTCTAATCAGCACTGAATTTACCGCAGTAAGCCTGATAAGCCTGAAGTTTAACTGAAAATCTGAAAATGACCAGATTATTAATTGTTCAGTCTTTAAAGAAATATTCCCTCGAATGACCGGTTCAGAATATGTTTCATTTACTATTGAAAAAGACTTTCTATATGATTCCCCTCTCGACTTAAGTTCGATGTCATTTTAGGGTGATAACACTATTAATTTGTCTGATATAGGCAAATGACTGTTTGAACGTGCAAGACATTAAGGATCAGTTGGGCGATACTTGAGGGAGATTCTTAAGCTCCTGAAATTAGGGAGAATTCGTGGAAGGTACATCATTGCACAACAAAATTTTTACAGAACAGTATAGTTGGGCTACTCGTGCTCCTACTGGTTTTCAACTACCTCTCGACAATCCTCGTCGTTTTATTTTATTGCCCGATCACGGTGTATTGTATAGACGAATAAATCATTAGGCATGCAGACTCAAGCTATTAATTCAGAAAGACAAAGTTAGAAATGGGAGAACCGATATCTTACAGTAACAATCTATAAAATCATAAATCACCATTCCAAGTTGATGGGGAGATGAAAAACAGTAATTATATATATATAGAATAGCAAAGGCGGTGGCCGCCTTATGCATGTTATGCATGGGGCTACATATTTGGTAATGCGTAGAATATTTAGTAAATAAAAAACTAAATATACATGTTCCACTCCTAACGTTGCCCAGTCACCCTCTCTCTTTTGAAGGCCTCGAATCCAACATCTGTATGTATTGCAGTTTGTTATCGTATACCCTTATATGATATGCGGAATCCTCTAGATTAAAGCTGTATTTTATAGAAGCGTGCATAACGTTATGATTATTTAAATTGTTAAAATCGAAAGCTATTAAGGTAGATTCAGTCATGGTACATACCGCCATCTTGTATTGTACAATCACAGTACAAAATCAGTCTAGTTACTTGCCCAAATCAGCAAATTTGGAAACAGATTTGCAATTTTATGGTTAGACTGTTTATTCATATAAAGAAAAATTGTTAATTTATTGTATTATTCATAATATTTTAACAAATATCAACCTTTTGTGGTTTTTAAAATCATTTTTTTTTTAAATGAGCCATTTAAGGGAGATAACTCTTTAAGTACAAAATTTATACTGGGCTAATAGGGAATCTTTTTATTTTTACTTCTGGCAAGAAAACAAGTTCGGTGACACCATGTTTTCTTTTTATTTTCTTAAAACATATTATAAAACCTATCTTCTCACAATTTTTTTCAAAATTCTATCTCAAAGAATTTTTTTATGCACTCTTATGTGTTTTTACATGAACAAACTAACCAAATTTAGGCAATTTTCAACGACTCGTAGCTTGAAAATAGCACGGTGACCCATACTTTTTATTATATTTAAAAAAAAAGAAGGCACAGTTAAATCTTCATGTTGGCAAATTATAAGAAAATTCTGTCTCAAAAAAACATTTACTTATAATCTACCTTAAATTGGCCTTTAAATGAACAACCCATGGACACCAAGTGGGGACTGACTATTCACGATTTCCGAATGAGAAACAATCCGTGAATTGAGTAATTATAAGAACTATGTGCTAGTACAGTTTCATTAATTTATAGAAAATGAAACATTTGTTCCAAAGAACCATATTTAATTTTTTTTTTTATAGTTGATAGCCTTTAAAAGTTTTCATAGGCTTGTTACTTTTCATTAAATCAGGTTTGGACTATATACAGTTCTAAATTGAAATTCAAAACAGCGTTCAAACACAATATGATTGAGTCCACAACCAACTTAAAAAGATCCGGATATTACAGGGTTGTACCAAAACCGACTTACAATTAGAATGTGCACTTAAAAAAAATGAACTAAAAATACCTTGTCAGGTAAATGTATTGAAACAGCTGTTCCCTCCATACTGGGTAAATAGATAAAAGTCTTATATGGATATATAAGATAGTTCTCTATTAAAATAAAATCCCTTAAATGTAGTTAATCGTGAATTCAAGTTATAGTTTACATTAGTTACTCAGCTATTTCCATTGGGTTGCTTCCCTTTTCGTTGAAATGCCCTGGTAAAAATCTCCCATTGACCAATGTTTCTATTTATTCATACCCACCTCAGCTTTAAAATTAGGATTCATCAAAATACAAATGTAATTTTATTCTAAATTATATGCAACAATAAAAACATATGGTCATAAATGCTGTAATTAGAGTCATTTCATATGGCCTAGCTTGTTTACAAACAATAGATTTGCACCCTATTAATTCTCATTTATATGTATATGTTACAAAAAAATAAGAGATTGAACTTTCATTGTATATTTTGTATATATAATGATAAAGTTGTCATGATCATGATGATAAAGGTTGTCCATTAATTGACATTACTTTATGATTATCATGATTATGGGGCTGATCGAGTTGAGTTGGGGCCGTAACATTGTGCATGCAGGCCAGATCTACATTGGCCTAATCAACATGTTTACCTGTAAAAATATTTAGAAGAAGAAAATGCTGAGTTTACATGTACTTCAATGTGTTAGAAACCAAATGCAAACAACTAAAAAATAAAAAATATTTAAAGTCACATTATACCTGTTATGTTTAATATGATAATGTATTTTCAGACAAAACATTTAATTTGAGGAACAATGGATTATGGCATGGTATGGAGGCCAGGTGAATGTTTACCTGAGAGTACAAGGACAGCGAGTCTGAAGGTTGTTGGTGACATCATGCCTCCTCAGAGAACAAATACACCTATCAGTACTTACGGAAGGTATTAACAAATAAAGGTCGTGCATGTTTAAAAAAATAAGTTCACACATATTCCATATATTGGATAAAAATACATGTATTTCTGCATGTTTTCAATTTAGACTTATTTTTATATAAAAAATATGTATTAATTTTCTGTAAATCATTCTGGTGTTGTTTTTTTTTTTTGGTTAGACAACTGCTGACCAGCTAGATATCACA
>CM034357.1:75693445-75953337 GCA_019925275.1 Mytilus edulis
TTGATGCAAGCTATAATTATGGCACGCCTGAACCACTTTTATTAATTAATCTTAGATTATCTCAGATAAACTAGGTTTATCTGAGATAATCCCGGTTTATCTCAGATAAACTAAGATTATCTCAGCTTAATTCAAATTTGAAAAAATCCTAGTTTATCTCAGAAAATACATAAAATTCATTATCTGGAGAAAATCCCGGTTTATTTTAAAATATTAAGAAAATCTAGGTTTATCTGAACGATTTTCAGATAATCCTACTTTATCTCCAGATAATTAGTTATCTGAATTTCAGATAATTCATTATCTCAGTTTCCAGATAATTCAGGTTTGAATATACCAAAGAACAATGTAACGAGTGTTATAATTGGACGACAATCGTTTGCCAGATACCGTCAGATAATTCATTATCTCAATTCCAGATAATTCATTATCTCAATTCCAGATAATTCATTATCTCATTTTGCAGATAATTTAAATAAAAAATACCGTCAGATAATTCATTATCTAATTTTGCAGATAATTTATATAAAAAATACCGTTAGATAATTCATTATCTCATTTTCCAGATAATTAAGGTTTATTACGGATTCTAAATATACCAAAGAACAATGTAACGAGTGTTATAATTGGACGACAATCGTTTGCCAGATTTTATATAAAAAAATACCGTCCTTTTTTAGAGGCGGCATGCAATTATCACACTACTCATGGTGTGGACATCACCGTTATTGACACCTGGACAAGCGAAATTCGTTAAATAAATTTAAAAAAAAACAAACAGTGAATTACAGAAGGGCTGATTATGTGATAACTGTTGTTTCTTATTTGTGTTTGTAACTTGTGTTGTTTATTATATTTGTAAAAGAATATTATATTACAATGATATTATATTATGCTCCTTGTGAGCCCATTTTATGGAAATAAAGCATCTTCTTCTTCTTCTTCTTCTTCTTCTTCTATACAATATACATCATATACTTTGAACATACTTAATAAACAAATTTGTTATCTCTCTCTTTGACGCTAACTGACTGTTTATTACTGACGGCTAATTTCGACATCGAATATTTTAATTTAATCAGTCGGTTTTAATCTTTTTATAATGACAACGGGTTTGTAAAATATATAATTTTAACTATTGCATTATTTCGTCATGTGTCATAGAACAAAATAGAGATTACACTAGAAAGAAGAAAATCAAGTAATCTAATACATAAATAATGCACGATTCAATTATGGAAAAAACAATTATTTCATCATGGAAAAATACATATTTTTCATTTTGCTTTTCAAAATAATTGAATACATAAGTCAGAGTTTAAATGCCTTAAACCTGAAAGGGTCAGTTTTAAATTGTAGGATATAAACAATACATGTACATTGTCGGAAAGACTAAATGTTTGCTTACTCGCTAAGAAACAGGAGAAAACCTCTTCGTTCTGTTTTCAAATCTGGTCCCAAAAAAGTTTAATATTTACAGGTAAATGTAATTACGGGTGACGTGATTGTCAAACCTCTACCTGTTATATGGGTAATAAATATACAACTACCCGCAATAAATGTTGACATAACAGGAAAAAAGTAATAAAAGTCTTTTAAGACTGCTCAAAACAAAAAGAATAACTCATGCACGAAAAAGATATTTTGAAAGGTTAATATTCCTACGGTTTCGGTTTTATATTTTTCTCTTATCTTTTATTCTAATTATCACTCCTGACTCGAAAACTAGCATATTTTAACACAAGACACAAAATCACAATCCAGTGATATGAATTTTTTTTTAAATTAAATCCTGCTCATAGGAAATATCCTTCTACAATAATTAATTCAGAGCTCTTCAAAATTGACGAAGAACATATACATAGAAAAGAAAGAAAAGAAATTTAAAATGTGTTCGTCGATCCATGTACAAATAAAGAAGGGAACTTCATCCAGTTCAACCAAAAATCCATTTGAATTTCACAAACTTCTAGATGATCTTGGTGGGTAAACGGACAGAAAGTCACAGGACAAAAAGTCACAGGACATAAAGTCACAAATTTGATAGGACAAAAAGTCACAGGACAAAAAGTCACAAAGATTTTTTTGACAATTGTTTGAATATATAAGAGAAATATCTAGAAATATTTACTTTTTAATACATATATTCCTATCAAAGTTAATGATATTTATCATTTTACTTGAATAATGAAGATTTATTTAATTTTAATCATGCAAAGGACATATTTCTTGGCACCATAAAGCCATTTAAGTGCCAATCTACTTTGACATTTTGTTTTCTTAACAATAATTTTAATCATCTTTGATATTTTGGCATCAGTCCTTTTGCGCCAGTTACTGTTTTTCAGGGGTATCATTTGCGCCAAATTTTATTTTCAAAATGTATCAATTGCGCCAATATTCGGAACTCATTTGCGCCAATTTACCTGTACATATATCTATCATAAATATTAATGATTACTATATATGTATTCTTATTATTGCCCCAAAAGGTATCACATGTTAGGAAATATTTCACCATAAAGACGAGTTTCTGAAGAGAATTAAATGACTTAAGCAGCATTAGACAGTCAATGTACAGAGAGATAATAAAACTTATTGCTTTGCTTAACAAAGATATGCCAATATAGAAAATAGAAGTGTTTGCTCTTTATGTTTTAGCCACAAATGTTGATGACACAGAGCTGTGTTCCCACCATGCGTATGGGCTTTATTATTATTATGAACTATTATTAACGATTTTATGGATTTCATCCTTCAATGTTTGTGTTTTTGGACAATAAAAAGAAGTTAAAAGCTACTACATACATTAAATTAGGAAGTACCCATGCAGTAGCAGTAATAAAAACATATGTTTCAGAAAAGGAAACATGTGCCGTGTTACACTGCCGGTTCCAAGTCCGAATAAAGGAGTAAGGAAGTAATTTTCTTTTAACTGGCGCAATCGTATGTTTTATTTTTGGCGCAAATGAAACCATCTAATTTTAAAACATGTGGCGCAAACGTAGCATTTGAGAAAAAAAGTTGTGGCGCAAAAGGACGCATTTTTGGCGCAAACGGATCTCTCCCGATATTTTTTTGATAAATTTTGCTTACAAAGTTGGTAATATACAATACTTCAAGAAAAATACAAAAATGTTAATGTAAAAATGAGCATTTTTTATTCCAAGAAAATAATCAGAAAAAATGAATTGTGACTTTTTGTCCTGTGACTTTTTGTCCGTGACTTTTTGTCTGTGACTTTTTGTCCTGTGACTTTCTGTCCTACATTCTCTTGGTGTTGTCTCGGTGTTGTAACAAACACAGATGTTTCAGCATATTTTGTACAGAATTAAAATTACTTTACCAAGTTGTAAATTGCTGGTCCTAAGCATGAATAATGGAGGAGCGAATTCAATTATTAGTCGTTTTATACATTTATAAGTAAAAATAAATAAATTCATAAAATTGGCCAGACAAGATAAATTCATCAAACCGGCAAGACAAGACAAGACAATTTATTACAACTTAGGCTCTCGTTACAAGATTAAAAGTCAAGATTCTTCTATAAAATAATCTCAATAATTGTACAAAATCTGATGTGTGATCGTATTTCACTTTGTTTCTTTTCAAGGTAAATAAATAACATTTTTTTTTAAATTTCATTCTTCAAGTTTTAATTGTTTATTTTTTCCAGACAGTGGACAATTGACATGCCAATAGTAAACCAAGGAAGTTGATAACCCTCTGAGACTCTGTTTGCATGTATTTAAAACGAATGTAGGACAGAAAGTCACAGGACAAAAAGCCACAGACAAAAAGTCGCGGACAAAAAGTCACAATACAGTTTTTGAGAAAAAAAATCTTTGAATAAGAAAAAAACTAATTTTTAAAACATTTTTTTTTAGTTTGACTTGAAGTATTCTATATGAACAACTTTGTTATTTAAATGTATTGAATAAATAATCAATTATATATAATGATTAAATAATTGTTATGTGCCAAGGAATATATCATTTGCATGATCAAAATTTAATATTTTTTCATTTATCAAGGCTTATGGAGAGTTGTCTCATTGGCACTCACACCACATCTTCCTATATCTATTATGAACAAATATCCAAAGCTTAGAAATGAAACAAATTAATTGTGACTTTTTGTCCTGTGATTTTTGTCCTATCAAATTTGTGACAAGTTTATGTCCTGTGACTTTTTGTCCTGTGACTCTGTTTACCATTTGAAAATGACATCTTCAAAGTTTCGGTGTTAAAAATATCTAGTCTTTAAAAACAAGTAAACTTTATCAAATACAAATACAATAATATATATTTAATAAATATTTACACAAACGACGAAAACAGACATCGTTCATTGTTTTTTTGACACCATGTTATCATTTTTTTATTACAAGGTACAAAGTCTTGACATTTTTTTCATAAATACATTCTTCAAGGCCATGCATTTACACCTTTATTACAACTGCGGATCAAGGTTATCTAGACTACAACAGGTATATTTTCTGTTTCATCAAACAGCCCAACGAAACATATACCCAAAATACAGCTGTGCAGTCCTTTTTTGTTGCACCATGTGCTCTTTTTGTTCCTCATAGCAAATTACGATTTCTGTTGATTCTTTGTTTTCCGTACAAAACAGTGATTATAAGACCATTTGTGCTCTTATGAACTCCTTTATGGTCCTTTCTGCTATATTGTGCTTTTATTGTGCTCAAAGGAGGTCCTTTATGGTGATTACGAGACCAAAAGAACATGATATGTTGTCATATGTTTGGTATGTAGAAAAATAAGTCTCAGAAAAAATCTCTGCGTGGGATTTTTTTCATGAATTTGGATTATAATATTTAAATGTATAAATGATTTGGTCAATTTTAGAGGTCAGTGTCTAACTCTATCTCTACCTCTACTACATGGCCAACAGCTGGTAATAGCATGAATAGTTCAGGTGGTCGTTGTGACAACCAGACACTTCTACCTAATGCTTTAAAACTTTTACTGGTCTAGTGCTATGGGTAATTTTAGATACCATGCATACATATGTACCTCTACTACTGGTAACCATGGCTCACACGGAAAAATCAATAGGACATTGAACAAGTTCCTAGTATAATAGATTTCAACACGTACCTATAATACATATAGAATATCCAACAAGTACCTACTATACCAATAGCTAGGATATTCAAGAAGTACCTGCTTTAGATATATGACATTCAACTAGTACTTGCTATAACTATAAGACATTAAACAAGTTCCTACTATGATAGTAGGAAATCCAAAACTTACCTGCTTTATTCATAAGACACTCAACAAGTTCCTAGTGTACCAATAGCACATTCAACACGTACCTGTTATATCTATATGACATCCAACAAGTACGAACTATACCAATAGGATATTCAACAAGTACCTGCTATAGCTATGTGACATTGACAAGTACCTGCTATATGTAGAGGATATACAAATTCAAATTCAAATATATTTTATTGCTAATCAAAGCGCCCACAAGGAGCAGAACAATCAACATTAATTACATACAAATGATTACAAGTGATTCAATATGATTAAGACACAATGTTATAAAAGAAAAATAAACCAAAAAAAATATCTATCAACACAAATACAAGAATACAACAAGCACAGTGTTTAACAATATAAGGGGGGGGGGGGTCACTGGGCATTTCTATATCTTTATATTATTTAAGGAAACTTTCCTAAATGAGGATAAATTTTGCAATAATTCTCCGAGTTTCTGGAATATGAAAGTATCTTCAGAGGACATAAGCCAAATAAATTGTGATTTAATATCTAAACCACTGAAATTTTTAAACCGTTGTTTTATTTCATTTAAAAAATTGAAACGAATATTTGAAAGTTTGTGGCACTGAAGAAGAAAATGAATTTCATCCTCAACCTCAGTACCACACAATTTACAGATACGTTCTGACACTGTCAGATTTTTGTACCTTCCCCTCTCAATCTCTAAATCGTGAGCACTGATACGGAATTTTGTTAAATGATGTCTATATCTAAAATTTTCCTGCAAAAGGTAATTTTCTAAGCAAAATCTGCTTTTAAAAAGTCTATAAGTTCTGAGCTTGTTACCATATAGTTTATTGCCTCTGAAATCATTATTAAGCTCAGTTTGCCATATTAAATCATATTTTGATTGCATCTTTTTACATAAATAGTTTTTTTAACTTAGTCTTTAAATTAAGTGCATAATTTTCATTGATGCTAAAGTATTTAAATAAAGTTTGAATACTGGTATACCAGCTCTTTTTCTGCTCATTATGTAGAGATTTTGAGAGGTTGAAAGCCTCTTTTAATAATAAGTCATCAGATTTTTTTAAACGTATATAATATTTAAACATATTTAACAAAACCTCCAAAAATAGAGGATATCTGCCAAGTTCACCCATAACTGCAATATTAGTTGCTTTTTTACTTACTCCAAGTATAAATTTACAAAAGCTTAAATGAGCCTTCTCTACTGCCAGGTCTCCACATAGTTTTTTAAAATAGTTATCCCCTTGAGTGTTTAGTTTGTGAAAGTTAAAGTTCCTGATATGACTACAAGACATTCAACAAGTACCTGCTATAGCAATACGAAATTCAACACGCACCTGCTATAACTATAGAAATTCAACAAGTTCCTACTATAACTATAAGACATTCAACAAGTTCCTACTATAACTATAAGACATTCAACAAGTTCCTACTATAATAACAGGGTTTTGCCACGCACTTGATATAGATACGGTATAGGACATTCAACAGGAACCTACTATATCAATGAGATAACCAACATTTACCTACTATAGCTATAAAATATTCAACAAAAACCTGCTATATTTAGAGGACATTCACCAAACTCCTGCAACAACTATAGATCATTCAACTAGTATCACTATACCAAAAGGATGTTCAACAAGTACATACTATACCAAAAGGATATTCAACAAGTACCTACTATACCAAAAAGGATATTCAACAAGTACCTACTATACCAAAAGGACAAGTACCTGCTGAAGATATTGAACATTCCAAATGAACTTGCTATAACTATAAGACTATAAACATGTTCCTACTATAACAGTAGGAAATTCAGCACGTATCTGCTTTATCAATAAGACAATCAATAGGTTCTCAGTATAACAATAGGAATTCAACACGTACCTGTAATTTATATATATATAAACGAGTCTAAATTGAAAACTACGTTCAAACCTATGATTGCGTTGGATAAAAACCGCAATTTTTATACGTGTGCATGTAAAACAAATTTCGTTGTAGAAGGGTCTAAAAACAGCACAAACAACATTTTCCAAAAGACCAAAAAAGTGAAAAAGTATATTTAAAATATATATACATTGTATAACTCGTCTAAAGATCAACCCAAAAATGTTAGTTCTGTAAATTTGCTTTCGCAAATTTTTTGTTCTTCCCTCGCCGGGATTCGAAACCGTGCTACTGTACCGTTTCCCGTAAGAGTCTTATCTTTCATTATTCTGTCTGTAAAGATGCACCATGGTCTCTATATCTTATCAAATTATCTTCCAATGTGTCGTGACTTTCTATTGGCTCCTTTTTTTCAGATAATCAATTTTCTCAGAATTTTCAGATAATCCCGGATTTTCTCAGATAATCCCGGTTTATCTCAGATAAACTAGGATTATCTCAGCTTAATTCAAATTCGAGTAAAATTTTAGTTTATCTGAGAAAATATAGAAAATTCATTATCTGGAGAAAATCCCGGTTTATCTGAAAATTCTGAGATAAACCCGCATTATCTGGAAAAAATCGAGATAATCCCGGTTTATCTGAGCTTAATGTAAAAAAGTGAGATAATCCTAGTTTATCTGAGAAAATCCTGGTTTATCTGAGATAATCTAGGATTATCTATAAAAGTGGTTCAGGCGTGCCATATATAATACTTTATTGTAGTTTTAATATTGGTAGGCATTATCATTCGTGTTATTTTAGCCCTCATTATCGCTTGGGCAAAAATACTCACGAATATAATGCCTATAACCATGTTTAAACTACCTATATGTTGTAAAACATTTGGTTAATAAAGAATTGAATTGAAACTACAATAAAGTATAGCTTGCATCAATTATTTCTTAATAAAAAATCTTAAAAACTGGATTTCGAAGAACTAAAATCATGAATGCGTTACACGATACACATAATGTTCATCGAACAATGATGTAACCTCAAAATGGACGTGTATTTATTCACCTCCATCTGCACGTACGATTAATTGCGTTATACGATATATAATATGGCTATTTTCACAACCATTCATAATATGTATTCTTATCTTCTATCGTTTAGACAGCCTCGAGTTGGCAAACATTGTATCTCACTTGATTCAGTGGTAGAATATATGTATGCGATGCAGACAGTGTGCCTTGGAGTTTGCCACCCCATTGAAAATTAAGAATTAAGAATTCTGACACTTATGTTATAGATTTATTATATTCAAGTGTAAGACAATTTTATCGTGAACAAAAATGGCCGGATTAGGCACAAAATACTTTATTTCTTTGATGAAAAGGAAAGTTGTATTTTGTATGCTCGTTGACATATATCGTCAGTTTAGTTCAAAAGATTTAAAAAAAAAATAACACTGCTGGTATTACTTCACGTATATCAAACAAGTTATAAACCTTGTAATATATTCATCATATCTTCTTCAATCAAACTTAAACTTAATATTCACTAAATGTTGTATTTCACATCACTGTTTTGTTTGTTTATTCATAAAATATGAAAAGTCAATTGACAATGTTTTCAATCCTCCATTTATAATATATGTGCATGTATATGATTGTACTGGGCTACACTATATCCTTGTACTTAATCAAAAGACTATATTGACGGGATAACAAATGCTATATATATGTTCAGAGTTAAAAGTCTCGGTAAATTTGGAATCGCGTTCAAACCGAGCCGCTGATGGCTCCCGTTTTTGATCAGATAGCGCTAAGACACGAAAAGTTAAAACAGTTAGAATACTATCCTCATTGATCTGGAATGTCCTAACATTGTCTTAACGAAGTAGTATACGTTTGTCTCAGATTCCTACAAATCAGGAATGGTCCGTAGAGGTCGGAAATGCACCCTGACCGTTAAGTGCGTCCGGCAACATTCGGTTAAACTCAGCCGATTTTATCTAGTCAGATAAAAGTCGTGACTATGCCGTGTCAGAATCTGATGTATCGGATTAAAATCGCAATAATGTTCTGTGTTTTCTGGACGTAGTCCTCATAAACGTGCATGAGTCGAGATTGTATCCAGATCTTGCCGAATGCGAACGGTAGGGCAACAGAAGCGATTAGTTGCTTTTGGTCTTGTCAAAAGCATCAAGGGATCATGGTGTGTTAGGAATTTATACACCATTTCCTTCATTGTACCCTTTACCTTTACTATTGCATTTTTATAGCTAAAACGATTTCTGAAGGTTTTCTGACCTACAGTCTGGACTACCCATCAGAAACACAGAAATAACCATATGACATCCTACACTGATTGATGGTAAACACAAAAGAAAGTAGATTTTCTTCTGATAAACTCCGAATTCTCCAATATCATTTACTAAGAGATATCGTCAAAATGCATCTCGTTAAGATTTTATAACATGTCAATTGATGTTCTTTAAATATGGGGTTTGAATGTGTTTTATACGACACATTTGTCAATTACCTCTGTTTTTATGATAAAGAATGTAGGACCGTGTAAATATTTGTTTGAAAACAATTAGTCAACCTTGTTCGAGATGCATGTCATACACTTTTTTGAGGTTTCATTACGACATACATTATCGACTGTGGTGAGACAAATCTTGAAGTAACTACATGTCTTTTCAGGTGAAATTGTTCAAAATTGAAAGATCACATGTCAAGCTTGTACAATTGTCAACGTATACATGTATTGTTATATATTACACTGACGTCTTATAGATGTTTATAAACTTACTGCAATTTCTAATAGATATTTATTCGGTGTTTACAATAAGAAACATTGTACTTTTAAAAATGAAAACCGTTACGATTTGTAGTCATGGTAAAGAAGTTATCGACAAAGAATGCAACTTTATTTGTGTTTTTCATGTTAAATAATTATATACAATGTGTGTTGAAAACGATTAAGTTAGTGTGAATTTCATACAATTATCATTAGTTTCACAACGATTGAAATGAAATCGAAAATATAAGGTATCAAAATATGACAAAAATGTTCGAAGGTACATGTTGATAGCGTGTGCGACGTCGTAAAGAAGAGCTTACACAAATTGAGATAAATCAAAACTGATAAATAATATGAATTAATAACAAATAAGAATTCAACATACATCCAAATAAATTAAACAAGAGAAAAAAGAAAAGAAAGAAAAGCACTAATTCCCACTACTTAATAAATTAAAAGATTTCATGATTACGAATTACAGATCTGAGGTGTTAAATTTTGGTGCCTGCCATTAGTTACTTTACCTGTAGCACCAACGACCTACTTATGCTAAAGCATAGTCTATTGAAAGAATGGCAGGTCATTTTAGCGCATAGGAAATGGTGTATTTGTTTACCATAATGATTCAGTTATTCTGATATTAATCCCAAACCTTTTTGATGACATTCAAATATAAAGCTTTCTACTTTTGCTCCCATATATCTACACCTTAGTTCATGTGTGCCAATGTAACGTTTTCGAAAATATTTTTTCTACATGATTATCTGCGGATCTTTTCTGATTATGCAAAATTCAAGATTTTAGGTGATAAAACTTATACATTTTTATTGATTTTTATGAAAAAAGAAGATAAAAAACCAAACTTAAATATATTTATAACAATTTTCATTATATAAAAAAGAAGATGTAATATGATTGCCAATGAGACAACTCTCCACAAGAGACGAAAATAACACAGAAATATATAATAGGTCACCAAAATAAGGTCATTGGTTTTTTTTCATGTGCAGACTGCGTTACTGATATTTGCGTAAATTCCCAAACCTGGTAATGTTTAGAAATGTAAATCCTCACAACAACTAGTCTTCGGAACATGGGAAATGATTTATAGCTTGCGGTTTCTTTTCTCAAAATAGTTATATTATATTCTATTTTGATTATTATACATTCAGTTAAAATCATTTAGAAAATAATTATGAAAAAGATACCTTTACTTTCAACGTAAACAATCTTGGGAGTTTTTATAGGTGTTCATATTTCCTGAGCATGTTTCAATAACTGAATTGAAAGTGGTTTTCAAGCCTTTCAATTATCCACTTGGTGTTTGTTAATACTTTACAATTTTACTGCAACCCAACAGAAATGACAACACTCTGTCAGGGATTTCGCAGTTGTTACGAAGAGAATAATGTGCTATACTGTCTGAAGCTTTCTGATTTTAAGCTGTTTTTAGTCCGTCATACATGTATACCTAATGCAAATATGAAAGGATATGGAGTAAATGTACATGAGACAATATCAATATCTATGTATGGTAAAAACCAAAAAGGGACGTTTTTAATGTTGTCCTTCATCTTCAAATCACCATGAGGCATTCAACAATGAGCAATATTCCCCATAACTGGTAGTTGGTTCAAGTTGAACTTTCGTATCGGTTTGAGCATAATTTATTGTTAAATATCATTCAATGCAACATTCCAACTTTTACATATGTTTATTGATACTTAAAAATTTCACCAAAACCGAATAGAAATGAAAACGAGGATTTCTTTACAGAGAGGAATAATTTGACATTTGTTTGGTTTACCATTTTTATATCTTTTGTAAAAAGAAATTGGAGTAGGGATATAGTGTTTCATCTGTCCGTCATAAAGGTAAAGTTCATCTATCTGTGGAAATATGACATAGTTTGTGACATTTTGTTCATAGATGAATCTTAAATAAAAATAAGGTCATCTTGATCTACATTTCATATGTGAGTGACTGATTAAAGTTTGCGTTGGGGAGGGATTCTTTTTTTCTTAGTCAGAACCTATTTATTTAGTTTTTCAACGCGATCAATCAGATTTTTTTTCTTCAAAATTTAACACTTAAAGGTATGGGGGAATTTGGTTTAATAATAATTTTGTATGTCATCTACTTGGCTAGAATATTGTTTTTCATCAAATTTGGGATAAAGAATTTTTTTTGGGGAAAAAAAACATACCTCCACCCCCTTCTGGAAGTTAAATGGTAGTTCCCTAAATGATATTCAAGTTCATATACTACACAATTTAAAAATGTAGTAATATTATAGCATTTTCATAAATGGTTAGATTGGAACAGTTCTGGCAATTGTGGATTCAAGTCAACTCAGTATACAGATTGTTTATCATATATTAAGCATTTTGTACCTCTTTTTTTTTTACACCAAAACCTCATTACTTCCGGCCCAAAAAATTTGGCGCGTGAACCAATTAACTCTCTTGTATTATATTTAGTAAAGAATAAATGAGCAACCGTAGTACCACAGTGATATTGAATGACTTTCTCCTCTCTAGTGTCAAAGAATATCTGGAGTAATCAGAGTCACTTTATAAATCATGCCTTTGATAATTATTAAAAATAACAAACGTATACAAATTAGCTCAGTCAATGGTTGACATTTGTATGACCGAACGTTCATGACCCCGAATGAAGGAAAATCTAGACATCTTAAAAATAAAGTTAATGCAAACCATTTGAAACTTTCTAAATTTCAACGAAAACTTTTTAAATTGTGAATTACCAGTTTATTTAATGTTTGAAAGATACTACTCTTACCTGTATTTTGGAGTTCCAAGAAGAAATACAGAAACAACCATATGAAATCCTGCACTAATGGACGGTAAACATAATAAAAAGTAAATTTTCTTCTGATAAGTACCGAATTCCCCTAAATGGTTTGTTAATATTTCGTCAAAATTCATCTTTAAATTCACCATGTTAATTGTTTGTGACAGTCAACACAAAAACAATTTCCCCCTCAAATGATGAAAGGTAAATAAAATGTTGTGATTTTATGGAAAAATAACTGCTCAACTATGTGACCTTTCGGTATACTGCAAATTTTACTTTTATCTCGTGAACATTTATAATGTATGCAAATCATAAGCATTTTTACATATTTACACGTTTATGGTAAACAATGTAAATATTTAAGTAGATCGAATATCTAATTAAGATTTTATGATAGAATTTGATCAAATATACATTGTTACAGTATCTTGAGAACGTTACTTAACAATTATGTGTTCCTTACTTCCAATGGATATTCTTCAGAGTTCTTTAAATTAGATGCACATATTTCATATAAAGTTGGTTCAATATTCAACATTCAACATTCAACATTCAAATTTTTTAATTTTTTTTTCTTGTATCCATTTTCAATATTCAACATTCAACATTCAAATTATTTTTTCTTGTATCCATTTTCAACATTCAACATTCGATTTCAATACTCAACATTCAACATTCAACATTCAACATTCAACATTCCATTTTTTTTTTTTTTTTTTTTGTATCCATTTTCAACATTCAACTTTTCGATTTCAACATTCAACATTTGATTTCAATATTCAACATTCAATTTTTTTATTTTTTTCTTGTATTTATTTTCAACATTCAACTTTCGATTACAACATTCAACATTCGATTTCAATATTCAACATTCAACATTCAAATTTTTTTTTTTTTTTTTTTTGTATCCATTTTCAACATTCAACTTTTCGATTTCAACATTCAACATTTGATTTCAATATTCAACATTCAATTTTTTTCTTTTTTTTCTTGTATCCATTTTCAACATTCAACATTCGATTTCAACATTCAACATTCATTTTCAACATTTGATTTTCAACTTTCAACATTTGTTTCAACATTCAACATTCGTTTTCAACATTTAACATTCGTTTTCAACATTCAACTTTTGATTTCAACATTCAACATTCGTTTTTCAACATTCAAATTTTCATTTTTTTCATTCCTTTTTCAAATGCAACATTCGTTTTTCAATTATTCAACATTTCGATTTTCAACATTCAACATTCGTTTTCCATAACATTCGATTTTCTATTTTCAACATTCTTTTTCAACATTCAACATTCGTTTTCAACATTCAACATTCGTTTTCAACATTCGATTTTCAACTTTACAACATTCGTTTTCAAACATTTAACATTCGTTTTATCAACATTCGATTTTCAACATTTAACATTCGTTTTCAACATACAACATTCGTTTTCAACATTCAACATTCATTTTCAACATTCAACATTCGTTTTCAAAGTTCAACGTTGTTTTCAACATTCAACATTCGTTTTCAACATTCGATTTTCAACTTTCAACATTCGTTTTCAACATTCAACATTCGTTTCAACATTCAACATTCATTTTCAACATTCAACATTCGTTTTCAACATTCAACAGTTCGTTTTCAACATTCAACATTCGTTTTCAACATTCGATTTTCAACTTTCAACATTCGTTTTCGAACATTGAACATTCGTTTTGAACATTGTAACATTCGTTCGTTTGAACATTCAACATTCGTTTTCAACATTCAACATTCGTTTTCAACATTCGATTTTCAACTTTCACATTAATTATTCGTTTGTCATAATTCAACCATTCGTTTTCAACATTTCAACATTCGTTTTCAACATTCAAATTCGTTTTCACATATCAACATTCGTTTTCCTCAATCTTTTCACATACATTCGTTTTCCAACATACTTCAACATTCGTTTTCACATCAACATTCGTAATTTCATTAACTTTCAACATTCGTTTTCAACATTCAACATTCGTTTTCAACTTTCAACATTCGTTTTCAACATTCAACATTCGTTTTCAACTTTCAACATTCGTCTTCAACATTCAACATTCGTTTTCAACATTCGTTTTCAACATTCGATTTTCAAATTTCATCATTTGTTTTCAACATTCAACATTTGTTTTCAACTTTCGATTTTCAACTTTCAACATTCGTTTTCAACACGCAACATTCATTTTCAATATTCAACATTCGTTTTCAACATTCAACATTCGTTTTCAACATTCCACATTCGTTTTCAACATTCGATTTTCAATTTTCAACATTCGTTTTCAACATTCAACATTCGTTTTCAACATTCGTTTTCAACATTCGTTTTCAACATTCAACATTCAACATTCGTTTTCAACTTTCAACATTCGTTTTCAACATTCAACATTCGTTTTCAACATTCGATTTTCAACTTTCAACATTCGTTTTCAACAATCGTTTTCAACTTTCAACATTCGTCTTCAACATTCAACATTCGTTTTCAAAATTCGTTTTCAACATTCGATTTTCAAATTTCATCATTTGTTTTCAACATTCAACATTTGTTTTCAACTTTCGATTTTCAACTTTCAACATTCGTTTTCAACACGCAACATTCATTTTCAATATTCAACATTCGTTTTCAACATTCAACATTCGTTTTCTACATTCCACATTCGTTTTCAACATTCGATTTTCAATTTTCAACATTCGTTTTCAACATTCAACATTCGTTTTCAACATTCAACATTAGTTTTCAATATTCAACATTCGTTATCAACATTCAACTTTCGTTTCCAACATTCGATTTTCAACATTCGTTTTCAACATTCAACATTCGTTTTCAACATTCAACATTCGTTTTGAATATTCAACATTCGTTTTCAACATGTAACATTCGTTTTCAACATTCAACATTCTGTTTTCAACATTCGATTTTCAACTTTCAACATTTGTTTTCAATATTCAACATTTGTTTTTAACTTTTCAACTTTTCAATTTTCAATTTTCAATTCTCAATTTTACACTTTCAACACTGAGGCCGTGTCAACGAAGCTGTCCTAGGACTAGGACATGTTTTAGGATGGTCTTAGGACACGTCTTAGTCCTAAGTCAGGTTAACGAAGGTGTCCTAAAATAAGATATGTCCTAAATTTGGTCCAAAAGTTAGGATATATAAATAGGTGTCTTAGGATAGTCCTAAAGGTTACGATGTCCTAAAACGAAATAAAAACAACAAATGTGGCATAAATTCATTAATAAAAATACTAATACAATAATAAACTAGTATAATGTTATAAAAAATAAACTAATTAAACAAAAATTTTCAATATTTCTTAAAGATTCAATTGTGTTACATTATTTTCAATTTGTAGGCAAATTTGTTATTTAAAATGCTTCCAGATATAAAAATAAAAGCGTTCATAGTATTTAGTTTGAGTTTTGGGAATAATAAGCATATTACAAGACATTTGTGTGGGTGTGCTAGAAATTACATTGAGATATTGCGGACAAGTCATTTGGTGAAATGCTTTACTATTAACTAAAATTGCTTTTCTGTACACAACTCTATATGAAACGGACATCAAGAGAAAATCTCCAAAAAGTATGTTTGACGATGTCATATCGTTACGCTCATACATTTATATGGAATAAATGGGGCTGTCCTTTTTGCTTAAAAATACTATCATCTTGAGTAACATTTTTTGCACCTAACCACACGGTGCTATGTCAATTTAAATGTGGGGGGAAATGACTTCCTTTTACTTAATCCTTATTCAATACATGCAATGAAATCGAGTGGACCCAAAGACAAAACAATTTACATACTAACATTAAATTCCCACACGAATCGAATATCTATTTAACAAAGTTGTGTGACTATTTAGTTTTGTTGTCGTATGCAATTCATTTGTATTTTTTTGTCGTGTATAATAACGTTCTACAAGTATTACGTTAAAACTTTTATTTTGCATAAATTGTTTTCCATAAAAGAGTCCTCCTTTCTGCCTTTACAAATATAGTGAAATAGAACAAAAATATATGTCATTGAATTCCCTACATATTTTTTTCAATTAAATAAATGTGTTAGGATGGTCTTAGGACCATCGTAGTTAGGACTATCCTAAGATAGCTTTGTTTTACATCCTAAGACATGTCTCAGACACGTCCTAAGACCATCCTAAATAATGTCCTAAGACATATCTTAGGACATATCCTAGGATACTTTCATTGACACGGCCCCTGGTTTTTAACATTCAATTTTCAACTTTCAACACTCGTTTTCAACATTGAACATTCGTTTTCAACATTAGTTTTTTCAACTTTCAACATTCATTTTCAACATTCAACATTCGTTTTCAATATTCAACATTCGTTTTCAACATTCAACATTCGTTTTCATCAGTCGGTTTTCAACTTTCAACATTCGTTTTCAACATTCAACATTCTATATCCGTGTATATTTGAGTCTATTCGTTTTTCGATTTGAAATAATTTAATTCTGGATGTAACGCGTCTTCTTATTGGCTGACGTTATTTTGTTATCAGCCCATAAACATCATTTAGTCATGTGATCGTGACGTCATCAACGTTTTTTCATGGTTTTCTACGGTTTAAAATGGAATTTAGAATTAAATTATAAGAAATGACTGTAATATTTTTTCTGTCTATTGGAAATAACATAAAAAATGTGGTGCACACTGTAAAATAACCCGCTTCGCGCGTTATTCAGTGTGCATTATATTTTTTATGTTATTTCTTCATAGAGTTTTCGTTTTTCGTTTTCGATTTTACTAAAGAAGAGTTTTGTATTTAATTTTAATTATTTCTCGATATATAAGGGACGACATCAAAAGATCGATGTAAGATAAAAAAAAAAAAAAAAAAAAAAAAAAAAAACTTAGTTCAAATAGTTTGGGGTTCGGGTTGAACTGCTGCAAGATTTGGTTATCCGACATTGACTTTTACATATGGTAGGCACTTAAAGTTAACCATCGAGAGACGTTAACCACCGAGAGTCGGTTTTAAGACCCGCCCAGTGCACCTAAGCACGCCTACTTTTGGAGCTCTTTAGTATGAAGATAAGAAAAATATACGAAATTACGGAACTGTATACCCTGTTTTATCCTTGTTGTTGGTGTTTCTTGCGCATGCGCACAAAGCACGGTGATAGTTACGGTTACTGACTCAGGAACCTTGTATATTATATACGTTTAATAAACTGGATCCTTGTTGTGTTCAGTTATCGATACACTACGATGGAATAATTTACGGACCAGTTTAACATAAACATGGTAAATAGATAGACAGCTGATAATCATAATTGATTAAGAAATAACCTGGAAGAAGAAATAAGTTAACTATTGATTACAACAGAGACGAGAATGCTATCGTGTTTGTTCTGCTAAAAAAAGCAGGAACATTGGAGTTTATGGTTAGATTTTAAATATTTATTGTCTCCAAACTGGGTAAATTTGATATAGTAACAACCCCCCCCCCCCCTTTTTTTTTTTAAATAACTCGAGAACCACACATCTCGCTCGCTTAACAAAGTAACAATAAGAAATAATTATTGTTAGTTTCAAGAATAATTAATCGTCAAAACTTATCCCCTCCCCGACATCAAAGGAAGTTAAATGTATTATCCCAAAATTAGACCAAATTTTTATGATATAAAGACGTCTTAACAGGCTATTATTTTATTTTGTTTTGTTGGGTTTTTTTTGCTTTGACGTCTTCCTCCTGTATGAAAAAAAACATAATAGACCCCCCCCCCCCCCTTTTCCCCATGATATAGCTTTTTAAGAAGTCATAATTATTTGGACTACCCCTGAATATATTTCAGACAGACTCTTCTCTAAAAAAATGTAAACATGATTTGAGAGAAATCTTTGGAATAGTTTTTTAAATGATTTAATTATTATGTCATGTATATAATTAACATTAACATAGTTATAAACTGAGACTTCTAGTATAACACATAGTGTTATAGTAGTCTCAGCTATAAACTT
This sequence comes from Mytilus edulis, assembly GCA_019925275.1. NCBI lineage: Eukaryota > Metazoa > Mollusca > Bivalvia > Mytilida > Mytilidae > Mytilus > Mytilus edulis. The sequence continues at coordinate 75,712,252 of CM034357.1, forward strand.
TCCATTGTATTGACCAATATGACTAACTCATATGCTCTTTCCCATAAATGTCACAATATCAATATATTACAGTAAAACTGATAGTTTGATGACATTGTTTAAGACTATTGACCTCAGGTCAGCCTAAACTGAGTTTAAAACTGTAATTTATTCATTAAAACAGTTCAAGACATGTACCTTCTGAAATGTGATTGCATCAAAATTAAACCTAAGGCATAACATACTTAGTGTGCAGGAAGTGCCACCCAATAAATACTGATTTGTAAAATTAGATGATGATATTTGTGAAGTCAAAGATATTATAGCTAGTTATAACTGGTTTTAGATATAAATCTGAGTAAAAGGTTGATTTATATGTGCTCTTTCATGTTTAGATTATAATTTAAATTTAATCTTTTGAAGTTTTTTTTATAATATTAAGACATTAAAATCACAATTATTTATTTATACACAAAAAAATATTTGTTGTCCTTTTTTAGTTGAATGACTGTACACAAACATTATACACACATAATTTTGATAATTCTGTAATGTTTTTTTTCTATAGCCCCAGAATGTGACAAAAGACTTATTAATCCTGATTTACAAAAAATAGAAATAGTTCAGCTACCATAAGACTGCTATGACAAAAATTTTGCAGTTTCCAGAATTTGAGGTAGAGTATAGTTAGGAATAGTTTGATTATGCAGATGCTTAGTTTGCCATAAACAATTATGCCCTTGATACAAAAGCAGAGGAAACAAAAAAGTATGAAAATAGTTGAAAAAAGTAATCATTATTACCTAGTCATATACTGTAAATAGAAAAAGAGAAAAGCACTGGTTATGATTTGGTATTTTTAATAGCATTATCATTTGTCCATAACTTGGAATATATACTGGATTGAGCTTGACATTTATTTAATATCATTGACACATGGTTGCAAGAAATGAAAGATGGTAATTTAAACCTAGCAATTTTATTAAGATTTAAAAAAAAGCTTTTGATTTGGTAGAATATGACTTTCTTTGTTTAAAGCTCGACATGTATGGATTTAGTGAGACTACTGTTAGTTTTTTTAAGTCGTACCTGAATAACAAAAGGTAAACATTTGTAATGTTAACTCTGAACAACAACATGTAAAATTTGGTGTTCCCCAATGTTCTATACCTTGTCCTCTATTGTTTGTGCTATTTATAAATGACCTTCCCTTATGCATTAAAAATTGTGAAACAGACCTATATCGTTGTATATGCTGATGACACCCCTATTCATAAATCAGGGGAAACATCTAGAAAATATAAATGATGATGTTCAAGAAGATTTATACAGGGTTGAAGAGTGGTGTAAAATGAATAACATGTTCATAGATGCAAATGAAATAAAATGTTTGATTACTGGAACAAAGCAGAAACTATTCAGACTTTTCAACCAAACTTGATAATAAATTAAAGTATTACAAAATTCTTCATGTGAAAAAATATTAGTTTCAAAATTGACAGCCCACTAAGTAACTGGAGAAATCAAATTGACCAAGGTTGTGCTAATATATCATCCAGAATATACCATCTTTCTTAAATACATTTTTTTTTATATAACTGCCAGAAAACATAATACAATGGGTGTTCTGCCCCTAATTGACTACTGTTGTATTATTTGGGATGAATGTAAAAATTGACGGATAACAAGAATTTTAAAAATCCAAAAAAAGGGCAGCATGATAAATTCTAGATGCAGATCTGTTATCCCTCTTGGTATATAGGAGCACTATATTCTATGTTAACCTCCGACAGTAGGTATAAACAAATACTGTTGATAGACGGTATATAGGAGCACTATATTCCATGTTAACCACCGACGGTAGGTATAGACAAATACTGGTGATAGACGGTATATAGGAGCACTGAATTGTATGTTAACCACCGACGGTAGGTATAGACAAATACTGTTGATAGACGGCATATAGGAGCACTATATTGTATGTTAACTACCGACGGTAGGTATAGACAAATACTGTTGATAAACGGTATATAGGAGCACTATATTGTATGTTAACTACCGACACTAGGTATAGACAAATACTGTTGATAGACGGTATATGGGAGCACTATATTGTATGTTAACCACCGACGGTAGGTATAGACAAATACTGTTGATAGACGGTATATAGGAGCACTATATTGTATGTTAACCACCGACGGTAGGTATAGACAAATACTGTTGATAGACGGTATATAGAAGCACTATATTGTATGTTAACCACCGACGGTAGGTATAGACAACTTCTGTTGATAGACGGTATATAGGAGCACTATATTGTATGTTAACCACCGACGGTAGGTATAGACAAATACTGTTGATACACGGTATATAGAAGCACTATATTGTATGTTAACCACCGACGGTAGGTATAGACAACTTCTGTTGATAGACGGTATATAGGAGCACTATATTGTATGTTAACCACCGACGGTAGGTATAGACAAATAATGTTGATAGACGGTATATAGGAGCACTATATTGTTTGTTAACTACCGACAGTAGGTATAGACAAATACTGTTGATAGACGGTATATAGGAGCACTATATTGTATGTTAACAACCGACGGTAGGTATAGACAAATACTGTTGATAGATGGTATATAGGAGCACTAAATTATATGTTAACTACCGACGGTAGGTATAGACAAATACTGTTGATAGACAGTATATAGGAGCACTATATTGTATGTTAACTACCGACAGTAGGTATAGACACATACTGTTGATACACGGTATATAGGAGCACTATATTGTATGTTAACTACCGACGGTAGGTATAGACAAATACTGTTGATAGACGGTATATAGGTGCACTGTATTGCATGTTCACCACCGATAGTTGGTATAGAAACAGGTTAGAAACATAGTGTTGATAGACGGTATATAGGAGCACTATATTGCATGTTAACCACCGATGGTAGGTTTAGAAAAATACTGATAATAGACGGTATATAGGTGCACTGTATTATATGTTAACCACCGACGGTAGGTAGAGAAAAATAGTATTGATAGACGGTTAATAGGAGTACTGTAATGCTTGTTAACCACCGACGGTAGGTACAGACAAATACTGTTGATTGACGATATATAGGAGTACTGTATGGCATGTTAACCACCAACGGTAGGTATAGACAAATACTGTTGATAGACAGTATATAGGAGGACTATATTGCATGTTAACCACCGACAGTAGGTATAGACAAATACTGTTGATAGACGGTATATAGGAGCACTATATTGTATGTTAACTACCAACAGTAGGTATAGACTAAAACTCTTGATAGACGGTATATAGGAGCACTATATTGTATGTTAACCACCGACAGTATGTATAGACAAATACTGTTGATAGACGGTATATAGGAGCACTATATTGTAGGTTAACTACCAACAGTAGGTAAAGACTAAAACTCTTGATAGACGGTATATGTAATAGCACTATATCGTATGTTAATCACCGACGTTAGGTATAGACAAATACTGGCGATAGACGGTATATAGGAGCACTATATTGTATGTTAACTACCGACAGTAGGTATAGACAAATACTGTTGATAGACGGTATATAGGAGCACTATATTGTATGTTAACCACCGACGGTAGGTATAGACAAATACTGGTGATAGGCGGTATATAGGAGCAACTACCGACAGTAGGTATAGACAGATACTGTTGATAGACGGTATCAAAGAGCACTATATTGTATGTTAACCAGCGACGGTAGGTATAGACAAATACTGTTGATAAACGGTATATAGGAGCACTATATTGTATGTTAACTACCGACAGTGGGTATATACAAATACTGTTGATACACGGTTTATGGGAGCACTTTATTGTATATTAACCACCGACGGTAGGTATAGACATATACTGTTGATAGATGGTATATAGGAGCACTATATTGTATGTTAACTACCGACAGAAGGTATAGACACATACTGTTGATACACGGTATATAGGAGCACTATATTGTATGTTAACTACCGACGGTAGGTATAGACAAATACTGTTGATAGACGGTATATAGGAGCACTATATTGTATGTTAACCACCGACGGTAGGTATAGACAAATACTGGTGATAAACGGTATATAGGAGCAACTACCGACAGTAGGTATAGACAGATACTGTTGATAGACGGTATCAAAAAGCACTATATTGTATGTTAACCAGCGACGGTAGGTATAGACAAATACTGTTGTTAAACGGTATATGGGAGCACTATATTGTATGTTAACTACCGACAGTAGGTATAGACAAATACTGTTGATAGACGGTATATAGGAGCACTATATTGTATGTTAACCACCGACGGTAGGTATAGACAAATACTGTTGATAGATGGTATATAGGAGCACTATATTGTATGTTAACTACCGAAGGTAGGTATAGACAAATACTGTTGATAGACAGTATATAGGAGCACTATATTGTATGTTAACTACCGACAGTAGGTATAGACAAATACTGTTGATAGACGGTTTATGGGAGCACTATATTGTATGTTAACCACCGACGGTAGGTATAGACAAATACTGTTGATAGACGGTATATAGGAGCACTTTATTGCATGTTAACCACCGACGGTAGGTATAGACAAATACTGTTGATGGACGGTGCAAAGGAGTACTATATCGTATGTTAACCACTGACGGTAGGTATAGACAAATCCTGTTGATAGACGGTATATAGGAGGACTGTATTGTATGTTAACCACCGACGGTAGGTATAGACAAATACTGTTGATATACGGTATATAGGAGTATTGTATTTTATGTCAAACATCGACGATAGGTATGGACAAAATCCGACAAATACTGTATACAGACAGTGTATAGAAGTACTGTATTGTATGGTAAACACTGACGGTTGGTATGGACAATTTCTGTATCATGCATCAATTGTAAATAAAAGTATCATGTGAGTGACACAGGCTCATTGAAGCCTCTAGTTTTGATATTATTAATGTGGAGATCTGGTCTAATTTATCATTTTCTCTATTACATGCATGATAACTGCAACAATTGAATTGAAATAAAAGTGATAATATTTCTGTTGTAGGTTATCAAGATTTAGTGTTTCCATACAAGTGACAAAGATTGAACAACAAAAACATCTCAAACTTTACAGGACAGAGTAGACTTTTTTCACTGTGCTTAGTTTTGTCTTTATGTCTAAATTATGATACCTTTGAAAAAACCAATAAAATATGGAATAACATTTATTTCTATCTTATAAAGTGGAGTGAAGAAATAAGGGGTCATTGAAAACATAAGAATATATTGCTATCATATATGCAGATCAGCAGCCCATACATTTGCTATAGCACATAAATATGGGACCAATAATTTCAAGTTGCCTTTTAAAAAAGACCTTATTAATGTTATGCGAGATACCACCAAAGACCACTAGGTGTTGATCAAATGATATTGTAAATAAGAGGGTTGTCCAAAATATTTCCAACAGCTGTTTGATATACACTACCTTAATCAAACCACAATGGTAAAAAAAACAGTTTTGGTCAGTCTTAAAAGAAGCAAATATAATTTAGAAAAAGTGCAAGCTGTTGATAAAAACTACAAATAACTGCCAGTCCTAAATGTGGGTGGAGATTACCATTTAGCACAAATGAGTTTCTGGACTAAAGAAAGTAATTTCGGCACAAACCGATTATACCCTTTCAAAAACTATGTGTAGTCCCTTTTATAAAAGTGGCAGATTATCTTTCTATCTAAAGTATCTATGACAACTAACTGCTGCTCCTAGTGACGTTAGTCTTTGGTTTTTGAAAAGATTGGATATATTGTCACAATTCTTTTCTAAGGTACCGGTCTGATAAACAGGGAGTAGCCAGATTAGCTACTAAATATATGCACACTGAAATATAGTCCCTTAAAATTCCCATGGCTGTGTACATGTTCAGATACGAACTATGAAAATTTTGTTTATATCTTTAGAAAAGTAAAATCAAGTATGTATGTCTTTAGTTTTGTCAAATTGCTGTCTTGTTTTGTCCTGTTATTAGGTAACAGTACTGATACAATACTGTAAAAATACGGAGATATGGTATGATTGCCAATGAGACGCCTACATGTATCCACTCAAGTTCAAATAAAGTGGATGTAAGCAGTTATATGCAACCATACAGCCTTCAACAATGAGAAAAATCATATCAAATAGACCCTTGTAAATAGGTGTTGATCAAATGATATTGTAAATAAGAGGGTTGTATATTTCATGACGGTATAATACTAAACCCCTAACAGGAGGGATTGTGCCTGATATTCATATGATGAAGACATAATCTTTCAATCAGTTTAATTAAGGTCTGGTTCTGGCATGTCAATAACTGCTAGTAGTCTGTTGTTATTTATGTATTATTGTCATTTTGTTTATTTTCTTTTGTTTCATATTCTGACATCGGACTCGGACTTCTCTTAAACTGAGTTTAACTGTGCGTATTGTTTCGCGTTTGTTTTTTCTACATTGGCTACAGGTATAGGGGAGGGTTGAGATCTCAAAAAACATGTTTAATCCCGCCGCAATTTTGCGCCTGTCCCAAGTTAGGAGCCTCTGACCTTTGTTAGTCTTGTATGATTTATAATGTTAGTTTCTTGTGTATAATTCGGAGCTTAGTATGACGTCCATTATCACTGAACTAGTATACATATTTGTTTAGGGGCCAGCTGACGGACACCTCCGTGTGCGGGAGTTTCTCGCTACATTGAAGATCTATCGGTGGCCTTCGGCTGTTGTCTGCTCTATGGTCGGGTTGTTGTCTCCTTGACACATTCCCCATTTCCATACTCAATTTTATAGTATGATTTACATCTGCAATAATCACGAAACAATCAGAGACAAGTTTGGGTCTAAATCTGTATGTCCCACATAATCAAATTGACCGAAGAGAGAGGCGAAAGATACTAAAGGCTTATTCAAACACATAAGTCAATAATAAACTGACAAAACCACGGCAAAAAAAAGAGAAAGATTAAAAAACAAACAACAGAATGCAAAACACAACAAAGAACATCACAGACTGAACAAAACGAACCTCGCCAAAAAACTGGTGTGACCAAATGACTAATTTATCTCAGCCTTACATTATTTAGCAGACCCTTTATTATACCAAACCAAACGAAGTTCTTTATGGTACAATGTTTTTGATCCATCGGTCTGTCAGTCCTGTTCTCGTTATTGCAACTCCTCTGAAACCACATAACAGAGTTTTATAAATCTTTGTAGATAATGAGGAAATTATGAAATTATCAATTCATTGATTTCCTATATACTCCTACAACAGTTTGTCATAAAATCTGTCTAAAGACCACAACAGAGTTTCATGAATTTTTTAGATAGTTAGGACATGCTATGTAAATGTGCATATTGGCAGAAAATCATGATTAATTTTTTTATGCCCCACCTACGATAGTAAATGGGCATTAGTTTTCCGGTCTATGCGTCTGCTCCTTCGTCCGTTTTCTCGCTTCAGGTTAAATGTTTTGGTCAAGGTAGTTTTTGTTGAAGGTCAGGTCCAATAAACTTGAAACTTAGTACATATGTTTCCAATAATATGTTTTTTTCTAAGCTTAATGCCAAAGAAGGTTTTTTTCCCCTATTTCACGGTCCACTGAACAAAGAAAATGATAGGGCAAGTGGGGAACGGTGTATGATGGACACATTCTTGTTTTTGTCGAGCCTGCGACTTTTGTCGCAGAAAGCTCGACATAGGAATGGTGATTCGGCGGCGACAGCGTTAGTTCACTTCTTAAAAGCTTTATATTTTAGACGGCGAACGACCTGGATGCTCCATACTTTAAATACAGATGCCTTAAGTTTGGAAGTTTCCGTCTGTCACATGTCCATTGTCCTTGAACTCATTTTCATGGTTCAGTGATTACTTGAAAAAAAGTTAAACGTTTTTGTAATTTCTCTCATATTATGGGTAACTATGTTTAGTATTTGCGTACCTTGGTCAGCATGCCCATCAGACAGTTTTCACTTGACCTCGCCATCATTTCATGGATCAATGAAAAGGGTTAAGTTTTTGGTGGTCAAGTCTATATCTCAGATATTATATGAAATATGTCTTGTATATTTGGTGTATGGAAGGATTGTAAGGTGTACATGTCCAACTGACAGGTGTCATCTGATCTTGACCTAATTTCCTTGGTTCAATGGTCAAAGTTAAGCTTTTGAGTTTTGTTCGTTTTTTCTAATACTATATGCAATAGGTCAACTTTATTTGGTGTCTGGAAATATCTTATGATGTCAGCCTCGCAAGTCTCATTCGACCTTGACCTCATTTTCGAGGTTCATTGTTCAGTGTTTAGTTTTTGTGCCAAGTGTCATCTGACCTTGACCTGATTTGTATTGAATGATTGTAAGGTGTAAATGTATTCCTCATTTTGGTCATATGACCTTGATCTCATTTTCTTTGGTCATGTTATTAATAAGTTTATGTGATAATTGTAGTAAAACTTTATATTTAGGTCTATCAACATAAATAAGGCGAGAAATTTCAACGTGTGTACTCTTGTTAGGAATTAGGAACTATGCCTTCTGAACTTAGAATTTCGGCCTAAATATACTTCTGCATATCTTCTGAAATTACACAACAGAATTTCATGCGTGTTTGAACTAAATAATCTGTTGAAATTTGGTTTGCTTAGTGACAATGTCGGGCTGTGAAGTATGTGAGCGTGCTCACAAAGGTTCTTTGATTACACACAGTCAATGCATTGTCTGTGCTTCCCAGATACAGTCTGTATGCATTTTCTTTGTTGTAAATTAAATTAAGTTTATGTATTGTACGTCGTTCTTAGTCTTTATACATTGTTTATATGCTTTGACTATGAGTCTAAGATACTTCTATTGTCGGTATATCTTAGATTTAGTCGGTTAACACTGTCTATGGATCAGAGACACAGTATGTATGCATTGTAAGTTGTTCCAAGTTGAAATAAAAGTCTGTATGTTTTGTATGTTACTGCAAGATAAAGTGTGTGCACTGCCTGTGGCTCTTATATACAGTCTGTATGCATTTTCTGTATGCTTTGTCTATGGATCTAATTTTTAGATACAGTCTGTATACAAACTGTATCTCTGACCCATATACAGTGTCCAAAAAAAACTCTGTTTTAAGATCTCTAACCCATATACAGTGTGAAAATGATCTTTTGTTCTAAGATGCATTTTGTTTGATTGGCTGAATGCTTAGTATATATTGGTTTCGATATATGGTCTGTATGTATTGTATGGATCTTATATATTTGTATTTTTTTCCATCTGATGAGTAAGCCTTTTTCAACTGATTTTTATAGTTCGTTCTTATGTTGTACTGTTACACCAAAGTCCCAGGTTTTTGGAGGTTTGGGATCCCGCTAACATGTTTAACCCCGCCACATTCTGTATGTATGTGCCTGTCCCAAGTTAGGAGACTGTAATTCAGTGGTTGTCGTTTGTTTATATGTTACATATTTGTTTTTCGTTCATTTTTTGTATATAAATTAGGTCGTTAGTTTTTTCGTTTAAATTGTTTCACATTGTCATTTCGGGACTTGTTATAGGTGACTATGCGGTATGGGCTGTGCTCATTGTTGAAGGCCGTACGGTTACCTATAGTTGTTAATTTCTGTGCCATTTTGGTCTCTTGTGGAGAGTTGTCAGTAGTGTTTGTGGGACAGAATGAACCCATAAAGGTGGACGTCGGACGCTGACGCTATATTTGGACCTGGGTGTGAACGCCGACGCCATATTTGGGTCTTAACGCGGACGCCATGGTCGACCATGAAATCGGGACGCGAATTTGAGGTTGGACCGTATGATTCGGACATCGAGACACCGACGCCATATTTGGGCTTTAAACTTGGACGCTATACCTTAATGTTGCATCAGACTACCCTTTAAAGCGACGTCATACCCTTAAAAGTGGACGGTATATTCTCGAAAATGGACGAGAATTTGTCTTTGATAAACGCTTACCCAACCCCTAGGTAATAAGTCTGTGATAATTCTGAAAAGAATCTTCTACCTCTTAAATAATTAACTGCTTATACATGTTTATAACAAGATATACTATTTATATTAATCAGAAAAACTGTCACTCAATGCAGTAGGCGGAACTGTGTAAAGAGAATTGGATTAAAATGTTTGATATCAATACATAAAATATTTGTCTTTATCTTTTTAATTTTTGGATTTCTTATCTTATTAACATGACAATCGTGAAACATTCAGTAGTATTGCTTTCTATGGAAGCCCATTTAGGACCTCCCAAAAATATAAAATTATTTGAATTCGAAATCACGAATTTAAATTGTTATCTCGAATTTTATAATTCGTTTTAACAGATTAAATTTGTGATAATGAATTGGTGAAAATCGTTATAACAGATCTTGTAATTCGTTATTAAGAATTAAGTTCCTTATCACGATTTTTTGTAATTTGTGATAACGATAAATTCGTTATAACGATTTTATCGTTATAACGAATTGTAGAATTTGTTTAAACTGATTAAATTTGTGATAACGAATTTGTGGAATTCGTTACCACAGTTTTTATTGTAATTGGTAATTTCAGATTAAAATTCATTATCACAGATTTTTAGCTCACATGGCACACAGAATAAAGAGAGCTTTCTTCCTCACTCTGCACCCATCGCTGTTTATTACTTTTACATACAATATAGTGCTCCTATATACCGTCTATCAACAGTATGTGTCTATACCTACTGTCGGTAGTTAAAATACAATATAGTGCTCCTATATACCGTCTATCAACAGTATTTGTTTATACCTACCGTCGGTGGTTAACATACAATATAGTGCTCCTATATACCGTCTATAAAGAGTTTTAGTCTATACCTACTGTTGGTAGTTAACGTACAATGTAGTGCTCCTATATACCGTCTATCAACAGTATTAGTCTATACCTACTGTCGGTAGTTAACATACAATATAGTGCTCCTACATGTGTATATACCGTCTATCAACAGTATTTGTCTATACCTACCGTTGGTGGTTAACATACAATATAGTGCTCCTATATACCGTCTATCAAGAGTTTTAGTCTATACCTACTGTTGGTAGTTAACATACAATATAGTGCTCCTATATACCGTCTATCAATAGTATTTGTCTATACCTACTGTCGGTAGTTAACATACAATATAGTGCTCCTATATACCGTCTATCAACAGTATTTGTCTATACCTACCGTCGATGATTAACATACGATATAGTGCTATTATATATACCGTCTATCAAGAGTTTTAGTCAATACCTATTGTTGGTAGTTAACATACAATATAGTGCTCCTATATACCGTCTATCAACAGTATGTGTCTATACCTACTGTCGGTAGTTAAAATACAATATAGTGCTCCTATATACCGTCTATCAACAGTATTTGTTTATACCTACCGTCGGTGGTTAACATACAATATAGTGCTCCTATATACCGTCTATAAAGAGTTTTAGTCTATACCTACTATTGGTAGTTAACGTACAATGTAGTGCTCCTATATACCGTCTATCAACAGTATTAGTCTATACCTACTGTCGGTAGTTAACATACAATATAGTGCTCCTATATACCGTCTATCAACAGTAATTGTCTATACCTACTGTCGGTGGTTAACATACAATATATTGCTCCTATATACCGTCTATCAAGAGTTTTAATCTATACCTACTGTTGGTAGTTAACGTACAATGTAGTGCTCCTATATACCGTCTATCAACAGTATTAGTCTATACCTACTGTCGGTAGTTAACATACAATATAGTGCTCCTATATACAGTCTATCAACAGTATTTGTCTATACCTACCGTCGGTAGTTAACATACAATATAGTGCTCCTATATACCGTCTATCAAGAGTTTTAGTCTATACCTACTGTCGGTAGTTAGAATACAATATAGTGCTCCTATATACAGTCTATCACCAGTATTTGTCTATACATACTGTCGGTAGTTAACATACAATATTTTGTTCCTATATACCGTCTATCAACAGTATTTGTCTATACCTACTGTCGGAAGGTAACATACAATATAGTGCACCTTTATACTGTCTATCAACAGTATTTGTCTATACCTACCGTCGGTGGTTAACATACAATATAGTGCTTCTATATACCGTCTATCAGCAGTATTTGTCTATACCTACCGTCGGTGGTTAACATACAATATAGTGCTCCTATATACCGTCTATCACCAGTAATTGTCTATACCTACTGTAGGTAGTTAACATACAATATAGGGCTCCTATATACCGTCTATCACCAGTATTTGTCTATACTTCCGTCGGTGATTAACATACGATATAGTGCTATTACATATACCGTCTATCTAGAGTTTTAGTCTTTACCTACTGTTGGTAGTTAACATACAATATAGTACTCCTATATACCGTCTATCAACAGTATTTGTCTATACCTACTGTCGGTAGTTAACATACAATATAGTGCTCCTACATGTGTATATACCGTCTATCAACAGTATTTGTTTATACCTACCGTCGGTGGTTAACATACAATATAGTGCTCCTATATACCGTCTATCAAGAGTTTTAGTCTATACCTACTGTTGGTAGTTAACGTACAATGTAGTGCTCCTATATACCGTCTATCAACAGTATTAGTCTATACCTACTGTCGGTAGTTAACATACAGTATAGTGCTCCTATATACCGTGTATCAACAGTATTTGTCTATACCTACTGTCGGTGGATAACATACAATATAGTGCTCCTATAAACCGTCTATCAACAGTATTTGTCTATACCTACCGTCGGTGGTTAACATACAATATAGTGCTCCTATATACCGTCTATCAAGAGTTTTAGTCTATACCTGCTGTCGGTCGTTAACATCCAATATAGTGCTCCTATATACAGTCTATCACCAGTATTTGTCTATACATACTTTCGGTAGTTAACATACAATATTTTGTTCCTATATACCGTCTATCAACAGTATTTGTCTATACCTACTGTCGGAAGGTAACATACAATATAGTGCACCTTTATACTGTCTATCAACAGTATTTGTCTATACCTACCGTCGGTAGTTAACATACAATATAGTGCTCCTATATACCGTCTATCAGCAGTATTTGTCTATACCTACCGTCGGTGGTTAACATACAATATAGTGCTCCTATATACCGTCTATCACCAGTATGTGTCTATACCTACCGTCGGTGATTAACATACGATATAGTGCTATTACATATACCGTCTATCTAGAGTTTTAGTCTTTACCTACTGTTGGTAGTTAACATACAATATAGTGTTCCTATATACCGTCTATCAACAGTATTTGTCTATAGTTAACATACAATATAGTGCTCCTACATGTGTATATACCGTCTATCAACAGTATTTGTCTATACCTACCGTCGGTGGTTAACATACAATATAGTGCTCCTATATACCGTCTATCAAGAGTTTTAGTCTATACCTACTGTTGGTAGTTAACATACAATATAGTGCTCCTATATACCGTCTATCAACAGTATTTGTCTATACCTACCGTCGGTGGTTAACATGCAATATAGTCCTCCTATATACTGTCTATCAACAGTATTTGTCTATACCTACCGTTGGTGGTTAACATGCCATACAGTACTCCTATATATCGTCTATCAACAGTATTTGTCTGTACCTACCGTCGGTGGTTAACATGCCATACAGTACTCCTATATACCGTATATCAACAGTACCTCTCTATACCTACCATCGGTGGTTAACAAGCAATACAGTACTCCTATATACCGTCTATCAATACTATTTTTCTCTACCTACCGTCGGTGGTTAACATATAATACAGTGCACCTATATACCGTCTATTATCAGTATTTTTCTAAACCTACCATAGGTGGTTAATATGCAATATAGTGCTCCTATATACCGTCTATCAACACTATGTTTCTAACCTGTTTCTATACCCACCGTCGGTGGTTAACATGCAATACAGTGCACCTATATACCGTATATCAACAGTATTTGTCTATACCTATCGTCGGTGGTTAACATGCAATATAGTCCTCCTATATACTGTCTATCAACAGTATTTAGTCTATACCTACCGTCGGTGGTTAACATGACATATAGTACTCCTATATACCGTATATCAACAGTACCTGTTTATACCTACCATCGGTGGTTAACAAGCAATACAGTACTCCTATATACCGTATATCAAAAGTATTTGTCTATACCTACCGTCGGTGGTTAACGTAAAATATAGGGCTGTCTATTAAAATTATGTGTCTATACATACTGTCGGTGGTTAACATACAATAAAGTGCTCCTATAAACCGTCTATCAACAGTTTCATTTATACCTACCGTCGATGGTCAATATAACGTATTATATGGTCCGTATATAGTGCTCATATATACCGTCTGTCAAAAGTATCTGAATTTACCTACCGTCGGTGGTTAACATACAATATAGTGATCCTATATACCGTCTATAAACAGTATTTCTTTATACCTACCGTCGGTGGATAACGTAAAATATAGTGCTCCTTTATATACCGTCTTTCAATAGTATTTCTTTATACCTACTGTCGGTGGTTAACATAGAATTTAGTGCTCCTATATACCGTCTATCAACCGTATTTGTCTATACCTACCGGCGGTTGTTATCAAAACAAACTATTTTCAATCGACAGTCCAAAGTTTAGTATCTATACTTCACTCTGAATGAATGATGACATTTATTTGACCAGTAACATTCCCTATTGTATTCATTATTTAGTTTTCTCCCTGAACTTGTCTGAAATATTTGCGGCTGTACTGACGGCAAACAACAATCAATCAATTTCTTAAAGTACTTCTTAATCTAAATAATATATTATTTTTTAATCTAACCAGTAATATGTGATCGGTGAATGTACGTATGACAATTACGCCAATTTTGAAAAAGCATATTTTTTTTCATTTGCGCACATTGACATTTTTTAATTTGCGCCAAATTGATTCGAAAGGTTAGGTCTGATAAATTTAGATGATAAAATTAAACTTGTTTAACCAAACGCAGCAATTCAATGAACACAAGCTACAATATAGATAAATGTGTGTATAGACACATGTTGAGCTCATGGGTATCATCATTTAATCACACTTCTGGTACCCGAACATTTACTTTCATATATGGAACCGATGCCATAAAGAAAAAACAGGCTTTAACTTATAAAAATTTTGATAAAAAAGGGGATGCTTTATTGTAGGGAAGATATCACAAGGTTGCAGTTCAACAGAAGTGTTGCATGACAATACTCAGTTAAAAAAGATTTGTGCATATGCAAATGTGCTTTTTATGTCAAACTGTTACAATCTTA
Organism: Mytilus edulis; assembly: GCA_019925275.1. NCBI lineage: Eukaryota > Metazoa > Mollusca > Bivalvia > Mytilida > Mytilidae > Mytilus > Mytilus edulis. The sequence goes on from CM034357.1 coordinate 75,727,628, forward strand.
TTTTATAAAGTGCTACTTCAAGTGTGATGTACACTTGCAATAAACTTATCCTGCTTTCAATCCCCCTCCTCCTCCTCGTCACGTGTGAGCAAGTGGCAGGTGGCAAAAGGCCAGAAGGAATATTTTTGTTATTATATAAAAAAATTCTATACATCTTATATGCCTCATGACTTGTGTTTACCTGTTAATTTGTGCAAATGAAGAAAATAAATTTGGCGCAAAGAAATAAAAAAAATAGGCGCTAATTAAGTGCAGATTGGCGCAAATGGAAAAAGCCGAAGCAAATATAATCTTTTCTCGTATCAAGATTTCAAGATTTTATTCATAACCTCAGACACATACTTGTGTACAAGAGGACAATAATATATACAACCATATTAAGATAATACATAGCGAGACAGGACAAACGAAACACAAATACATAGTATATTTTAAAAGACAATTGGTATAATTAGATTAAGTATTTTATGATTTTCTTCACGAAAATTGATAATTTCCTTTGAACTTGTACGTTACATATAGACAACAAGCCAGTGAATTTCTTCTTGCTTGGATTCATTACATAGTAATTTGGTACAAACTTTGATCTAAGAGCAGAAACATCAGCATTTTTACAGGTAAACAATATATGAAACTCATCCCATATTCCCTCATTACATAATGTACATATTCTATTTTCCCTCGCGATCCCCGCCCATCTACCCGTCTCAATAGGTAACTTCAAATTCGAGCATCGAACTTTAGATATGTAATATCTGTCCTTGGGTAATAATCGCAATAGATACGGTTCCAAACCAAACTCGAGTTTGAATTAATAAAGAATAGAATTCACCCCTATCAGATCAAATTGGTGTTTTCTTTCTTTTTTTCGTTCAGTTTCATCTAGTCCATTTGTTCATTTGACTCTGTCTCCATCGCGACTAGGATGCATTTTAATTTATAATGTAAAGTCGTTCAGGTTTTTGTTTTATTATATAAAAAAAAAGAAGATATAGCATGATTGCCAATGAGACAACTCTCTAAAAGAGACAAAGTGACACCGGAATTAACTATTAAAAAAAACCTTTAACAGATCACGGTACGCTGACGGTACAGATGTCTGTAAATTCAGAAATTAATGCGAGGTTTTTATTATTGCGACAATAATTAAGACTCGCATTTTGAAGTATTGCGTTTGAAGTAATCAGGATTTTTTCTTAATCGTTGTAATCAAAATCTCATTTCAGGCTATAATGACACTCATCGCATTAAATATTTAACAATTGCACGCAACAAATTTACATTCAAAGACTATGAATTTGATGTATATTTGACAAGATTAGTTCGTTTAAGTTGCTAAAAATTCTATAATTAGTGGATTATTCTCCCAAGTTTATTTGAAAAGGTATAATTCCTCTATACAAATGGCAAAATCTTTCATAAAATATCCAGTAAGTTGGATAAACGTTTACCAAATCATCCCAATACAGTTTGATTTATATATTCACTTGGCTATTCCGTTCTTGCACAGTGATATAGTTCATTTTGCGTCATCCCATATTCTAGCAAAGGGAGATTATCTCAGCATCACCGTTACATTAGTAATAGCTCTCGTACATAAAATAGTTAGCTCGAACTGTATGATCCTGTGTGAATCTGATCTTTATATTAAAAGAGCATAAATGGTTCACATATGGGTCTTATTTAAACATTAAACAGTATCAAAACAATTAGTGCATTATAATATAACCAAATAGGCATGCAAAAAAGAATCAATAGGCAAAATATGCTTGTCTACCGTCTAATTCTAATTGCTAATATTTACTGTATTGTACATAGCTCAATTCCATTCCATTCCATTCAATTTTATTTATTTTTTTAATTTTCAGCAGAAAACAGTATTTCTAACAATTAAATTGAATTAATTTGATATGACGTTGACACACGGTAATCACTCTCATGTTTTTATTTACATCGCTGTCAATAATCCGGTAAAGATGAATATTCATTACTACCCTCGGTAGTTAACGTCCCTCGATGGTTAACTTTAAGTGCCTACCTTTACATATATCCATATGGGTCAATAAATTTTACCCAAATTAAGTTAAGAAGGGGGTAGGGGGTCAGTGAAATAACTATGTGAATTAAGTTTTTTATCCTTTTGATGTCGTCCCTTAAATGTAAAATGTTTTCCTTTCTTGTTTCACAGTCATTGTAAATATTGCCTACGTATTTCAACATAATGTAGACAACATAGACCGCATGACTTCTGAATTGAAATACGGTGATAAAGTATTCAAAGACTTTCAAATTACCTTGTTTATACCTTTGATAAAGAATAAATTATCATATTTAAATATTAAACAAATCACAAATTTAAATTGTACAATATGATATTACGATAAATAAAGATGAGACAAATAAATAGATTGATTACAACATGACACTTATAAGGGAGGTAATTACTTTATAACACTGACAAGAAAACTAGCCTGGTCGTTAAAGTACACATGTACATGCACACCGGTTGTCAGATCAATACTATTTTATTCAAAGATAATGTCGACGGATGCAAAAGTCTTTAACAATCTGGACACGGGTGCGTGAACTTTACTTTTAAGTTTAGAAAGGTCGATCTAAGATTATTAGAATTGATGACCAACGTCCATCTGCCAGTATTTTCAGTACCGTGAACATCGAGGACGATGATGTGTTTTGCTTGATAGATTGATTAAAAAACAAATTTCCGCAATTTCACAATTCAAACCTGGACAAGCATTCAATTATTTTGGCATTCGGAGCCTATAGGGTTTTAGTCAGTTTGCTTATTTGTGAAGGCTATATGGTGACCTGAACTAGAGGGCGTTGATGGGGAATTATGTAATTGAGAATAGTTGACAAAAAATATAGATAATAGAGACAATGGACCAAGAAATAAATAAAAAAAGCTAGAATAATGGTGTTAAAATATAAAGAGAAGAGAATAATTTGCAAAAAGTATAAAGAATAGAGAAAATGGCCTAAAATATCAAAGAATACAGTAATAAAGAACCCTGAATCCAGACCATCAAACTAGTTGCCTTAACCCTTTCCCTTTCATGCATTTTAGACCTTTACTTATCGAAAATACATTATCGAAGTTTAAATGAATACAGAATTCGCATCAATGGTCATACACATGCCATGTTGGGGTCAAATGAAAGATAATTGGTAAAATATTTCACAAAATTAAGTTTGACGATAATTCGTCATTTTTTGGTCACGTGGTATATTTCCAAAAGTCACCTGACTGTTGGAGAAAAAGTGAAAAAATACGAAATCCTTGGGCAAAAAGTCGTGCAGAGACATATTGGTGGGCTAATAGGGTCAGGTTTTGATGGAAACACAATGCCTCGAGTCTGTTGAAGCCATATAAGTTATCATAGTGGTATAAATAGACGCATAACGTGCTATAGGCCTTGAAATATCGATGTCCGTAACATTCAAAATAATTGATTTTAGACGCTCTTTTTGTCCGATTTCAAACTTGGACCCTAGTTATTTGTCTAATTCGTTTTCAATCAATCAGCAGCCTTAACTTTGTTTTTACAAGGGAAAATTCATTGAATTACCAATGCTAGCTCGATCTGGGACACCCTTGACCGAGCCCGATGGAGCAAAGGGGTAAAAAAAGGGGGGGGGTGAATTTTGCACACACGTTCTTTTAAAAAAAAATATCGTAGGTTTCCTTTTTGAAATTGAAAGTAAAGTTAAGTTAAGTAATTCAAGTTTGTGATTGCGCTGCTACACTAAAAATTACATTTGCAACTAGTGCATAAGTTAGAACTATTAGTTTAATACTATTCTTCAAAAACTCACTGCACAGTTATTGAAAAAAGACATAAATCCTCTCAAAAGAGCAGTTTTCTTTGCACTTCTATTTGAGAATATCCCTCAAAATTCGAAGAAAAATAAATGGTTTTTACAGAAAAATTACACATCAGTAAGGGGCGACTTGTTTATTAACTAATAATGATAGAGGTTTGATGTACATTAAATCGCATTGCTGGTTATCTGAGGATTAATTTGAGCCCTTAACCACATCTGTACGTCAGCAAATGGCGATTAAACATGTCTAAATGTCCCAAAAAAATCTTGAAATTGGTTTCACCGGTAAGCTGTACCGGTGTGAAAGGGAGAGGGTTAATCAATGTCAGTTTGTCTCTGGGAGATTTGTATTGGTTTTCATACGGTTTCTCTTTATTTCGATGTCTATTAATTAAGATACGAGCTTTCATTATTTGCCAACATATAACATATCACGTTATAAAAAAATACTATATTTTTTGCAAACTACCATAGATTTGCGGGTAATTGTTCTGCATAAAATCACATTGGAGTCCACTTTTTTTTTCAAGTAGACTCATCTAACCACCCTACCCTACCATTACCGAAAAGATTATAAAACAAATTTCAACGGCAATACTTTTGTCCGCACAATGTGTAAAGGGGAGCTGGGTAGGCTAGCTGATGTCTACTGGAGAAAAAATCAAAGTTGCTGTTCGGCTTATTTTATTTTTAAAAGATAGGTCCAAAATCGGGGTCGGACACCCAACCAAGCCCTTACCGAAAATATGACAAAAATTGTCCGCAAAGGGAAGCTTGGAAGCAGAGATTTACAGTAGAAAAAATCCAGGGCGTTGTTCTGCTCAGTTTTTTTCTTCTAAAGTAGGTCTCAAGTTGAGGTCGGATACCCAACCCAACCCTTACCGGATAGTTAATAAAAATAATTCTACGGCAACACTTTCATCTGCACTAGGCTAAAACGTAAGCTAGAGATATAGGGCCTACTTGATCAAAATTACAAGTTTGGGTATAGCTAGGATTAATTTTTCTTTGACTACAAACAATAAACCTTTGGTCTAATCATAATTAAGCGAAATCCACTAGTTCCGAGGTAGAATGTTTTGTAAAATCAGTTTTGCGTGGCAAAAAAGTTAAAAGCACGAGTGTAACTTTCTTTTCTTCTAATGCAGAACAATTATTACTGTTCATGAACTATTTCACAGGATGCCGATAATATGGAATTTCCGAAAGCTATATATTTCACACAATAGAGCAATTTGCCATCATTTTAAAAATAATCATGACTATTTACGATTCTATAAACACACAACATTGTTGACTCTTTAAAATGTAAAGCGTGCTGTACTCTGTATAATATATTGAAAGCGATTTTTAATGCCTTTATATAACTAATGAACCAAAAATGAAATTTAAAAAACATCATTGAGTAGTGTCTTGACTGCTTAGCTATATATTGAAAACTAGTGCTATAGTGGTTATTTATTAATAAAAACACTTGAAGTACGTTTGAGTCTTATGCAAAATTTGTGTTTATATATATATTTGAAAGCTGGATGCTACCGACGGGCTGCTTGAGCCTAGTCTCACGAACTCCGCATTTTCATTACAGCCGATTGCATTGAGTGTGTAGACACAGGTATTATCATTGGTTACCTTTCTTGTTAAACCGTGAAGTCATTTTTAGGTAAGGTATACTTCCCTTCTGTGGAAGTAGCCGTGTCCTACAGACAGTTTGATTGGTTATATCTCAGACCAGTCTACTCTTAAAGGAGGGTAGTTTACTTAACCTAATAATGACTTCACCATATAACTAGCAAGCAATCTAACCAAGGATACCACCTTTGCCTGCACACTCATCGAATCGACTGTAACGTCTTTACATTACATGTTGCAACACCTTGTCAAATTATTGGGCTCCAATAAATGTTTGGAAAATTACGTCAATTTGCTTTCCCAAACGGTTTTATGCAGAACATTTACCGGAAATCTATAATGGTAGTTTGTAAAAACAATGTCAAAATCGAAATATAACTGAAAAAGAAGTTACATACATTAGAAAAAGGTTTAAACATTTTAGGCCAAATAAGTTTTCATATTTTACATTCTTGCGTGTCTTATAGTTATCAGACGGTCATTATATTAGTTATCTTGTTGTAATCAGGGGTGTACAGAATTTTACACCGTTGTTGAAAATTCATACACCCTGAGGCGCATCCGAATGGGTGTATGAATTTTCAACAACGGTGTAAAATTCCGTACACCCCTGATTACACCAAGATAACGAATTTATTTCTTAAGATCAATTCCTTTAATCATTTTGAAACCAGGATGTTAAATTGTAAAAATGGTAATGAAAATTTCCAGCGTAATATTTTTTTCAATGTCCATGTTGCTGCACATTGTCAAATACTTTTTTACTTTAATTTTGGAAAAATTTCAGAAATTTTTTGTGTTCTTTTGAGTTTTCAAAAAAAAAAAATTTAATATTGTTTAAAAAAAAATGTTTTTTGTTTTTTTTTAATTTTTTTAAGCATTTTCTTTATATTATATATATATATTTTTTTTTTATTATTTTTTTCCCCTTTACTTTGGCTAAATTTTATTTTTTTAAAAATTTTGGAAATTTTTTATTTATCCCGTGGTGAACAAGGGTGGGATGTTATTTACACCGGGGTAATCAACCAATCAGATTGCAGTATTTTTGCTGCATAAGAAATAATAGAGTTTACAAAGTAATTTAATACTAAGGCAAAAGTTAATGTAGAGTTTCATTGGTGAAATTAAGACTGCAACACAAATAAAGGATTCTCAAATGATCATGACTTTTGTTTGTAGTACAATGAGCAAACCCCACAATCAATCAATCATTAATTCAATCAATTAACCAACCAATCAATTAACTAATCAATTATTCAATCAATACAATTGAGAAAGGAAATAAAGAATGTGGCAAAGAGACAACAGCCAAACCAAAGAGCAGAAAACAGAAAACAACCGAAGGCCACCAATGAGTCTTCAACACAACGAGAAAATCCCGCAACAAGAGGCGGGCTTTTGCTGGTCTCTTAATAAAAATATGTACTACTTAAGTGATAATGGACGTTAAACTAAACTAAAATAAAAAAAAATATTGTTCTCATTGGTATAAATATTAATTTTGTTATCAGTAACTTAAAACCATATTAAATATTATTGTTATACACATCAAGGTACTACAATATGTTGTTACCTATGCTTTGGCATTGCATAAGGTCGTGTTTTTCTCTTATTGTTAATAACGTCTTTACACTAAATCCATTGGATGTTGGATTTGCACTGATTAACATTTTTGTCTTAGATACATGATTTTTGTATTAGTTTTTATTGGCTTTGAACTAGCTGTTAGTAACTGCGATTACTCTCGGATCTGTACTTTTTTGTCTTTTATACAGCGGATGACCGTGAAGTCATTCCGGTGTATTGTTGCGAGAGAGCTTTCCATTACGTAACTTTCGTGTTGGACTTGTAACCGATCTATAATCTATAAATGCGCGGAAATCATCGAGTGTAAAATAACATTCATAATCGCTTGTTATCAATTCATTTCTTCACTGTGTACTTAAAATATATTATTAAAATTTTCATATTTTTGGCAAATTTACAGAACTACGTTAGATCTGTAAATATGCTTTCGCAAATTTTATGTTCTTCCCTCACCGGGATTCGAACCCATGCTATTGAGATATCGTGACACCAAATCGCCTGCACTGTAGCCGTGTCGCTAGACCACACGACCAACTGGGCTTCAGACAACTATGTTGGGAGATTGAACGTTTTGCGAGAAATATGAATACCTAACCCAAATCCAATCTATTAGAAAAATCGAGTTTTTACAGAAGAGTGTCCACCATGCACTTGTACTGTACTATTATTAATATAGTAAAATAGAATGATATACAAATGGATGAAAATTATATATAAATGTAACTGTAATATACAAATATTAATACAATATATACCAATAAACCAGAGTTTACTGATTTATATCACCACAATATGATAGTTATTACGGTGAGGTTGAATTCTCTGTCATTTATTTATCATACACGCACGAACTTGTCTCAGAAAAAAACCCAACATATCTGTACATTAAGATGTGGGTTTTTTTTCCTGAGACAAGTGTTTGTGACAATCCAAAGAACTTGCGGTCATTCGATGTTCATTACTTCAGTACTTTGATTGTTTGAAAACGATGTATAAATACCCTGCCACACTCTGTATGTGTTTTTGTTAGGTGTTTTTTTTTCTGTTTTGTATCAATCTTATGCGTGAAGCCCTTTTCCACTGATTTGTATAGTTTGTTTTTATGTTGTGCTGTAACAAAACTGTCCTAGGTTCAGGGAGGGATGAGCGCTCACAAACATGTTAAACCCCGCAACATGTTGCATGTGCCTGCCCCAACTCAGGAGCATGGAGTTCATTTGTTGTCGTTTGTTGATGTCTGTCATACCGGGTATTTGTTTTTCGTAACTTATGTTGTTATAAATTAGGCCGTTATCTTTCTCAATTAAACTGTTTCATATTTTTCATTTCATGACCTATTGTAGCTGACTATACAGTATGTTTTTTTCTCATTGTTGAAGGTTATATGGTTTCCTATATATAATTGCTTACATTCACGAAATTTAAACTTTGGATAATAGTTGACTCATTTGCAATCATACATCTCCTCATAAAAAAGTTGAGGGGGAGGGGGATGAAATTTTTATTTCTTTGAAACAGTCACCCAGTTTGAATTTGACATTTTTCCTGTGCCCTTGGATTTGTGTTATGAGCCAACTAGAGCTCACACCGTGTTGGTGGGTAGTTGATGACTATATGGTAAGGTCAGGTTGTCTTTTTAAATATTGCATACGGGGATTTGGTGATGTCTTCATTCCATGCATTGTCCCATTACTTTATATAGACAGCTTATCAGTCAACCTGATCTATCAAAGTAGCTCTACTGGCCTTTTGTAAATTCAGACGAGAAACAAGATATAAACTTACTTAGATTTGTATATACATGTATATTTAATAGACTCATATAATTTCAAGTCAAATTTATATTCTAAAACAACTATAAAAATAAAAAAGTGTAAAAAAAAAAAATGCTTTTAATATATTTTGTTTGTGAGTTGCCATGGATAAAGGCATGTTTTCTGGTCTGGGTTAAGAATAAACTATTGACTAAACGATAATGTGTTTTATTATGATATTTTGCGCGGGAAAGGCGGGGGATAAACAAGTTCTGAAAATGGAAAGTCTAACCTGATGTATAGAAAACAAAACACGCACAAGAAAATGAAAGAATAGTTCCGCTAAAGTACCAATAGGTGAAATATACAGTTGTTTTTCCCGCTTGACCCTCATGATAAAGATAAAACACGAAAAATGCTTCGGACGCAATGAATATCTATGATGAGTTTATTAATAAAGTTTATACATTTTGTAACAAGGAAGCAAAAGAAGTTCAGTAACCATATGTTGGCATATTATGAAAGCTCACGTACTTATTTATAGGCATAGAGATAAATGAAGAAAAAAACGTATGAAAACCAATAACAATCTACCAGAGACAAAAACCACGTTGCTTTAGGCAACTAGTATGATAATGGTCTCAAAGCGGGGTTTTTCGTTTCTGTATTCTGTAATACTAGCACCATAGTTTAGGCCATTTTTCTCTATATACTCTTTAATGTTGTGAGCAATTTTTCTCAATTCTTTATACTTTTTGCCAGTTAGCTTATTCTCTTTATATTTGAACACCTCATTATTTTATTTATTTATTTTTGGTCCATTGTCTCTAATATTCAACACCCGCTATTCTCTATTCCTTAAACGCCATCCACACCTTCTAGTATAAGTCACCATATAGCCTTCACAAATGAGCAATACGCATACTGATTGGGCTCCGAATGGCAAAACAATTGAATGCTACTCGCGGTTTCAAATGTGAACTTGCAGAAATAATTATGGCCCCGCAACGAAGTTGTCGGTGCTATATAGTTTTACCCTTGTCCGTAATTCCGTCATTCCGTCATTCCGCAATAAACCATTATACGGACTTTTTTCTAACTGCTTTTAGATATTGGGATGATTTTTGGTATGTTAAAACATGCGGAAGAATATCCCAAAGAACGTTTTGCGACAATACCGGCAAGGATCGGTAGCCCTGTTATTGTTTTTGCGGGAAAATATGAATGCTTACTCGTATTCAATCTTTTAGAAAAAACGATTTTTTACAGAAAAGTGTCCACCATGCACTTGCATTGCACTATTATTAGAATAGGTAGAATAGAATGATATACAAATGAATGGAAAGCATATATACATCTTACTGTTATTTTAATATAATATATAACATCAAATCAGTGTATACTGATTTGTATCACTACAATATAATATATAGTTATTACGGTGAAGTTGAATTTCCTGTCATTTATTCATCATCCACGAACGATCTTGTCCCTGAAAAAAATATATCTCTGTACATTAACCTCAGTTTCAGGTAAAGAGATATGTGATTTTTTTCTGAGACAAGTGTTTTTGACCATCCATAAGACCCTGTGGTCATCCGATGATCAGTACTTCAGTACTTTGATTTTGGTCTGAGGCGACGTTAACGGAACACCAATCAAGTAATCGATCTTTATGACTATGGCTTCAATATTCAATGTTTTTAAAGATCATGTTTTGCTTGGCGTAGACTTAATAAGACTTCAAGTTGGAATAGATCTACGAAGACTAAAGAACGGTCGTTTATGGTTTGGCAATTGTTCATGCCCACCGATGTCCAGATATTGTTCGAAATTGTTTTTGAAAAGTTACAATGCTACCGGACATTGAAAAAACATGTCCTTTTTTTCATGGAAGCTTTAGCTGTTACGGCATATTACAGAACACAAAACTGGTTTTCATTGCTGTAAATACAAGTTAAAAAGGTGACGTGGGTTACATTAAAGCTAGAAATCCCAATCCTCCGGCATCAAATAATTAAAAAGAAAAAGCACATGATCTTTACGTCGTTTGGTTTTGCGCCGATCTGCATTTCATTTGCGCCTATTAATTTTAACATCTGTTAAGGGGTAAACTTGCATTTAGCGGTGTCCAGGTCCTAAATATAAGAGATAATAAAGAGATGCGGACTAAATGTACACGAGACAAAATCGCAATCGATACATAGAAAAAATACAAATTATCAATGAACAGGGCTTTTATTCCTGTTCTTCATCTTGAAAGTAGCTGGAGGGATTTCAACGAGGAACCGGGCCATTTATATCCATTATACAATAGCCACATAGGTTAGTGCATCGGACTACAAACTCAAAAGGTTCCTGGTTCGATCCCCGTTCCGGGGAGAAAATTTTAAATCCACTATAAATAAATATGTTTAAACTAACCATAGCCATACACTTGACTATGTGGATTACAAGTTTTTTTTCTTTATCCTACATATGTCTTTTGATATTGTTCCTATATGATCCTATATGTAAATACTTAAAGTCTTACACTGTATCTATATATTTTGCTCCGAGACCAGAATATAAAAAAATAAATTAAACAGAACTTACGCTTTATTTAGAGAGGGTCCGAAAGAAACTTTCCGAATGCAAGATTTTGCGTCATTTTTTCCAATTCTTTTGGGGTCTTTTAGTTCTACCCTCGCCAAAAATATAGGTATGCTTTAATTGTAATAGTCAGGATAGTCACTGTTATGTCTTATCATCACAGGCACTTGTTTCTATCCATTAGAAGACCCAATATCAACGTATATTTACTTTCTATCCATTGGAAGACCCACTACTAGTATCAACGTATATTTACTCGTAAATATACATTGATAGTGGTTCTTCCAATAGATAGAAACAAGTGCCTGTGCTTATCATCTTAGATCCTCTCCAAACCTAAAAGTAAAGATCACGCACCCTTATTGTTTAGATTGAAAAAGACTTTTGCATCCGTCGACATTATCTCCGATTAAAATTATATTGATCTGACAACCTGTAGCCTGTGCATTTATACTTTAAGTTTAACGGGCGAGTTTTTTTGTCAGTTTCAAAAGTAAAAACCTCCCTTGTTAGTGTCATGTTGTAATCAATCTATTTTAGTGTACCATCTTTATGTAATATTATACTGTACATATTGTACTTATCACCGTAGTTCAAAACAAATGTTGAATGTTAAAATGGAGCGTTGAATGTTGAAAACGAATGTTGAATATTGAAAACAAATTTTTAATAAAGATAAAAAAAAAAAAGAAAGTTCAAAACGAATGTTGAAAGTTGAAAATCGAATGTTGAAAACGGATGTTGAATGTTAAAAACGAATGTTGAAAGTTGAAAACGAATCTTGAATATAGAAATCGAATGTTGAATGTTGAAAACGAATGTTGAATGTTGAAAACGAATGTTGAATGTTGAAAACGAATGTTGAAAGTTGAAAATCGAATGTTGTAAACGAATGTTGAATGTTGAAAACGAATGTTGAAAGTTGAAAACGAATGTTGAAAACGAATGTTGAATGTTAAAAACGAATGTTGAATGTTGAAAACGAATGTTGAAAATTGAAAATCGAATGTTGAAAACGAATGTTGAATGCTGAAAACCAATGTTTAATGTTGAAAACGAATGTTGAATGTTGAAAATCGAATGTTGAAAAAGAATGTTAAATGTTGAAAACGAATGTTGAACATGTTGAATGTTGAAAACGAATGTTAAATGTTGAGAACGAATGTTGAATGTTGAAAACGAATGTTGAATGTTGAAAACGAATGTTGAAAGTTAAACATCGAATGTTGAAAACGAATGTTGAATGTTGAAAACGAATGTTGAATGTTGAAAACGAATGTTGAATATTGAAAACGAATGTTGAATGTTCAGAACGAATGTTGAATGTTGAAAACGAATGTTGAAAATTGGAAATCGAATGTTGAAAACGAATGTCGAATGTTGAAAACGAATGTTGAATATTGAAAACGAATGTAAACGAATGTTGAATGTTGAAAACAAATGTTGAAAATTGAAAATCAAATGTTGAAAACGAATGTTGAATGTTGAAATCGAATTCTGAGTGTTGAAAATGGATACAAGAAAAAAAAAAAAAAAATTAAAAAATTTGAATGTTGAATGTTGAATATTGAAATTGAATGTTGAATGTTGAAATCGAATGTTAAATGTTGAAAATGGATACAAGAAAAAAAATTGAATGTTGAATGTTGAATGTTGAATATTGAACCAACTTGACATCCGTTATTACTTTACAAATCCTTGGTTGTTGATTTTCATTATCATTTCTTTGTTATTGATAGACGACCACACACTAAAAAGTGATGACTCCAATTGTCAACTTTTTTTTTATTTCTCAGCAGTGATACATGTTTATGATCGTATATCATTTGCCCAATCGTTTAGATCTTACATATCTCAGAGACATACATGTACATGTATATACATACTAGAACACACCTGCGATATCGCGGGTCCGTTGCTAATTAAAGTATATAACAATGTGTAAGCCTTATTTTATCCTGGATTTTTAGTATTGATATTGTCATCTGATAAAGTTATGCTGATTATATGATGCAGTCTTTCTGCTTTCAAAATCTTTTTGTTTGAACCCGTCGACCTGAAACTTGTCAATTATTTGTAATACTAGTTATATGGAAAACAAAAGCTGAAAAGGACCTAGAATCGAGTATTTTTTTAATCAACAGCATTGTCCTGTATTAGTTATAAATAAAGTTGAATTCTTTGATTCGCCGTTTTTACGTCATACCGACTAACACATTGGAAACTGTATTCGCCTTATTTTAAGTCTAGATTTTTAGTATTATTATTGTCATCTTATAAAGTCATGCTGATTAGAATACTACAATAGGAAACAATGTGACAATGCTTGAATTAAATAGTGTCAACACTGTGATTATGACCCGTGTATATAGTAATTCATAACTACACCGTTTGGTGGTGCGCCTGTCAAATGCAGAACGTACAGATAAGGTAATAGGTAACAGGTGCATATGCTATTGGTATCGGTATCGGATTCGACCGGGAACTTTTTAATTATTGACAATATTAATTATGTGGAAAACAAAAGGGTCTGGAATGGCGTAATTTTTAATCAAAGCCATTGTCCTAAATTAGCTATACATAAAGTTGAATTCTTTGATTTGTCGTTTTTACCCCATGACGGCTAACAAAATGGACCTCGTTATTTTGGTATTGTAGATATATATGTCTCTGCATATCTTAACTTAAACGTTACGGACTAGATTGCTTATATTATAAATACTTCTTTTTGCAGGGGTTAGCTCATAAAACATAAGAGGTTTCAATTGTGAAATCAATAATTACTAAATTTTAATATAAAGGATAAAACATTAATTGGTTGACCGATAAAGTGTGTCTATCTTAACTCCCAAGCGACATAAGTACGCGGTCCTTCAACTGTTGATATCAGAATAGTCGTATGATTTGCGAACTAATTTGACATTTTGGCCGAGAGGGTTCCCATGATTTTGGATGCATGCGTACTATATAAGAAGATGTTTTTCTTTTTCGCACTACCAGTTATTTCTCTCTGGTTGTCACATTATTCCCTATATAAAAATTATGCGATATATGAGATAAACAACAGTCATAAATAATGTGGTCTGTTGAACTGTGCAGTATGTTTGGTGATTCCTATTATCACTTTGTTTGTATTTCTATTGCTCATTCATTTCATTATAGTTTTTATTTTGTCATTACACTTTTTTTTATTCTAATCATTTGGTAAACGCAGAAAAAGAAGTTAAAATTGTCAAGAGCTACATTTATTTAATTCATAAGAAAACATGACTTTATATGATTAACAAAGAAACAGTAAAAATCAGTTATTTGAGATACTACTAAGATAAATGAGCACACCATATGGTGGTGGTATAATGTGAATAACTGAAGTATTTAAAAACATGCATTTGATTTTACATCAAAGACAGTAAGTGAAATATGACAATATCTCAGCTATAGGCATTCTTTGAACAATTAAAGCCCCCTCTTAAGTATGAGCTACTTGAACTGAATTTTCATAACAAGCTTATACTGTCTGGTCTATACTTCCAGAAAGGCAAGGGTTCTATAACTAATCACTCTATGCCTTAAAACAATCATAGTACTCTTATTTTCTTTTGTAAAAAAATGGATATGAAAAAAAAATAAAACTTATATTTTTGGTTTATAAAAGATTCCTGATGTTTTTTGGAAATTACACACTCAGTCTGATTCCATTATACAAATAAAATAGATTATGATTATCAAAACCCTTGTAAATAAGAGAAATATTCTATTTGAAATTGTGACCGTCCATGCCATGTTGTCATAATTTAGGCTGTTTCTAAAATGCATTTGTCTTTGGAATAATATAACGTATTGCCACTTCATATCCCCCATTTTATGTACTTCACAATAAAAATTCCACCATTTTCTACATGAGAAAAGGTCTGTACCAAGTCAGGCATATGGCAGCTGTTATCCACCCCTTTGACGTGTATTTGCGCTTTTGATTTTGCCATTTGTTTAGGAACTTTTTATTTTAGAATTTTTCTCAGACTTCGGTATTTGTTGTTATCATTCTTCTCCCCCACTCCTATAACTCGTATATTGTGAAGTCATCTTTATCGAAAGTAACAAAAAGTTCACTTCGGGGAGTCTGATGTTGGTTTAACAAGGACTTTAGAGAGATGGTAATACTTGGCAAAATGTAAAAATGTCGCAGATTTCCTTGAACTGTTGAATAATAACTTTCTGCGCTCGACAGACTAGAGAGGAAATATCTTAAATCAAAAATAATCACTTGAATTGTTTTCCCAGGTTGTGCCATGAAAAAATCGTATTTGAATACTATCAATAAGATTTAATTTTGATATCCTTGCACTAATTATATGACTAATAATGCATTATGACAAGTGTTTGTTAAAAAGTATACCCTTTTCGTTCTTAGATAAGCTTGTCTTGAATTAAGTGTTGTGTAGTCAAAACTTTATACCAATATATGATGTTTTAATGTAACTGCTATTTATACAGTCAAAATTGAACTTCTTTTGCTACAAACATAACAGTGATCATCATAAGTTTAGAGTCTATCAAACAAGAGGGGCGAACGATACTAGAGGGAAAGTCAAACTCATCAATCGAAAATAAACGAACAATGCCATAGCTAAAAATTTAACCAAAACAATAGTACACAAAATACAACGAATAAAAATAAAGACTTAGCAACAAGAACCTAACCAAAAACTTGGTGTGATTTCAGGTATAAAATATGGCATATTAGAGGAGTGGCAAATCAAGAAAAAGGTGATTATAATAATTCACATAACAGCAAGCAAAATTCGAGTGTCAATACCTTAATCAGATTTTCTCGTCCGATCGAACACATTTCTACCTTGAAATTTTCCATAGAATGGAAAGAAAATGTCATGTTAAGTTTTTCATTCAAAATGCAACGCGACATATTATTTTTTTAAGCTTTTTTAATAGTTCTCAAACTCTTGATTTGGCATTTTATAAAGATAGTAACTGCTTTTAATATTGTCAAACTATTCTCTTCTATTCTGCCTTATTATTGTTCGTTTTCACAAAGTTTAAAAAATATGTGTTCTTTTTTTACTTCTACTGTTTTTTGTTTGTTCATTTGTATTTATTGATATCATCGACATTTTTGATCTGAAAAGTTATAAAACTTCATTTTGTATGGTTATGATATATCTCAGAATCAGGTATTTCGACTGGATTTACCTTTTTCGACATTTTGTTAGATCTGTTAATTTACTGATTTATTTCTCTATCCGATACGAAGCAGATCTACTTAAAAAGATGGACGAAAATTAGCAGAGGGACAGTCAAACTCACAAATCGAAAATAAACTGACAACGCCATTGCTAAAAATGAAAAAAACAAAACAAAACAGACAAACAATAGTACACATGCCACAACATAGAAAACTGAATAGTTAACAACACGAACCCCACCAAAAACTAGGAGTGATCTCAGGTGCTCCGGATAGGGTAAGCAGATCCTGTTCCACATGTGGCACCCGTCGTGTTGCTTATGTATAAATAATGATAAAGAAACAAGTCGGCAAGAAGAGGGGCACAATTTGCTCCAATTGGAATGCCGACAGTCTGTTGAAAAACACGTCTTCAGAACGTAACAAATATGTTGTCAATCAAGAAATCAAGCATCTTAATAATGTCAGTTTCAGAGAATTTTTTGTTTGAATCAGAGGGATCCTTTACAAAGTAGAAATTTATCCTTAAGACAAGATACTTGTATCTACGTTGGCCATTTTTTTTTCATGAAAGAAAGCAATACCAACTCTTTCAATTCAATTGTCGAATTGCCTCAGAACTGTATCCTACCCTTGTTCTTGATTTTGTCAATTATATACATATATAATTCACCAACTTTCAATCTTACGCCATTTCCGGAAAATAACATCTGTAAAAAACATCGGAATTTTAATGGGGACTAACTGTGCACCACCTATTGCGTTTCTGTATTGTTATGAGTTATAATTGATCACTAAAATCAGCAAAGACCCATCGAAACAACATCTGATACAAAAATTTAATAATACTATTAAATATTCGGATGTTATATTGGGTATCAATAATGACGACTTCAGTATGTACACTAAAGAGATTTTATCCTGTTCCTTCCTGGATCTTGATATCTTGATCATTAACGGGAAGCTTAATACTAAAAAAATATTATAAAAGAAATGATATTTCATTTCCTATTGTTAATTATTAGTTTTTAAATGATGACGTTCTCTTGTCACAATCTTACGATGGTTATATATTTCAACTTGTTCGATTCGCTCGTATACGTGACAACGAACTAGATTTTAACGAGAGAAATGTATAACCGATACATTATTACACCAGGGTTTTCGATATCACAAACTAGAAAAAACATTTACTAAATTTTATCATCTCTACAAGGACATTCATAAATATAAATCAACATGCAGAAATTTTATACGTTCAGGTATTTCACACCCATCAGTACGGTGACCAAGTGATGAAAAGTCTAATATTTACAGAGTTTAATTGTCATTCGGACTGTATTGCTACAAATCATAATATTAGAAGTTAAAAGACATTATCGTATGGTGCATTTTTTGTAAAATGGGCTTTAAAGTACGTTAGCTCACCTTAAAGAAATATTGAAATTGACAAGTATTTAGGTAATCATTCTAAATAACATTCGTTATATGCTTTCTGTTATTATATACATTATTTTCACGATTTCAAGTTAAATTTGACAAATTTTATTCGTTTTTGTATCATTTTTTTGTAAAATGTTGACACTACGAATATTTTGAATTTAATAGAGTGCGTTTTAATTCTCATTAAGAGTGTATTTCCTTCTAACACAAACTACGCAAACGGCTAAGCGCGCACATGTTTTGATCATTTCTTTAAAATATAAGTTTGCAAAGTTTACGTACACTTTGACAAACTATACACACGCTAAAAATGCGTCTGCAGTTCGTTTGTCGTTTGTTAGTACAAACGCTATATTTTTTTCAAACTTCAACCTAATTTAACGAAGTATTTGTTTCTACGTTTGCCAAAATTCTGTTTACCAACAACATGTGCATGTATTATTGAAAGTTCAAACAGGGTCAGTAAAGACTTATTAAACGATGTATTTGTTTCTACTTTTGCAGCGTTTAGAAATGCGGCCTAAACTATATACAGCTATCTCATTTATATATTGGGTAATTTGGGTTACTACTCGTCCTGAAGAAGACGTTATGCAATTTGGTGTATTGCTGTCACATTCATGAATTTAAATAAAAGGTAAAATTAAAGCTACAATTTTCAGTCGGACTGAATTCAGATAGTCAGCTTTAATTATTTCTATAACTTTTTCAAATCAACTTGAATTATTGACTATCTCAAAATATCCGGAAGCTGCTAATCAAAGCTTTATTGATCTTGATTCTTTAATTTCTCTAGTTTGACAGTAATACACGAATCTACCGAACGACCTGGGATTCAGTAAGTTAAATATAAAACTGAGATAGCTGTATAGTTTTATGAAAATTTAAGGTAATTTGAAAAATTATTAAACACATTTAAAGCTGAATTCAGTACGATTAAAAATTCTATTTTTTTTTTTGCCTATTGATAAAATTCTTCAATTCGACAGCAATACACAAAACTTCACAACGACCTGAGGTTCAGTAAGATCAATGTATGATTGATATAGCTGTAGAGTTTTTATGAAAATCCAAGTTGATTTGAGTTCAAGAAATAATTAAAGATGAATATTTGAATTAAAAAATTCTTGCGTTTTAACCCATTGATTGTATTATTTATTATCACAGCAATGCACTTAACTACCTGGATTTTTTTATGAACATACTTTATTTAGTTAGGTGGGCTGATTTAGACCAGTCAAGACTTAAGTTCAAACCTTGTCGAGACAGGTCGAGACTGGTCGCAACCGATCAAAACTGGTCAAGATTGAGTCGAGACTAGTCGAGACCGGTCGAGAAGGGTCGAGCTTTGGTCGAGACTATTTAAGACAACACAAATATCAATAAGTACTTAATCAGACTTATTAAGGATGTACACCTCTGAGGAGCCAAAAATTTCTCGAATTAAACTTTTTTTCGAAACCTGACTTTTGGGTTTATATGACTGTAAAGAAATAATTGGTAAAGTAAAAATCATATGGTGGTGTATTCCTTTTTGCTACGTCCCTTTGAAAGACGAAATTTTGATGATTTTTCCATTTTTCATCAGTTTTTACCTATTTTTGGGCTAATATCGTGAAAAAAATCACATTTCCACAATTAAACTTTTTTTCCTAATTTCAAAACAAAAATGAAGTGGACCAATATGAATAATTTTAACTTAAAAACTATAAGTAGGTGTTAATATAAGAAAGTGTTATCATATTTTGATGTTTTTTCGTTTCAAATTTACATGCTTTCAAAGGAGTAGGTCCAGTAAGACCCCTTTTTGGCCCCAAAATATAGCAAATTTACAAAATTGTTAAAATGTAAACTTTTAGTTATTTAAAGGAGTAGGTCCGGTATTAGCCGATTACGGCCTCAAATTCCAAGTTCATCTGACGAAAAATCTATACACTTTTTAAACACTTAAGTGTCTATTTCAGTTGATTCAATTAGTTTATGTGAAAGATGTTTTACTGATTTAGTTATTAAAAACGCTCCGATTCAAGCTTAAATATAAAAAATCTATCAAATATGCAAAAAAATGTCACTTTTCAGATGTTTCTTCTCAAAAATAAAAGTGGCCGCATCCGTGTTAATCCTCAACCTTCATATGTTATGTATTATCATCAAATGCAACTTACATTTCAATATTAAGAATGAACACAAATGCGGCCACTTTCATTTAAGACGGAAACCGTCAAAAATTTAACTATAATATTAAAATTGTGAAGATGTCAATAATTTAGCATGAGTTAATGATGCCACTACCCGATATATGTGCATTGTATTGTTAAAAACAGCCCATATTTATGTAGCAGTAGCATTATACTTTCCAATAACTAACAGTTTACATTTTAACAATTTTGTTAAACTGCAATATTTTTGGGCCAATAAGGGGTCTTACTGAACCTATTTCTTTGTGATTATTCTCATTTTTAAGATCAAAATGCATATTGTTTCAACTTTAATGTTATAAGTGATTGAAAAAATACAAATCTATTTGAAAAGACGAAAAAAATATAGAATGTACATGATTCTTGTAAAACTATTTGTTGTACCCCTCACCCATTTTCTCAAAATTTTGGCTAAAAAAACTGACTTGATTGACGAAAATTTGAAAACTGAATTACTCAAAAACTATTCATTGGTGAGTACATATTTTTTTCACAGAATTGTGTTTGATAATGATATATCTAAAATTCATAGATATTTTGCACTTGTATCATATGTTTTGGAAATAATTCAAGAACAAGATTTCAACGAGACTGAAACGTCAGAAGAACATATAAGTAAAGTCTAGAACAATGTCGAATACAATTAAGTACAGTTAAGTAATGTCGAGACAATGTCGAGTCTAGATGAGTAAAATCTGAGCTACGCTTTACTTGTCGAGCACAACATATGTGTTTTAGACTCTGAACAGTGTGTAGTATCTTAAAGAAACACGTAAGCAAGTGGAATGTGCTGCAAAGACGACATTCAAATACTGATACGTTTCCTGAATATGTAAACATTTTGCTGTCAAATGTTAGAGCAGAACGAAATGATAATTGGTCACTTCATTTGAGACTGTCATGTCAAATGTTACATTACTGTTTTGTTTTGTAACCAACTTTAAGCAAATGTCATTTTCATACTCGAAATGCTTCAACTTCCAGATACAATTCAATCAGCATTTGGGAATTTTGAATTTATACAGACTTTGAGACGTATTAACGGTATGTGGACATACTTTACATAACATATTTAAAAAAAAAGATTCAAATGGACCAGGTGGCATTGTTTGAATGAATAAAACTAAACGTCTGCACGTATGAGATTGAAACTTACCAGATATTTCGTAGCACCCTTTAGTGGTCCTATGCTTCGATGTAGTATTGCTGAAAATAATGCAAATTAACATGAGGACGCGAGACCAACAACAATGACAAGAGGCGAA
The DNA here is from genome assembly GCA_019925275.1 of Mytilus edulis. NCBI lineage: Eukaryota > Metazoa > Mollusca > Bivalvia > Mytilida > Mytilidae > Mytilus > Mytilus edulis. The sequence goes on from CM034357.1 coordinate 75,749,148, forward strand.
GAATATTTTATTGCCATTGTGAATCATCTGAATCAAATCATGACTTATCCCTTTGATTTTAAATCCCTTGCGCCATGTCTTATCAATATCGCATACGGAATGCATGTTCATGCAGTTGTAAAAGGCTTTGATTAGTTAGTTTAATGTACAAGGCTTATAATCTGATACGCCAACGCACTTTTCGTCGACATAAGACTCATTAGTGACGCTCAGATAAAAATAGTTAGAAAGCAAAACAAGTATAAAGCATTAAGAATCCATGTCTGAACATAGTCTCAGGTTGCGAAACTGCATTAGTTCTGGCAAAATGCAAACATGATATTTACAGTAGAAAAATGTACTGTCGCAACCTGTCGGTCCTCTTCCAGTTTCTACTTTTCACGACGAAAGCACCAAGTCCGATTTGGTGAATCAACTCGAATCTAACTTGTTTTCTCCTCTCTATATAACTTCCATTGGTCCAATGTATTGATGCTAAAAAAGATAAAACATTTGGTTATCTTACAGTTGTTCATTATATAAATATGTCTGAATGCATTACAAAAAGGCACACAGCTGCAGACGTTTTTGACTACGACGAAAAAAAAACCTCTTTGAAATCTGCTGAAAGAAAACGCCACACTAAGACAGGTTATCAAAGTAGAAGACTAAAAGAAAATCCTGTATAAAAAAAAAGAATATAAACAAACTCTTCTTAATTTCTTTGTTAGTTTTTTCTTCAAAACTTTGACACACCCTATGGTTCTACCAGCTTGTCAGCTTTACCTAGGCGGAACGTTTGTAAATCCTGAATTTTTTAAAGTCGTTTAGATACTACTGTAAATGACTGTCGTTAATGAATTTAATTTGGATGTGCTTGTTCTGTGTGCATACAAACACAAACAAATTAATGACATATACAAACGAGTTGTGGGTGTTTTAAACTATATTTTTACAGCATCACACAATGCTGAATCCTTATTCCATCACCGATAGAGTATAAGGATGGCGAGTGATGCATATACATTTTACCCCTTGCATTTTAAAAGGCATATGTGAACAGAATTCTTGCAATGTTTTATGTGTTCATGTAAGGGGAAATCTATTATGTGTTTGTCCACATCAAAACCTTGCACGTATAAAGCTGGGCTCCTGTCAGGGGTCAAAATTATGCAGGAATTTTCAATCATATTCCTTGACAGATGAAACTGAATAAATTCATTGCTGAAATATCTTGTTTGGACCTCTTACATGATATTGGCTTAATTGTTTTTGTTTGCAAGGTTTTATTTTATTGGTATTTGTTTTTATAAATCACATGCATGAGTTTTTGCCATATACACGTTCAAGGTAGTAGGACAATTTTGGAAATTTGTAAAAATGACCACATTATTGATATTCATGTCAACACCGAAGTGTTGACTACTGGGCTGGTGATACCCTCGGTGACGAAACGTCCAACAGCAGTGGCAAAGACATTGATATTTTAATTAACAAAGGGCTACTAGCAGTTACTGACATGCCAGATCTCAATTAACCTGATTGAAAGATTATGTCTTCATGATATGAAAATCAAGCACAATCCCTCCCGTACGGGGTTTAGTATCATACCATCAAAACATGTATGAGAAGAACATAATCCGTATCATGCCACCAACTGTTTTTTGGTAAAGCTGCATTACTAGCTGGAGATGCTTACCACGTCCACGCACCAGTCCTTATCATTTTGGATTTCCTAAGTTGAGATATGTCATTATAGTGGTATATTCTTACTCGATTATAGAATTATAATTCGGTAAAAACAAAATTAATTGACTTTTTTGTAGATCTTTTCAATTCATTTTTTTTTCATCCTGTTATTACCTCTAGAGTATGTTTAATTTTATTGTTACTCCGTTGTATGATAAGGTTGGTGTTTTTACACATATATATTTGCACAAAGAAAACAAATCAAATGAAACTAATAATGCAGTCTATCAAGTGAATATGTAAAACATGTTCAAGAAAAGAATAATATTAAAAGAGATTATGAAATTAAAATTTGATTGTACATCGAATTTGTATCTACCATAAGTAACACGAAACTTTCCGCGTGTGGGTCAGGAACTTTTTCCCCTGCGCGCACTTGACATTTCTGTCAACTTTCTGTTGTTATGCAGTCTCTATTTTTTAAGTAGTTTTTTGCTGTTCATGCTTTTCGTTTTTTATCCGTCTCTCTTCGACATTTGAGTTTTAGTTTTCCTTTTGGTTCCTTCAATTCTACACCTTTATTTTTAACAGCTTTAAATATCAAAATTGATTAATGCTAGTTAATGTCTGTGTTTTATACTAAATTTTGTTCGTGAAGTGAACGAAATCTTTTTTGAAGTTATATTCCGAACCGCATCAACCCGTCTTCTGTTGTACACTGTATCGCTTAGAATCTAAACACGTATGTAACTAGTTTGAATAATGATTAGTTTCCTTTTAAAAAAATGTTTGTTTCCTTATTCAAAGAAGCACCTCACAATATTGCATCGATGACAATAACCAATCGTAAATGCATCAAAGTTTAAACAATAAATAGATATCACAACGTTTATCACGTATCACAAAACGAATTTGTATAGGGAATATTCTACTTATTTTCAGAAAATCACATCTATTTTTAGAAATAATAACATAACAACATTCTCGGGTGGATCGATGTTACTACCTGATCTTGTTTCTATTCATCATCAAGACAGTTTGTGTAAGTAAAATTTGTAATAAATTTTTGAAGTTCTGTAACTTTTCTAGGTTATGAAATGTATGACATATGATATTGTGGTGAGTCCTGGTAGTTTGTTAAATTGTTCAGGGTGACTAATTATGAATAAAAATGTCATCTGATTTTAATATGATACCGGTCTGACTTCCTTATACGAATGTACGTGCAGACCTTCCTTTCAGTTGAAGTTTGCCTTCCACAGACAAAAGTTTGTTTGAATAATGTTTTGCATTAGTTTATCTCATCATCGAGTCTGTTAAATGAAAATTCAGGTTCATCATAACAAATGGACACAAATGGCTGTATTAACACCTCATAAAATAATCTTGAATACATACTTACCTGTCCAGTTCGAAAAGTTTGAGGGTCTGATTGCCACTAGATATATATAAAAGTAAAATGCATTTTGTGTTTCAGAAAGATAAAATCTTTTTTGAATTTTGATTGGATTTTTTTTCTTTCCTTCACAGCCATTTTTGTTCATTTGTTATGATGAATCTTAAATTTGTTATGATGAATCTTAATGAATACAAACACCCGTTTACTCGTATTGAAATTAGGCAGTAAGAAGAATGAATATCGAGAAGTTATAACTTTTCATGTACTATAATATTAAATGATTCTGTCAATATTGTATTTATTTTCCGGAAATCAATCTATTTCTAGCAACATAAATACACATCGATACTTTTGATATGGATATTCTAACGTGACCTTGTTTCTTTTTAATAGTAACATGATAAATACAGGCGTAGCGTAAGTGATATTTTCAATGCAGTTTTATGAATTCTTTAGAGCATGAAATCCATGTCAGCATGAAATCCTGTTTTGGTTTAAACATAAGCCAGGTTGTACGAATCACAACTATTACTTATCTTATTTTGAAATGTTATTGTTATGATTTCCATTCTAAAATGTACATACACACTGCGTTTTTAGTTGATATATTTCCTGTCAGAAACAATGTCCAAAGGTCTGTAAAGTCATCTTTATCTGATTTTTCTTCGTTAGTATGTTTCCCCTAATAGAAGCAAAATCAATGAAAGCGAAACCTATTTTTCACCATTTTAACTCTGAGTTTGAGAAGTTGGTAGCTTAATTTTACCAGCAATCCTCTTCTGTTTCTACTTCAAGGGCATATTCGTTAGAATTGCCCAATCGTATAGTGGCCTTTGACGCGGCTTTTCATTTGGTATGGTGAGACAAATTACATAACCGCAATCGAGCATTGCGATCGGATCGCGATAATCTTGTATTAGATCGTGAATATAATTGATTGTAATTCGACCTCAAAATCTGTGTAAAATCGGATATATTTTCAAAATGCAAAACAAATCAGGAAAAAATATTATGTCAAAATTACTCAACAATAATACTATATAATAAGATAAAAAAAAAGAGACACACAAAAGGTTCAACACAAGTATAAGTCAATGAAATTCATTAAAAAAACATGCTGTGTTGCTAAAATTGTCACTTTGTATTAAATAATAATATATTTTAAATTAAACCTTTGGTGTGTCAGATCGATACCGCAAATAAAAGGGTTTATTTCAAGGATACAATTTACTTTGTTTTTGAAAACATTGATTTTTTTTAATTTTTCAACAAAATTGATCGTGAAAGATAGCTTAACGCATTATCGTGATCGTGAAAGACCGTACACGACGTTTGTGCATTATTACCTGTAATACTTAGAGAAAATTGCGCTTAAAACTATATAGATATAAGAAGATGTGATATGAGTGCCAATGAGACAACTCTCTCTATCCAAGTCACAATATGTTTAAGTGTACATTTACGCTTTAAACTTTAAAACACAAAGTTGACATGACGTTTACTATACAGCGAAACACATTGCTTCATAGCACCCATTTGTTTTTTCATATAATAATTCAATATCGCATATGCCAATGCAGTAAATATATTGTCTCTCTTCATTGGAGTGATTGCCCTTAAATGGCGAACTCTTTTGTGTTATGAGCAAACACTAAAGTCGATCGAGAGAATCTAAACAGAATTGTTTTTATAAGCAATACAAGATCAACAAAAAAGAAATGTTTGTCATGAATTCTTATCTACATTGTTGATTATGCAAATATAACGAAGTCAGCGACACAGGGTCTTTAGAACATAAAGAGACTCTACTTGATTATGTGATATGTCATCGTTATTGCCGTCGTTAACTTTAACAAAATTCTTCTCCTCTAAAATTACTGGGACAAATTAAACAAAACATGTTCCGATTTACAAAAATCTTCTCCTGAAATTACTGGGCCAAGTTAAACCATACTTTATTTTTGGCTTATATCTCTGAAAGTAAAGCGGGGTTAACATGTTTATCAGGTCAACATTAAACAAATTGTCAAGTAACCTCTTAACATGTTGAAGGACATTTTTTTCATAAATTGTTTTAATCTTTTACGAACTTTTACGAACTTCTTGTTCTCACAATCTTCAGTACGGGTAGAGACTTATTTTATGGATGTCTTAATCCGTCTAGTCGGATATGAATAATCCGACATTTTATGGTAGGTAGTATGGTCATCAACAGATCCAGGTGTGAATGGTAATATATTTGTCCTTTCATCTTAATCCGTGCTACTAGAATTACGGTTCACTGATTTCAGAATCAGGTTACCTGTAGTTTTAACCTCTCAGTCACTTTATTGATGATATTAGATCTACATCGTATTTGACATAAAATATTTTTACAGGTGAAGTACTGGAGAAAACTCTGTTTAATAAAAATAGCCTAATTTTTTTAATTATGGTTTTTATATTTCAACTGCTATTTATTTTCTTTGTTCCTCAAATTTTTTTTTATTTTATGTTCCTTGTTTGGTTTTTTTTGTATCTTTTTTCGTATGTGTGTGCATAAATTTTTAAACATATTTTTATTCTTTATCTGAAAGTTATTTTTATTTTACTGTTTTATTTTCCACGTAAATCCAGTGATTAGCAGAATGCTGTCTCAAGTGCTGCTGCATACGTTTTAGTTTGACGCTGTCACATGGAAAAAATATTTATATTTTAATCACACTACATTTGTATTTAATATTCAGTCTGTGTTAGGTCAGTTCCGAGATAAAAATAATTATTGTATACTAGTAGCTTGGTGATTCTTTATAGTTGTGAATTTACTTTTTACTGCAAACAAATATTGTCCATTTGTCCGAAAGTTGGAGATGCATAACTAAAATAGAACGCAAATAATAACACTAGAAGAAGATATTGATTCTTCCCGGGCATAAGTTTATTTTAATATTTCCGTGTTTGTTCATTATGCTAAATTTATAGAGCTGCATTGGGGGGTAGGATGGGTCCGGATCTCGAAATCCCGGGTTTAAAAACACGAAGTCCCAAGGTCCCGAATTTAAATAGATATAAATCCCGACATCCCGAAATTCGAAAAAAGAATTCCCAGATCCCAAAAGGGTCAATCCCGAAATCCCGAATTTAATTGCATAATATCAATTTACGCACAATCCATGTAAACTTGAAAACTTGTATGTTATATTTTTGACAGCAATTTAAAAAAAATATTTGCCGTGAAAAGACAATTCCACGATACACATATAAGTGATCAACAGCGTGTGCACGTGGTTGAACTCTAACTTGACTTCACTCACTATATTGAATGCTAATATAAGATGTTAAAGATCGATTTTGTCCACTGCACGAGATTTTTATATGGCGGGAAATATCCTAACGGTAAAACAGGTGATGTTACTGAACGACCGTGGGAAAATCTATTCATGATTAAAATAATGTGGAATGATTGACAGTATTGAGCTTTAGTTTTGAGGCTCTTGATCGAGATCCATTTACAATTGATTTACCACAATATAAATTTAATCGATTTACATACATGTATAATCAAAACAAGAATTAGTCTTCTTTAACTATTTTATGTATTATATTTATCAGTCATTTCCCGGATTCCCATCTCATTGCATCTAAATAATTCATTTGGAGACCTCCTCGTTTAGAAATAATACAACATCGATTTAAAAAATCTTACTGACTGCACAAGCTTCAGAATGACTAGAAGTACGACGAAAAAGTAAAGACAGCTGATCATGACCAGTGTAAAACTTTGATTTTCGGGTATCGATTGACACAATTCGTAAAATATATATTTATAATAAAAATTCCGGCGATTTTCATAAAAATTTCAAACATGAAAAAAGAAAAGCAATATCTTTGTTAAAATACAACCAGTGTCAACAATTTCTTTTAAAATAAAAAAAAAAGGAATCGAAATATGATCACGGCGTTATAAATATTGTTTAAAAAAAATCAATTGTTTCAAAGAGATTAACGGGAAATATGTCAAAATATAAAGCACGACCAAAATGTTTTACTTGCGAGAAATGATTGACAGGTGTGAATAGACGTAGAGGCTCCGACGGGGAAAGTTCTATCAAAAGGAAAATAACAGTTTATTCACAATACCTATACATATTTTATAAATACGATCTGTTGGCCTTTTACTTGAAATTGTGTTTCTAATAATAACATATAAAGGAACAGGAGTTAAAAGGGGGAAATACTATAACCATCAACGAAAACTCGTATAATTTACGGGATTGATGTCTCAACAATTTGATTTAAACTTCGATTGAAAACAGTCCTGGTTGTTATAATTTTGAATTGGATGAAATATTTACGGTATACAAATACAAAATAGTTTATTAGCACAAAACTATTTCAATAATTGGGAACACAATAATCGTCTTTATTTCATTTTCAAGTTATAAAAAAATTCCCATATTCATGATATTTAATTTTAATTTTAATTTTAATTTTAATTCTTTCTCTTTGAATACAAAACAATATTTTACATTTATCTATCCTCCATAAATACTAATATATCTGTACAGGTAAAATTCAATTCTAACCAAGATGGTACATATTTACGACCTTCTACTTGGATATTGCACAGGTTAATATCACAGCAGGTGTTTATTACACTGGGACAACTGTCCGACCAGTCTGACATCTAAACGGATTAAGACATCCATAAAAATAAGTCTCTATCTGTACTGTACTTGGCCAAATGAAATTAAACTTAGATAAAATTGTTATTAGAGTATCTGGAATCAAAATTTATTGGTTATTTTTTTGGTAAATCTTTTCAAAAATGTTCTGTTTTTAATTAAACTACCGGGCCTCAATCATTATTGGGGTATCAATAAAATTTTTACCGTATTTTACATGATTTCGAAAACCACATAAGATACAAATGAGCAACACTGGCTCTTGAGAGCTTCTAGTTTTCAATTATTATAAGTCTTTTTGTTTTGTGCACACATTGTTGTCAATACAGTGGAATAGTATGCGACCGTCATACAAGGGGAGGTTCACTTTGATATAAAACCAGGTTTAGTCAACCAATTTTTACACAAGAAAATTTCAAAACCGAGGCAGTTGTTATCCATTCGTTAAATGAGTTTGAGCTTTTGGTTTTGCCATTTTATTGGGGACTTTCTGTTTTGATTTTTTTTTTGGAGTTTGGTATTTGTGTAAGTTTTCTTTTTCTTAAAGAAAAATCCTTGAAAAAATCCATTTCATGAACGGACCTTGAACTTGTCAGATAAAGTTCCAAAACTAGACTACAAACTTTTGTTCTTTATTGACACTAGGACTGGGAATAGTCACGTTTTCCCCTACTTAAGGTAGATCACCGGTATATGTTTCCCGAGATAGATTGTTTTTATACTTTGCCAAAACAAAGATTTTTGTATGCTCTTTGCAAAAATATAATAAAAAGGATAAGTCACCGACCGTGCTTTTTTTTCAAGCTATGAGTCGTTGAAAATTGCCTAAATTTGCTTAGAATGATCATGAAAAAAACATTTTTGTGCATTAAAAGAAATATATATGATAAAATTTTGAAATAAATTGTGAGAAGATATGTTTTATTATATGTTTTATGAAAAAATGGTGTCACCGAATTTGTTTTCTTGCTACAGGTAAAAATAAAAAAATCCTTATCAGTCCAGTATACATTTTTTTCCTAAAGGAGATATCTCCCCTAACATAGCTTAGTTGAAAAAATTGATTCTAAAACCCAAATGTTTGGTATTTGTTTACATATTTTGGATAATGCAATACATCAGCAAATTTTCTTCATACTAATAAACAGTATAATCAATAAAATTGCACATCTGTTTACAAATTTGCAGATTTGGGAAAATAACTAGACCTAATGTGTACTGCAAAAGTACAATCCGAAATTGCTGTATACCATGAATCTACCTTAAGCTTACACGGTGTACTATTAAACCTTGATTTCTCCGTTACTGATTATAATATTGAACCATTGGTACAAACAGTCTTATACTTTTTTTGTAAATTTTCCGTATAATTCAATATTAGATTATAGCAATGTATAGTGGGTGATAACACTTTCACGGTATGTATAGTGTTCGGCTAGGATCGTGGTTTTTCGAGTGATTCGGTCCATTTTTGTCGAGTGTAGTTCGGGATTTTTCGAGTGATGAACATGCGATAAGTTCAATTAACTGCTATTTCGTAATTATACTAGTGTTTTACATTACTACCGATATAACATTGAATACTATACATGTTTTTATCAACAAAGAGGCACAATTTTCTTGTATTTAACTAAGGAATGCAGTGTTTGTTTTTGTCCGGGTTTTTTCGAGAGCAATTGTGAAATCGTCCGGGTTTAAAAAAAAAATGGTACGTTTTTTTACAGAAATTATGAATAAGAAAAAAGGTATTCTGGACTTTCAAAAATGATTTCTTCTAGTTTATAACTGTAATTAAGTGAAGGACAATATCATATATTCCCAATAAATAATCAACAACATATTACTTCGTTGATCAAAATGAAGCTTTTTTCAATTTCCATTTAATGCAAATTTTCTGTTTGGTGAGCGTTTTACAACTACTTTCAAGTGTTCATTTAGAAATTACTTGATCCTTTACAAAACGGTTTTTACATAATGTAGAACCTGGTTCAGGGAGCTTGTATTCATTTAATGTCATGCTACTTTTGATTTTACAGTTAATTATATTTCTGTGTAATAAAAGATATTTTACTAAAAGAGCCCTGCCCCCACCCCCATAAAAAAAAATCCATTAATAAATTTAAAAAACACACACGCACACTTAATCCACCCCATTTGTATTGCCTTTGAAATAAAATTTGAATAAGATTTCATTGATAATCAACAATGAAATGAATAAAATAGAGAATGGAAATGGGGAATGTGCCAAAGAGACAACAACCCGACCATAGAAAAAATAACAGCAGAAGGTCACCAACAGGTCTTCAATGTAGGAGAAATTCCCGAAAAATAGTTCATTAGCCTAAATATGATCCTTTAGAAATGATAGAAAAATACAAAATGTGTATCTCATATGCTATCACCAGCAAGATTGTCCAGTGCTTCGAACGACATCAGGAACAACATTATAATGTCTTTATAGATATCCATATTTTCCATTTTTTATGCACTTTTCTTTTATTGAAAGGAAGTTCTCGTGGTGTTTAGTTGCTGTATGACCAATTATTACATATGCATAATCAGACTCCTCCTCACAGTAGTAGCATTTAAACATTTTCGGTTTCCATTTCTTAAACAATGAAATAAATAATACAAAATACAAGACAAATAGTTAATGAAATATTTCGGATGTATACTTTTTTTAAAACAAATATTTCACCTTACACAATATACGTATGTATGTACGTCTCAATCCGAATTGTCTATGCTTCAAGTTACATCAGATTGTTTCGTCACGAATATATAATCATGATAATGTACATACAATTTATGAAGATGTCAGAAAAAGAATATATACAAACGAACGATACTTTTATAAATGCAGAGGTTAATACACCATGTGCCTTGAAAGTACTTCATTTGAACCTTTATTTTATAGTTTTTAAACGTAATTACACCAACACATAACACTTGATAAAACAAGGACACACTCGAAAGAGACCGGACTGCTCTCGAAAAAAACCCGGACATGAAGAAATGAATCAGTCTCAAAATGTCGTTTTCTATGCAACAATAACAATTTTTGTAAAGTGTCTGTATATCTAATGATATATACAAGTAGATTCCATGTATGCATTTCCGTCGACATTTGCATTGGTATGTGTATGAAAATAGCTTTATTCTGTATTTTTAAATAAAAGCATTGTAAGGATAAATTTATCTTTTTTAACGAAAAACAATGTCAGAGTAATAATATATGTTTATCTCTAATACTTACATACCTTGTATAACCTTATATATCAAACTCAATCTTCTATATCACGTCTTGTCAGAAATGAAGTCTGTTTGTTTACATGTTAATCATATTCACTGGAAGAAAAAGTGGACACACTCGAAAAAGCCCGATCAAATCACACGAAAAACCACGATCTTAGCAGGACACTATAACTACCGTGACTTTGTGAAGTAATTCGATGTTTGCTTTGCCACTGTTAATTTCAACGCACTTGATGACAATACCACTATACCAATAAGAACGCAACTTTTTGAAGTGTTTAAAGAAATTATGTTTCTTTGTTTCTATGTATAATTTGTGAAATATTAAATGTTTTAAAAGGACGATATTTCTGTATGAAGTAAATAATTATGTAGACTTTTGAAGCCCAAATTTTTTATTGCTTTAAATACTGAAATAAAATATTCGAAAACTTTACTACTGCAGGACGATATGTTTTTGAAATTATAGCAAACGTTTGATTGACAAATTTTAATTCGTTATTGCAAAAAATGAACTTCTGTCGTTTTCTCCCTACTTACCCCTTTTACTTCTTATGCTGTGAACCGCTCACAGTTATTGAATCTTACTCAATTTGATTTGCTTCAGTTATTATTAGTTTACCTTCAAACTGCTTTTTGCACATGTATATCGATTAAAGCAGAACGTGCATGAATAGATACCGAAACTTCAAATTTGACACTGGACGAGTCCATATCATGTTTTGTCAATGAAACTAAAGGTATGAGAGTTCAGAATCAACACTTCTTATATTTTCAAAAATGTAACCACATGCACAGTAGATAAATTTATTTTTTAATATCAAAATGAGGATAAAAAAGAATTAGTTTACTAATAAGACGTTTTATCCATTAAACGAGTAATTTTTAAAAGATAATGCAGATATACATTTAAGCCACGGCTACACCGTTTTATTAAAATGTAATAATTACTATTAATCCCAAGCTAAATTATTCAATGAATATAGTCAAAATATGTCAGATCTGCTTATTTTTGGAAATTAAAAGTCAAAAGGATCGTTTTAAGGTCAATTTCGTCTACCTCACAATATCTTGTTATGCACTATAGTAATTAACCTTGTAAATGTCTTCTCGATTCCATTCTCGTTCCTATAGCAGAGCTTTCACATTCATTTCACAATACTTGACCACCGTTGTGTTACAATTATTTTTTATTAAGTAATTTTAATGTGTGATATTCCAAACTATATATTGTCTCCGTTTATGTTGTAGCATAAAATGATATGGTAAATAATCTTAAACAGAAGTTATTGATATTATTTATGCTCTCAAAATAAAACACACAAAGAAACGACTACGTGATAAAATATTCATTATAGATGAATAGAGCCATCATAATTCTGCTATCTTAAACTGTAACATCAGGTTTGATAAAGTTATAAAACGTAGTTCAGCTGATAGTTGACAGTTTTATTCTTTCAATCACATTGGGTTATCATACTCCTATAAAAAAAGAAGCAAATATACTTTAATGTTTTGAGATCATAAGCTGATTCCATCATGTAGACTGATCGTAAAAGAAAAGGAATTATTCCAATAATACTATTTTAAACTTAATTTCTATAAAAAAAAAACAATTCATCAGCACCTGAATATGGAGGTACTTTCTTTCTATTTGATATGATACCCCATGCTGGCGATTCCCAGACTTTCTTGATATACCGTTGCACCTTAGGAGGTAACTGAACGTTAGTGCGAAGACGGTTCCAACTAGTTAAATATGAATCATGTGTTTCCAAATCATATATCAGTAAGACATATATGTATAAACAAACTGTACAGCCATATATATTGTTTCAAAGCTTTAAAATTATTACTATAAATATTATTCAGAATCGTGCTCTTAACAGATTAAAATCTTTGAACCCTTTTCAGAATCAACCTCATCGTAAACCCTCCGATATAAGTAATCACATCTATATGATTTGTTTTACATGGTTAGATCATTACATTTTGATCTGCAATTTTGATTGATTTTTGGGTTCATTGTGTTTTTGCTAGTTATATTCCCAACTGAACGTAGAAATTTTGAAGGAACCGACCTTGTCATCGCAATTTATCCTATATGATCCTATATGGCATATACATGTAGTATCAACATGACACTTACTTTATTATAAAAATAAAAATATATAGTATGATTGCCAATGAAACAAGGGAGGAGGTTTTAACAACTATAGCTCATCGTACAGCATTAAAAAAAAAGAACCCTTACCATTTAATCATTATCAAATAATGTCGGCAATAGGAAATAAACAGCTGCGCCATGAGCGCATGATACGCCCGACGTCTGGTGTGGAAGTTTTATACAATAAGCATAAATAGTTTCTGAGAAAGTTTTAAGCAATAACCAATAAACATATCTTGTTTTTGAGACATGTGAAACCTCCCTCATTTTTTTTTTTACAAAAAACTAAATATCACTAAAATAAAATTTTGAATCAAAACAAAAAAGGTATACAGATCTTTAGATTAATATAACAAAAAAAGTGTGTAAAGTTTTAAAAAAATACTCAATAACTCAAAAATAAAATTTTGAATCATCACCAAAAAGTATACAGATATTAAGATTGATATAAAAAAGAAGTGTGTAAAGTTTTAAGCAATAACCATAAATTATTTTTGAGATACGGCGCGACATGTAAAAAAAAAACTCCCCCTTTTTTACAAAATACTCAATAACTCAAAAATGAAATTTTAAATCATCACCAAAAAGTATACAGATCTTAAGATTAATATAACTGAGAAGTGTGTAAAGTTTTCAGCAATAATCAAAAATCGTTTTTGAGATACAGTGCGACATGTGAAAAAAACACACCCCTGTTTTAGTTACAAAGTACCGTAACTCAAAAAGTTTTAATTTTATTTTCACCAAAAAGTATACAGATCATTTGACCATCATAAGAAACAACTATATTAAGTTTCATGAAATTTTGACAAGTCGTTCTCAAGTTACGTTGCGACATGTTTACGCCGTACAGACGGACAGACGGACGGACGCAGGACATTTGTATACCATAATACGTCCCATTAAAATTTTGACGGGAGTAAAATCCCCAAAATACCGAACCCCGAGAACAACTCATAACGGAACGAACTCAATGTAAACGGAAAAATCAAAAACGAATGGATAACAACTGTCATATTACTGACTTGGTACATATATAAAATGTTAGCCATAACATCTGTCAACGTTTACCTTATCATCGCACCTATCCTGCTATTTTTGGAGCTCTAGGGATTTCCTAAATTGAGATATTTCATTATATTGGTATCGTCGAAATCAGTTATAGCATTTAACTTCGGTAAACTATTAAATTTTCTGATTTTTTTATTGATACATCCAATGAGCTAAAAGAGAGTGTTGAGTGCTCCACAAAATAGCTTTAATTTGACAATTGTGCTTGATCTTGATGCAAGTACGGAACGTAATCACTGGTCATTTGTTATCATACCTTATTATTTCTGTCTCTTAGAATGTTAGATGATTTCAGCTTTCCAATTGTGAACTTTCCATTTCTAAGTAGCAACATTCCAGCAGCACCTGCATACGGGGTATATATCTCCCAATTGATACGATATTCCCGTGCTTGCATTTCCTATCATGATTTTCTTGATAGAGGTTTGCTGCTCACAAGGAAGCTATTAAACCAAGAGTTCCAAATGGTGAAGTTGAAATCATCCCTTCGTAAATTTTACGGACGCCATCACGAGTTGGTTGACCGTTATGGAATAACCGTTTCACAAATGATATCGGATATGTTCCTTACGTCGTAACTACAATCCCCTTCCCTTTCATGAATATGACCTACCGAATTAGACTATTTACCGGATTTGTAATCACTTAAGCAACACGACGGGTGCCACATGTGGAGCAGGATCTGCTTACCCTTCCGGAGCACCTGAGATCACCCCTAGTTTTTGGTGGGGTTCGTGTTGTTTATTCTTTAGTTTTCTATGTTGTGTCGTGTGTACTATTGTTTTTCTGTTTGTCTTTTTTATTTTTAGCCATGGCGTTGTCAGTTGTTTTAGATTTATGAGTTTGACTGTCCCTTTGGTATCTTTCGTCCCTCTTTTAGAAAAGTTTATCTTTAACTTGGCCAGGAGCATTAATTATGTTTGTGTTACGTAGTTGTATTATAAGGGTTAAGTCTGTTTTATGTCTTTTTCACATATTTGTTTGCTTAATAAAACCAAATCAAATGAATTAATGCAGTCTATCACGTGAACATTACTTACACAGTAATCTCTAAATGAGATTTTACTTATACTTACCCTAAGCAGCACGACTGTTTCCACTTGGTGGCTAGGAGCTGATAATATTTGCAGCCCACCTATCGTCTCCATCAATTTACTGTTGTATTTTTTGTTTCCTTGGTTTTTCGTTTTTTTGGCGATATTTTTGTCAGTCTCTCGTCGACGTTTAAGTGTTGATTCTCCTTTTGGTGTCTCCAATTCCACGCATCTTTTGTATTTGACAAGTTTAAATATTAAATTGATTAATGCTGGTTATTTTCTATGTGTTTTTCTCGACTTTCCCGTAAACTGAATGATATTGTTCATGTTGTACAATGCATCAAAACAAGTATGTTACTTGGTTGAATAATGAAACCTTTTCATTTAAAAAAAAAATAATCTTTTATTTCTTTATTCAAAGTGACATCTGTTAAATATGCCATTAATGTCAATATACACTCATTCATGCATCACCAAAACTTTAAAAAAATAATATCACAATGTTTATCAAGTATAACAAAGCGAACTTGTACTTTCAATATTCTACGTATTTTCCGAAAATCAAATCTATATTTAGAAGGGAAAAAAACATTGAAATATTATCGGGTATGTTATAACGTGACCTTGTTTCTACTTATCATCCATACAATTTGCGTAAGTAATATTTGAAATAGTTTTTAGAAGTTCTGGTTCTATTCTATGTTATGAAATGTATGACATTTGACATTTGGTCAAACCTTTTAATTTGTTAGAATAGTCCAGGTTGACTGAATCATGATAAAAACGTCACCTGATATGTTACTGGTGTAACTTCCTTATACGGATGTACCTGCAAAACTTCATTTCAGTTGATTTGCTTCCTTCAAATACAAATGTGTGGGTAATTTCTGTGTTTTACATATGTCTATCGTATTATCGAGTCTGTTAAAATCATTCTTCCAATATTTTATTTATTTTCGGAAATCATTTTTTTTTTCTATTAACATAAATGTATATTGATATTTTCGAAATGGTTGTTCTCATGTGACCATGTTTATAATTACCATTTACCTGATTTATACAATCGTAGCGTCAGTGGAGTTTTTAGATTTTTTAGTTCTTAGTAGCATAAAATGCATGTCATCATAATCATTCTTGTTTTTGATTTTACATTCAGGTTGTTTGAATCGTAATTATTACTTCATCTGATATTGATATGTTATTGTTATGACTTCCTTTCTCAAATGTACATGCACACTGTGTATTCAGTTGAATAACTTCCTGTCAGGAACAATATCCAACAGTTTGTGAAGCAATCATTATCTAATGATTTCATTTTCAGCATGTTTCCCTTTCTATTACGAGTAGGCTCAATGGAAGATACACATAATTTTCATCATTTTAACATTTTTATTTTGAGAAATTGGTAACACATTTTACCAGCAACCACTATCATCTCCTATTGCTGCTTCAAGGGGGATTATTGTGAATGATTTTCTAACAGTAAGTCAGTCGTATAGTGACGTTCACGAAAATACAACTTCATTCTGTATTCATATATAAAGAGAAGATTGGAATACCGATATGATTGCCAATGAAATAACTCTTTACAAAGCCATGTCGCGTAGTCAACTTTAAAAGGCCTTTAAATGACAAATGCAAAACAATTCATACGAGAAAACTAACGACCTTATTTCAATACATGAACATAAACGAGAAACATAGGTTTTATACAGCAACACACGACAACCATTGAATAACAGGCTCCTGAATTGAGACAGGCACGTACACACAGAATATTGCGGGGTTAAACAAGTCAACGGTCCATACCCCTCTTTCCTTGGACAGTGGTGTAATAGTACAACTTGAGAACGAATGATAAATTCATGTTCATACATCGATTGATTGAATTATATTGATTTTTGCCTGAGAGGGTTATATGATATGTTTTACAAGTTATTTTGAGCGAGTAATTTGAATGTTTAAAATTTTCTAAACTGCATATTGTCTTGGTCTATATTATAGCGTAATAGGATATGGCATAATGATCTTGAATATAAATTACTGACCTTATGTATGCTCTCAAAATAAAATATGAAAGGGAAAGACCATGTGCTAAACGTAATAATCGATCTTAAACTGTAACAGCAAGTATGATTGAGTAATTAATATAACGTATTACGTTTAATACTAGACAACTACATACATTTACTATAGCTTTTGAAAAAATAAACTTATTCCTCGTGTCGACACGACTTGCACAGTAACAATAGGATTGATTTCAAGTTTGCTATTAGTTCTCTTGATTTGATGTACCAAGCTCCTAGGAAAAGTCACAACGGAAAATCCATAAACAAATGGCAAAATCATCAGCTCAAAAACACATCAAACCAATAAATAATAACTGTCATAGGCTTGTCGCATGAAATTCGATTATATGGACAACAATGTTGTTAACTATTCAGCAGCACTTGCATATGGATAAAATATTTTCTGTATGTAATATGGCCTGGACCCAATACCAACGAGTGAAATATCATTGCACATTTTCAATGAAAGCAACAATCAGTTGTCACCAAACGCATATGTATCGATACAACATATAACTGAAAGTGATAATAAGTAAACAGTCATACATATTTAGTAAAACTTCAATGCACTAAAATCAAATTAATGTAAGTACATTATGTGCATTATGAAGACAAATGTCTAACATCTTACTACAGTGTTAAATTGACAACCCATAAAAAAAGTTTTTTCCAAGGATCAATTGGTTTACATGGATCGTTTCTACATTTACGACCTTTATAAACGTAACAGTTTGGATGAAAAACTGTTTGTAAAAAGGTTACTGTAGTATATTTATAGAGTTTTTGGACTGGAACTAAATAAAGTACTCAAATGAAGAACTTTGTTACCACAAATAATTACAAGTCAGTATTACTTGATTCATTTCACTTGACTGGTGGAGTTTAACCGGTTCGCTTATTTAAGACCAGTCCATCTATAGACAGATGTGTCGGAATAAATCATCAATGAAGTGTCCAGTTATTCGTCCCTTGTACATTAACGGGTGTTACACGGACTCTTTTTAGATGATACACGGACTCTTTTTAGTTGTTACACGTACACTTTTTATGAATAAAATCACTCGTGCATGACCAGTGAGTTCAAGGGCACTTTAACTTTCAATTATATTTGAACTTTTTGGTTTAAACGACATATTTTTTTTTATTTTTTTTTCTTAAATAAAAGATTTACGTAAGCATCAATATTTTTTTCAAATAATTCCATTCAAAATACTATTCATATCAGTGCACTAAAGGATTTGCCTATTAACTTTAAAAAAGGGGGCTATGGTTTTCTCAAAAATCAGTTGATCCCAAATTTTAATAAGAAAAGTTTTACTATGGTCAAGCAGATGACAAATTAATGTTCTACATTTTTTTCTGATTTTCCGAATACCGTATAGTGCTAATTTCAAACAATATATGTTTGGGTGATGGCTTTGGAAAACTAAATAATTAATGTACTCAGAAAAGAATATACCACGACCTTTATGAAGCAAATAAATCGGTCATTAACCATATTTTCTTCAATATATGGACATGAATAGTATTTTGGAAAATGCTAAAAGTAAAGAAATGATGATACCGACGTTTATATTTCAATAAAAAAGACAGAAAATATGTAAATAAAAATCAAATCATATGAAAAGTTAAAATCCCTATCAACTCACCAATGCACGATTGATCCTATCAATAAAAAGTGTTCGTGTAATACATGTCCAAATAAGCAGCAAATCTTGAAGAAAATCATTCATTTTATTATACATGTCATCAATTTTGGACAGTTAGCTTTGGACAATTTAGTAACACGTGTTTAATCCAGATCAACACTTGCAGAGACAATCATGAATTAAAAAAAAAATAATGTACATGTATTATATTCTTTAATCTATCTTATAACGAGACAAATTTGATTTTTTCATAACATTTCATTCACTAATGAAGTAGGAAATTCATTCTTTTGATACATTGTGATTGTTATTGAATTTAAAATTGAAAACAGGACAAAAAGGAGTGGGGGGTCCATTATTATTCCCCATTCAAATGCATGGATCGTCCTAAAAAGGGGGTTCCGCCACGTATACACACCCTGAATATTGAATATACATATTGGCAGCAAATGTGCAATTTTTACGATTTTTTTAAAGGGGGAATTGGGGGATGGAATGGCACATCCTGCATTTTTTCATCAAAATAACATAGCCCGTTTATTTAAAAAATAATTTAGCCCTCCCCCCCTTTTCCCCTCTTTCCGTTTCTCCCATTAAAATCAAACGTTAGCTTAATAAAATATTTCTTTATCATATTACTTTTTTACGAAGTTGCATTTTAAAAAGGTTTCAAATGTGTACAACATTCATCTTTTTCTTGAAACGGTTCTTTTCTATCAAATTCATTTTCGTAGAAAAAAAACCTCTCGGTTGAAGGGAAATGAAACAAACATGTGTTTATAATTTAACTTTCATTTACTGCTTTATGGCCATTTAGGTTTCTCCAATGTTCAGTCTTGTAAAATGTACTACTACTTTATTGAAACGTCGTACACGTCATATACAAAACAAAAGTAACAAAAAAACAGGCCGAAAACAACCTGTCGTACAGTTTGCCTGCGCTTGTAGTCAGGTCAAGGTTTCTTGACCTGACTACTCGTGCAGAAAAACTATCCGGCAACGGTTGTTACTGGCCTGTTTCTTTGTTACCTGTGTATTTTATCTAATACATATCATACACTCAGTTCATTTGTATATCCGTTTGGTGACACTGATAGGTGATTACAAATCAATTATAATCATAACGACCTTTATTCTTATCAGACACATATTCAAATATACTGTCCGTTTGCAAATTTAGGCGTAAACTCCTACCGATCAGTTGAAATAACATTGTTAATACTTTTAAGTGAATATGCTCAGTCAAATAAAAGTGTTATTTTATATATATATATATATAACCGAATCTTCAATTTGCATGCTCAGATTAAAATAGTATTGTTTATTGACTACACGATGTGACTTTCTTTTCGCCTTGTTAAAGTAGTTGAACAGGGTTTTTGCCATTTTTATGTATCGTACCTCTGTTAAAATTTCACCTGAAATAGTGGCAATGTCCATTATAAAATCATTTTGAGCTCATTGAAACCTTTAAAAATGAATGCATTGATTTCATTCCTCTTTATACAACTACTTTTTGGATTTTTTTGTATCCTGCATAATGCCGTTAAATCACTGTTGGTTCGAATAACAAACAACGAGGATTGTAAACAGCGTAACATATTTTGCACACATTTATCTGTAGATGAAATGCATCTTTTGAAATAAAAGCAAAACCAATCTATTACAGACTTACACCTAGTTATCGACATGACTTGCACTATTCGAAAGAACTTGGCCTTTATTGATTTTGAGTTATTATCAATTTAAATGCACATAGGAATATTTATTTATTATAATATTAATAGTTTAAAAAAACAAAAAGCTGATTTGACCAATATAAAAATCTAATACCTTTAGAATAAATAAAGACGACGTACACTGACTACCAGCCAAAAATTCTTCCACTTTGATTTTGTTCCATGATATAGTTATTTTTAAAGGGGGCATCTTTGATCACTAGATCAACTATGTATCTTCATACATCTGCATTTATGGTTAGGTGGAGTTATATTCATGTAGTAATGGGAGTACGTCTGTCCGGATTTCCATTCGGCTGTACGTCCGTCTTCTAGTTAGTTCGTCCGTTTCTTTTTCCTTTACGATTTGTTTCACTTTTATTTGTACAACTCCAACCTCTTAAAAACACTCACGATTATGAAATAAATCTCAAATAGCTGGACATTCGTTGCCATCTTGTACTTCATATTATTATTTTAGTCAACACTATTTTAGGGGTTTGTATATCCTGAACTTTAATATTGCCAATGCTCCATATGAAGTACGTATACTGTATCCGCAAACCTTCTAATCAACTTTTCATGATTTAATGAATCTTTCTTAGATCTATTATCATATAAGGACATTGTGTAATTTATATTTGTGTTGGGGAATGATAAATTTTATATCTCTTTTCAGGATATGGAAAACCAATTGTGTTTGTGTATGTTGTTTTTAGAGACAACGTAATAAATACATAGCGTTCCTTGTTAGCAAGGATATTTTTATCATAAAAGAAGCTACAATACCATTACATCAATAATTTTTGGGCCCCAACTGATATTTGACACATATCAAGTTTTTGTGAACCTTCTTTTTATCAGGATTTCTTTTTGTTTTTATTTGAATGAATATCATATCATCGGAAATGATGTTTCCCCTGTTGTTCAATTGCTGTCTTCTGAAATCTTCGGTTGATCAGGAATAATATTAATGACTATTTGTCAGGTAGTTAAACTTGTTCCTTCGCATAGAAATAACTATTCATTACTTGAGCATGACACGAATAATTTATATCAGGAATTATAAATGAACATAAATAAATTCAAAAATAAACAAAGCTAAATTGCTTATCCCGTATTGCATGAACGAATGTGTTGTATTACAGTAAATAGCACGTGTTTTCGGTTGATCGTAAACACGTTGTAGTCCAACTTGCATTTAAACCATTTATTGTATTAGTAAAAAACCAAGGTAAATAAATGCTTCATTCGTAGATTCCAATTGTATATGAGATGGCGTTAGTATAATAATGTATGCATATCGATATAAGGTAGTTTGTTCTACCTGTTAAATGTCAACTTAAATTTCTTGAGTGAGATATCTTTGAAGATATAAACGATTCCTTAAACTATTTGGCAAAAGTACAAATATAAGACATATATTAATTATGGTTTAAATTAGGAATGATCGATATGCGATTTATAACGTAAAATATATTTTGATTCGTTCTTTGGATTTATAAGTTATTATTGTCGTTAGTATTATTATACAATCAATATTACTACCATTCATTTTTTAGTTTTAAAGACAAAACGTATATAAATAAAATATCAATATTAAAGACAGATGATTAAAATTTCCATTTCCCAAAAACCAATAATAAAACCTGCTTGATATCACCTTTTTCAAAGTTTTGTGAAAGGGGTTTGTGTTGCTCCTGCTCCTGCTTTAGTTTTTAGTGTTATTCATTGTTCCTTATTTTTCAGATTTTTTTCAAATGTATGTGATGTTTTATAACAGTCTTGTCTATCATTTGTATTGACAAAATTGTTTCACTTTCAAAAAAAGAATATTAACAAAATACCGAATTCCCAAGAAAAAAGTTCCTAATCAAATGACAAAATAAAAACTCAAACATATCAAACGAATAAATAACAAATGTGATATTTCTCACTTAGAACAAGCATGTTATTATGTAGAAAATGGTGGATTTAACTTTATAGCTACCTTAACCTCAGTCGTATAAAATTACATTGACAATGATGTGGAAACAAAACCAACAGACATAATTGGTAAAAATGTCAAAAACAGGGGTACAGCAGTTGATACGATGTTATGAATTTGTGGCTATTTGTTTGTGAAATCAAAAATGTTTCAAGTTCTTTCAATCGTTTATCCCTTAATTCTATATTCTCTTATGATTGGGGCCTGTTATCTAACTCCCACGTGAATAGATATTTTTCGTATCACACCGTATGGAGTGTGATATGAAAAAGTGATATCAAAATACGTTAATTTGATTGGCTTATCTCGTAAATTTCCAATATTTTCATTGGCCGTTGATCAGGTCATTATTCACTGGAAAAGGTCATGACGGGACTACTTTTTTTCTTGACAACTGATTGTTTACTTCCGGTTTTCGCGATTTTCGTCTGCTTTATCGTCTGCATTATCTAATATAAATCTTATCATGGACGAAGAAATAAAGAAAGGAACCCGTGTACGGTTATGTAACGGAGCAAAGGGCATTATAACTGGCACAACTTCCAATTTCAATTTCCCTCTGTATGCGACAGTAAAACTACCGATGGACGTCCGCAAAGCTTCAAATACAATACAGTTATCTCTATTCTAATGCAAAACAAGTTCATAATTTAATTTCAATCACAATTTCAGTGTAAAATCTTCATTAAAGAAAATTCCGCGAAAAGATGTTATCTTCTTTGGTCCCTACACTACGTGACGTCATATGTATGCTTCCGGTGTCATACATAAACACCGGGCATTTTCTGGCTTCTGTGCCGCGTCAGAATGTAATAAAATTTGATAAAAGAAGATTTTAAGGCGCAACAAGTTATTTGTTAATTATTGTAGAAATAACGTGTCAATACACTTGTTACAAATTGGATAACAAGCCCAAACCATAAGAGAAAGATCAGTACGCGTTGCAAAGAAAAACGGCCGTAGCAACACAACTCGCAACAAATAGGCCAGGCACATACAACTTTTTGCCATAAGAGAAATAGGTTTAACAACTTGTGAGAATTAGATATCGCTTGATATCAACTCTCGTTATTTAATTTCAATAATAATAAACTCGCCATAGGCTCGTTTATTATTATTGAAATTAAATAACTCGAGTTGATATCAAGCGATATCTAATTCTCACTCGTTATGAAACCTATAATTATCAATTACTGAGTATACTTTCTAAACAGTAAGGTATGTTCCTTTTTGTTTGTGCGGGATTGCAATATATATATTGTAATGGAGATTTTTTTAGGTGAGACAACATTGAAAAGACTCAATTTAGAGTAAATGATATCTTGTGATCAAGCGTCATAAAAACCAAATATGTAAAAGCCATTAAACAAAAGAGGCTGATATCTAGATGTATGTATGACTGGTAAAGTGTAATATTTAGAATAAGCAATAACACAAACTTTATTTTATTTCTACTGTCTTATGTCTTTTAACAATTCATTTTCTATTACAGCAGTTCATGAAATCTGAGTTGATACCTATAGAGATATGCAAAAATATGAAGAGAACTACTACAGAGCATGTGCGCTAATATTGAAGCATGGAGCAAAATCAAAAAGATCACTTTTAAATCGTCATCTAATGAAGTCTAACCAGACTTTATATCAGTTTATCGAAGATCACGCGCACGATTTATTACATCTTCATGTTGGCAAACGACGATGTTGTCGATGTAATTTACTTATAAACTACGTTGCTCCAAATGTTAAAACATTATTTCATGCCCAGATGGAAGTACTATTTTCTAAAAATGGTCACTTAAACGAACATTGTCATGGAGTTTTACATAACGAATATTGTTGTCGCTTCCCTAATCCCGGACTTACACCTGAGGACTTAGATATTTCTCTTTTGAATATTCTTTTTTCAAATTTTTGTAATGATCTATTCTGGGAAAGCTGTATAAATGGGCAAACATTAGAAACATTTCTCAATAACAAAAAACATTGCTTGTACCATCTTTGGCGATTCAAGGAACAATGCTGTTTTCAAAGATGTACATCTGTTATGAAATCTAGAACGCGAAGAATTGGAAAATCGCAGTGGGAAACACTTTTTCTCCTTTCCACAGATCCTTTAATTTGCAAGGCTGGTCGAGCGTGTTCCTGTCTTTTTAACGCTAAATCTGGAATTCAAGTTAAAGATATTGAAAAAGATTTGGCTAGTGAGATTCTCCATTCCACGAGTACTTTAAAACAAGCAGTCGAAGGAATAGTTGAACTACGCAACACTTATTTCGCTCATGTGGGGGTAAATTCGTTATCAGATATGAACTTTAGGGACGCTTTAAAAAGATGTGAAGATTATATGAAAACAATTGCGATCGCCTGTAAATCTAACACTGCAGCAATTCCTGAAATAATTGAACATGTCAAGGAGATGACTTTAGATGCAAGTACTTGTGACCAATTGAACAAAGTTCTATTATTACAAATAGTTGATAGAACTGATATCAATAAGGTACATATATTTATCATATTTAATACTTTTGTATCTCGTCGTTTTCACACAAACACAACTAAACTCGGTTTCAAAAATGTATTTCACTATAATTCTATTACAAAAAGATGCCACAAGTCTAACAAAACGACATACATGAAAACATGCGAAAATTGTTCACCGAATTCATTCGATATTTGTTATTTCTACACGCACTTACCAGTGGTGAACAAGGACGATGTACTATTTACTTTAATTTCATTCATATTTACTCGATTTCTTAGCTCTCGTGTAGTAGTCTCAAATTATAAATAGTAAGCACAGTTTCAAAAGGATCATGTATTACGATTTTTATTTCAAAACTTACGTTTACAGAACAAGGTTCACTCTGGCAAAATATGGTATGGAATATCAGCTGTTATAATTCATCGTAAGGGCCTTAATTTGGTTCTCAAATGTCAAAAGCCTTAATGATTAGTAAAGTAAATCGAACCGCAATTTTTTTTAGAAAAACTTGCTCGTAAACTAAGATCCCACATATTTTATTACTTAAAGGTCCTTGTGTTAACTGCAGCCCTAGACATAACAATGTTCTGGGTCTGAGTTTGAGACGTCTAAAAAAAACTGTCAAATTTATGGAAAAATGAAACTTACAACACAAAGTTTGCAAAAAAATTAACTTGATTTAGGGGTTATAACGATGTAAAACGCAGTGTACAAACTACAAATAACTACAAACATCATGTCATGTTTATAACGCTGTTTGAAGTTAACTTTTCGAAAAGAAGGACGAAAGATACTAGAGGGACATTCAAAATCATATGTTTAAAATAAACAGACAACTACATGACTAGAACAGGGAATAGACCAATAGGAAAACAATGGAACTGACATCGACATTTTCCATTATATGCAGAAGATGAAAGTTCTACAAATCAGATAAATTATCTACCGTAAAGGATCTAACATACTTATATAGGATGCAGTCGCAGAAATAATTATAACAGAAGTACATCGTTTCCGATGGTATCACCAGCCCAGTAGTCAACATTTCGGTGTTGACATGAATATCAATAATGTGGTCATTTTGTTTTTAATTTCCTGTTTACAAAACTTTTAATTTTACGAAAATCTAAGGATTTTCTTATCCCAGGCATAGATTACCTTCAACTTTGTACTTGTTTGGCTTTATAAATATTTTGATATAAGCGTCACTGATGAGTCTTATGTAGACGAAACGCGCGTCTGGCGTACTAATATATAATCCTGATACTTTTGATAATTATTAAGGATGTATTCTTCTGTCATTTAAGTCTCGTTGAAATCTCCAAAGTTGAATATATCAATGAATTTAAAAAAACAATTTAATCAATCAAACATAACTCTGTGAAAAAATTTTGTATTTACAATGAATAGATTTTATCAAATTTTCAAATTTTACGACCATTATAGACAGTTGTTTTTGCCAAAATTTAGAGAACACAGGTGAGGGGTACAAAAAATGATTTTACGAAAATCATGTATATCCCATATCATTTTTGTCTTTTCAAATTTCTTAGATATGTATTTTTTTAATCATTTATAACAAAAATGTTGAAATAATATGCATTTTGTTCTTAAAACTGAGAAAAATCACAAATCTACAAAATTGACAGCATGATAAAAGAGGGACGAAAGATACCAGAGGTACAGTCAAACTCATAAATCGAAAATAACAACATTAATAGACAAATAAGGGATAAAACCATGGCTAAAAAGAAAAAGGACAAATTGACAAACAATAGTACACATGACACAACATAGAACACTAAAGAATAAACAACACGAACCCCACCAAAAACAAGGGGTGATCTCAGATGCAACGGAAGGGTAAGCAGATCCTGCTCCACATGTAGCACTCGTCGTGTTGCTTATGAGATAACAAATCCGGTGAATAGTCTCTTTCGGTTGGTCACATTTATGAAAGGGAAGGAGATTGTAGTTACGACGTAAGGAACATATCCGATATCATTTGTGAAACGGTTATTCCATAACGGTCAACCAACTCGTGATGGCGTCCGTAAAATTTACAAAGAGATGATTTCAACTTCACCATTTGGAACTCTTGTTTTAATAGCGTCCTTGTGAGCAACAACCCTCTATCAAGAAAATCATGATAGGAAATGCAAGCACGGGAATATCGTATCAATTGGGAGATATAAACACCGTATGCAGGTGCTGCTTGAATGTTGCTACTTTGAAATGGAAAGTTCACAATTGGAAAGCTGAAATCATCTCTTTTGTCGTAAAGTTTTGTTTTCAATCGACCCTCTTTGTCAATTTCTAGATGTAAGTCAAGATATGAGGCCGACTTAACTGTATCTGTTGTATCCTTTATCTGTAGTTCAATGGGATAGATGTATTCAACATAGTCACCAAATTTTGAAATATTTAGTGAAAGAACATCATCTATATAGCGGAAAGTAGAGTTGAAGGATATTGCTAACTTCTTATCTTTCTTCATAAGAAGTTACTGTATGAAGTCAGCCTCATAATAATAAAGAAACAAGTCGGCAAGAAGAGGAGCACAATTCGTGCCCATTGGAATACCGATAAATTTGACACAAAAAAGCATCAAAATAGGATAAATCTTTCTTATATTAACACCTACCTATAGTTTTTTTTAAGTTCAATTTATTCAGATTGGTCCACTTCATCTTTATTGGAAGTATGAACAAATGTTTAATTGTGGAACTGTGATATTTTTCATGATAATAGCCCCAAAATAGGTAACAATTGATGAAAAATGGGAAAATCATCAAAATTGTGTATTGTCAGAGGGCCGTAGCAAAAAAAGAAGTGCACCAACATATGATTTTTTCTTCGCTTATTATTTTTTTATAGTCATAAGCTCGTGCAATATAAAATTCTACTCGGGACAATATTCCCCAATATTCATGCAATAACCCTATATTATTGTTCTAACATTATCATAATACATCAGTTTACACAATACACAAGTAGACAATATAAACGCTAATAATTATTGTTTATAAATGTCAAGATAAAAGTTTAGAAACATATTAGAAAGTAACATGTTTTATAATATAATGTTCTTTTATTGAATATTACAAAATGAAATGAATCTTCAAGATGCAGAATGTATTTTAAATAATAAAATGTGTCGGGAAAAAGTATTCTTGTTCGTTAATCTGTTTCAAATTTTCCAGAACTTCAACAGTATTAAAAGTAAATTGGATATTATTGATGAGAAACATAATCGAATCTTAGCAGAAGTACAAGAAAGAAAGGAAGAAAACAGACAAATAAGGGAAACCCAGGAAAATTTACAGCAACAGAATGTTCAAATCTTAGCTAAGCTGAGTAAGTATACATTACTATTCGTTCATGTCACTAGTGCACACTTTAGTGTTCAAATAACCTTAAAATTAAATATTCAGTATTTAAATTTTAATTTATTTAACAGTGTTTACGTCATAATTTATAACTTAAATGTAATTGTTAGATAATAAAAAGTACACATATAGACTACGCATGCGGTTTCTTCCTCATCGATATTTCCCCTAAACTGTATTAGTATACAAGTAATAAATAGCTTTTCTAAAAGGCTGGTCGTATTTTAGCTGATACTATTGAGATCAGTGGTTTATGAGTATAGATTATTTTTATTGGAATATTGCACTCCAAACAATATGAATACATAGCGGTATTTTTCTACTAGTTCGTGATTTTAGTTGTATTATTGGTGGACCAGGGTTGTAATGGAAGGAGACTTACTAAAATTGAGAATATAAATGGGGAATGATATGATAATAAAATTCATACTGTGTTTATAATCAACTTGATAAAAAACCATATAACCTACATGTACTTTTAAGGATACTTGACCAAATGGACTACTACAGTAGGCCGTTCAAATATGAGAATGTTACATCTTATACGTATATAAGGGATTAATATCTAAGCTTTATCTGACTTTTGACTTAGAAGAAGCAATTAGTTTTGACGGTACAGGTTAAGTGTTGTTATTACTAGTTTCCAGATGTAGTAATACTGGAAGAAGATATTTGTGGTAATGAGATTTGGAATGAAATATTAATTGCAAATGATTTTCTTTAACATGTTATCACCTGTCTTCCTATATCTTCTAATATATCACGTTGTGGTGTGTAATCTTGACAATTTGTTTTGAAGTTCTACAGATGAGAGCTTCATATTGGGATTAGCCTTTAGTACTTTATATTTGGTTGCACGTGTAACCAAGCTTTTGTTAGTTTGAATATTTTTTTTTCTGATGGCAACCAGTTCATGTAATAAGTATAGTCAGGATTATTAGTAAGTTTTACTTGTTACTGTTTATTGTCATGATTGATATGGACTATATAGAATTGTTGTTTGGTGTGAACCAAGGCTTTGTGTTGAAGACCATACTACAACCTATGATGGTTTACTTTTATAAATTGTGACTTGGATAGACATGTGTCTTTGGTACTTATATGACATCCAGTTATAACTATTTACAAGATTGAGAACACATTTTTTTGTAAGAAATTTAATATTTATCGGTTATTTGTGATTTTTTCATTTGGTGTGTACTCTCTGATACTGTCATTATGAGTTGATTGGTTGGGATAAAAAATATTGGTTCAGTTTGCAGTTGTCATGGGCGGGTGCACCGCGTATGGATCTTCTTTCTCCTTTCATTCATAAATTTGAGCATGATATTTGTCACAGAAACGCACCAATATATTTGTGAATGAAACACTTGTCATCTTGTTTTAAAGTCAGAGGCGGAGTAAGAGGGTTTTTCAGGGGGGCCTGGCCCCTCTTTTGTATGAAAAATTGTGTTGTTTATATAAGGAATCACTGAAACATGACTTGAGCAGGCCCCCTCTTAGGCAGTCAGTGTGCCTCCCCTTATGAACATTTCTGGATGCACCACTGAAAGTTTCAGTAAAGTTAGATTAGCATTATGACAAATTATGTTAAAATTTGAACAGAAAATGAATGAAAAACCTAATAAATTTATAATCAAAGAGCTGAAGAGCTCTGAGGGGAAAGACGGCCATTGTTTATATATTTTTTTTTTTGGGGCGGGGGGTATCTTTTGATAGTCTTCATACAAAGAATGAACAAAAGAATAGGTAGAACATGCAGAAAGTTTGACAATATTGCAATCAATTGTTGTTTAATGTAATTTTATTTCCTAAGTTAAGAATTCATTAAGGAGTCAATTAGGACCCATGAAAGAGATCCGCACCTTCTGAATCAAATCATTTGATTAAAGTTGAAAGTTGAAAGTTTTTAATTATCTACAATTTAACTGATTTTATCATTTAACAATTACTACAGTATTTTTTGAAATTTTAGTTGTGTACCACTGATCTGCAGGCTAGGGATATTCTCCATTTTTTGTGACAGTGCTCTAAGATTTTTATTTTTTCTCAAGAAAGTGAAGCCCTCTGGCCCCCTCTAAGTCTGCCTCTAACAACTCCAAAGAATAAATCATCATGTACGAGTACATCAAACTTTCTACCCCACTAGTCCTATAACATAAGACTCCGCATGATTACAACCATTCATTTTTCACGTAGCGGATTCCCAACGAATTTTCGTGGGAACTTTGAACGACAATTTGACAATGTTTTCGACAGTTTTCAATTGTTTAATGTTATATTTGTAATTCTCATCGGATTTTGTCAAATGTGTTGACGTCTTTTCTATTTTATCTATGTGTTATGGTAAAGAAAATTAATCACCGCCTTCATTTATTAGATTTGATTTTGTTCAACGTAATCAGTACGATATTTTACGTTTGAAGTTTAATTCAAAACAAACCGGACATAGCTTTATTATATAGTTAATTGCTACCTTAGTTTGCTATTAATAAGTATTGAAATGTGCATTGTTATTAAATGCAATATCAGTATTTAGTTCAAATATAATCTTACATCAATCCTAATTCTATCTTATTCATTCAAATGTGACGTCATTTTTCATTTTTTGATGATCTGTTTTACAAATTCAAATGACGTCATTTTTTTGTCATTTTTTACAACTTGAAATATGACGTCACTTGGCGTTCAGGTTTAAACTTATTCGGATGTGTCTACTTTTTGTGTTGCAAATGTCTGGTTATGTAATGTATTTCAGTTGTTTCCAGTGATTAGTTAATACTTCAGTTTTATCATGTACATCTTTTGTATAGTCATTTTATAAAATTCACTGTTTGCAAAAGTATAAATTATTCTAAATAATAGGGATGTTCTGGTAACTAACAGAAAACCCTGGCCGTTTTTGGCACAACTTTTTTGATCTTTTGGTCCTCGATGCTGTTCAACTTTGTACTTGTTTCGGCTTTCAAACTTTCGTATCTGGGCGTCACTAGTAGGTCTTGTGTGGACAAAATGCACTTCTGGCGTATTAAAATTTTGAACTTGTTGCCTTTTGTTGACTGTTGTTCGTGTGCTTCTTTGTCAATTTTGTTCTCCAATTTATTTATATTGTAGTCCTGTGGTGTTGTGTTGTCATTTTGATGTTATATTTCACATGGCTATAAAAGAGGGAGGTTTGGCATGCCACAAAACCAGGTTCAACCCCCCTTTTTTTCTTATAAAATGTCCTGTACCAAGTCAGGAATATGGCCATTGTTATATATTATAGTTCGTTTCTGTGTGTGTTACATTTTAATGTTGCGTCGTTTGTTTTCTCTTATTTTTGAGTGTTAAGTCACATTGCGATACGTCTTATCGTGTCACGGTACTTGTCTATCCCAAATTCATGTATTTGGTTTTTATGTTATATTTGTTATTCTCGTGGGATTTTGTCTGATGCTTGGTCCGTTTCTGTGTGTGTTACATTTTAGTGTTTTGTCGCTGTTCTCCTCTTATATTTAATGTGTTTCCCTCAGTTTTGGTTTGTTACCCCGATCTTGTTTTTTGTCCATGGATTTATGAGTTTTGAACAGCGGTATACTACTGTTGCCTTTATTTAAGTTTACTTATGTCATTATCCTTACAAAGGAACATTTCAAATAATAAATATAATGTCTTACCTTATCATATGACGGATTTATATCCTTTTTTGAACCACTTTTCAAACTACCCCCCCTCTCCCTCTCTAGTCCTATAATATAAGACTCCGCAGGTTAATATCATTTACATTCAACGTTTTTTATCGGATATTGTTTTATTACTATCAATGTTGAACCGTCGATGTCGAGTCTTATTACAACCATCCATTATTCTCGTAGCAAAAATTTAAATTAATATTCCACTGCAAAAACAAATAAAACTATTAGGAACAACCTAAATATGTTTGAAAGTAACTTCTTACCGCATTAAAAGTTTAGAATAATGTTCCTACTCCATCACTTTAATCCTCAGTTGATAAACTTTTTTTTTCACGCCATGTTATTCAAATATATGTGCCGATTCTTCATTTTAAGGATTTCGAGAACAAAACGAATTTGACGATAATATTTATAATCAGTATTGTACAACGTACGAAAACATGACCAATTACTGTAATAGTTTCATGCAATTATTGATATATCCATAAAAGGTAGTGAGATAATACGAATGGGGTTTACAGAATAGAGAACAATCGTCAAAAAACATAAAGAATAGACAAATATGTTTTTTTTTAACTTGATGATATGCCCTTCATCCCCTCCCACCCCACGAAAAAAACCGGTATAAGTATATTGATTAAAGTTGAAAAGAACAATGTCCAAAATACAGTTATAATGTATCAATTTATTATTAAAAAATATGTTTCAACATAAATTATAGATATAACTTCTTCATTAAGCGAGTCAGTTCCTACCTAATAATTGGGCTAGTTAATTCACCAAATGAATGTTCTCTAGTCAATAGAACGGGCGATGCGATGAATGTCTTTCGAAATACGAGTTCGAACGTTTATAAAAGCTGCTATCTGCTAGCTGCTAACTGCAATGTTCCATGAGAATGCATCAATGTAAGAGCGAGCGTGGCAATACATGATTTTCCAAGTAAAGGTTCATATAACAGAGGTGAGCTATTCTCATTCACCAAATGCTCTTTTGTACGTTGTTAAGCATCACAAGATATTAATTTCCAGTTGTGAGCGGGCGATACATGTCCTTCAAAATACGAGTTCATATAACGGAGTGAGCCAGCCAGTTATCTTGTCCAAGCTGTTAAGAATGAGCATAAATCAATTGCGAGTTGTGAGAGCAGGCGAGTCGATGATCCTTCAAAATACGAGTTCATACAATAGTGAGCGATCCAATTCTCATTCACCAAACGTTCTCTTGTCCAAATTGTTAAGCATCAGCAGAAATGAATTTCTAGTTGTGAGAGCGGATGAGTAGATAAATATCTTTCAAAATACGAGTTCATACAACAGGGGTGAGCGAGCCAATTCTCATTTACCAAACGTTTTCTTGTATGTATCGATAGAATTAAATAATAGCTGGCGAGGAAATATTTGTATTGCAAAAATCGAGTTGTTACAAAGATTAATAGCAAGTTGTTAGAGAAGACAGTTCAAGAAACAATGCAATTTTATTCCCCCGGTGTTTGTAGAAACTTTTCAACACTAAATTTGCTCCTTTTTTGACAAGTACAATTTTTTTACACTTTGCACAACATTTACAGGAAGGACACCGACAATGCTGCAAATCGCATCCTTCGGATTTCTTTGTTTCTGATGTATCTTCTTTGATGTTGTCTTCGGTCAATGAATTTACAATTTAACGTCTGATACAAGTGCTGGTACTTTTTATGATATCGTGTATACATTTGCCCGTGGTTTTAAGGGACAAAGTAAAGTTATCGTAATAAAATAAAACCGAACCAATTTCGTCAATCCCTAGGGCATTTGTTAGCTTCTTGCCAACAGGACAACACTGATTTTGGACATTTAATATTTTAACTTTTTTAATATGTTGTTCTCGCAACTTTACCATTGTTTTGTTGTGTGTCTCATTTAAGGGCTTACAATATTAATATTGTTTAAATATGACAGGGAGAAAATAAGTATTTTTGGAAATAGTGCATGAATTCGTTTAAAATAAGAAAAAGACAGTGGCCGCCAGCTTAACAGCACAAGAAACATGAAAGACATTGTAATGCATAAATGCAAATTTATATTGGTTTGCGTAATTCATGTAATATTCTTATCATTTGAATCACTTTTTAATTACAAAATACTTATAGAATCACATTTTACCGTTTATTGATTTACATTTGACCCCATACTCTGCATATGACCGGTGAATTATGCCTTATCTGTATAACTATATATAGTTATATATTGTTTTAAGATGTCAAACTTTTTCACAAAGCTTGGATAGAAGTTTATACAAACAAAGCAAGCGAGCCGACCAAAGCTTTACTCTACAAGCATTATGAAAGTAGTCCTAATCAAATTTATCAGGAGATGTTGTATGGAGGCCAACGAGACACCTAATGTTACATTAACAAGAGTTTACATGAAGTTGATGTAAGCAGTTTCTACCACATTACGTTCCGCGAGAGGAAAAAATAACCCGCCGTTATGACCATCATGAAATAAAACTGCTGTAATGGCAAAGCCCCAACATGAAAAAAATCTGTAAAGCAAGTTAATCAAGAAAGTCAACTACCTTATTTATGTATGTAATGATTGTCACCATTTCCAGCTTTGACCATTATTTTCATGACACAGCAAAGTTATTTTCAATAGCTCTTTGGATAAAAAGTAAAATCACAAAAATACTGAACTTAGAGGAAAATCAATTTGGAAAGTCCATAATCACATGGCAAAATCAAATAACAAAACGCATCAAAAACGAATGGACAAGAACTGTCATATTCAAATTATCACCGTGTAATTCCTGTTATTATTGGGAATAATATTCATTTATATAATCATCCTTTACCTTTTTATGAATACTAAATGGTCGCCTCTTAAGGGTTAAGAAACATTTGATGACAAGCTTCCTATTCTGGTGATGAGGAAATTAGAATCAATTTAATCATTTCATCATTTTTTATCATCTTAAAGTCAAAACAAAATTCGTTTTCCAAGGAATATTCTGAAATATGTCCAACTGATGTACATTCGGAAAGACATGCGGAACTTCTCATACTTAACCCGCTTGACAATTTGAAATGAGGGGGATAGATTGAAAAGTGGTTCCAAAAAGGATATTAATCCATCATATGATAATTTAAGACATTTTATTTATTATTTGAGATGTTCATTTGTAAGGATAATGACATAAGTAAACTTAAAACTGTCGAAAACATTGTCAAATTGTCGTTCACAGTTCCCACGAAAATTCGTTGGGAATCCGCTACGAGGAAATGGATGGTTGTAATAAGACTTTGAGGTTCAACATTGATAGTAAAAAAAAAACATCCGATTAAAAACGTTGAATGTAAATGATATGAACTTGCGGAGTCTTATATTATATTATCTACCCCACATGCGGACATCTTTTGGGAGCTCGTTGTGTTGCAAGTATTTTGTATTTGAAGGAAATAAGATCCGATCGTATAAATTGCTGCCTTCAACTGTTCAATACTAGTATCATCTATAGTCGTGGACGTCCAACTAGAGGGGTCATTGTCAGACATAGAACTACATTGTAAAAAGCTAATATAATTTGCTAAAGCTGACACTAATTAAAAGTGCACTAAAACCCTTGCCAATAACTATATCGTGATGCTTGGTGTAGGCTTCTTTGTACAAACGAAACCATATTGCTCACCTTGTAAGTTTTGTAGTCTTCTAATCAGTCAGCTGTTTTTCTTTCGGTTTTTGTTTATTTTCACCAGAAATCAATGAAGCGATGATAGCGCGGGAAGCGAAATGACATCTTCGGTAAATTCCGTGATTTTAATATTTGCTTATCAAATATTCAACAAATGAGAAATAAATGGTTATTATTTTTATACATAGAGCATACGTTTTGTGTATTTACTATTTAAAATCTTAGCTTACGAAGAAATCTAACACTAAAGTGTATCAATCATTCAACCGTTTCAATACCCAGTCTTAAGTATAGATTATGTGTATAACTGATCTATTTTTAAAGGATATCAATATATATACAGCCTCGTACCCAACTTGCAACATAATTTCAAGATTACGTACATGATTTCATTATCACAGAATTATATTGATTTAATTAATTGCACCAAATTGACAGTGCCGCGTAAATTAACATCATAACTCTTTACGATAGCAAATGAACACTTATTATAATTTGTACCCTTGACCTACTATCATGATTTGTATGCAACCCCACCTACGGACGAGTTGACACAGTATGCATACCACTCAATAATAGCCAATTAGACGTCAATATGGCCTTCATTTCACCCAGAATCATTCTGGAAGCAGCCACGAATCAGCCAATTGTATTTATAACCAATGATCATCATCATCATCATCATCATCATCATCATCGTCGTCATCATTCGTCGTCGTCGTCATCGTCGTCGTCGTCGTCGTCGTCGTCGTCGTCGTCGTCGTCGTCGTCATCGTCATCATCGTCATCGTCATCGTCGTCGTCGTCGTCGTCGTCGTCGTCGTCGTCATCGTCGTCGTCGTCGTCGTCGTCGTCGTCGTCGTCGTCGTCGTCATCATCATCATCATCATCATCATCATCATCATCATCATCATCATCATCATCATCATCATCATCATCATCATCATCATCATCATCATCATCATCATCATCATCATCATCATCATCATCATCATCATCATCATCATCATCATCATCATCATCATCATCATCATCATCATCATCATCATCATCATCATCATCATCATCATCATCATCATCTCATCATCGTCATCGTCATCATCGTCGTCGTCGTCGTCGTCGTCATCATCATCATCGTCGTCGTCATTGTCATCGTCGTCATCATCGTCATCATCATCGTCATCATCATCGTCATCATCATCGTCATCGTCATCGTCGTCGTCGTCGTCGTCATCGTCATCATCGTCGTCGACGTCGTCATCATCATCGTCATCATCGTCGTCATCGCCGTCGTCGTCATCGTCGTCGTCAGCGTCGTGGTCATCGTCGTCATCGTCGTCGTTATCGTCGTCGTCATCGTCGTCGTCATCATCGTCGTCATCATCGTCGTCGTCGTTGTCGTCATCATCATCGTCATATTGCAAAAAAACAAATCCCAACAACATTTATCCCGGACACAAGCAAATCATTTAAGATTATATATTATTTACATAAAGGTTGCTTTTTAGATTTATTTTCTTGTATTTCAAATTTCACTTTATACAAGTTTAAGTAAACGTTTTGCTTTTTCCAGACAAAGAAAATTGGTGTGAGAAGATTTTTAAAAGCGTAAGGTGCTTCTTTGCTAGTCCTTTACCAGTTACAGGTAATCAATATATGTGTGACTATTTAAGAAAACTTTTTTATGTTGAAAATAGAAGGACAATTTTTAAATTGATTACAATGAGACAGTTATCCATAGAAAGCAAACGACGAGTATGTCTTCCATAAAAGGAAACGAGCAAATTCCTTATTATTTTGTAATGTAAAAAGGGACCATTCACAATATGAAATGATTCGAACAAGAAAACAAACGATATTAGTTATGTAAAAATAATAAACTAAAAATAAATATGACAGACAGACAGCAACCAAATACAAAAACTGAAAAATAAGCTTTTTTTTGGAACAAGTACATATATTTCACAGAATGTAGTGAGGTACAATATGTTTGTGTGCGCTCAAGTCTACCCGGAAAACAGTTGAACGATCACAAAATAAGAATAAACAGTCTTAGGTATTCTTTGGACAGGCTAGAAATACAAATAAAAATTAACTGCAAACAAAAACACAAAATACAGATTAAAAAGTACTTGTAGCATTTGAAATTTAGGAGACCTTGAGTAATTGTATCAAATCAAAACATTGCATAAAAATTGAGCATTTAGGACTGCATATAGGCATATATCGAAATATAACGTGTGTAACTATCATATTTATTGACTTTTATGGTCTCAGATTATGATTTTCACAAAATGTTTGCCTATTATTTTAAAGAGAGAAACTTTAAATATTAAATATTTAAGCTAGGCACGATCTTCAAAAAGGGCTCTTAATCGACTCATTATAGCAGTTATTTCCTGTGAATGAAGTTTTTACGGTTTACCTGTGGTCTTGACAACTATGATAGTAAGATTGAAGTTTAAAAAATCATATGAATTTACCTATAAAGTAAACGTGGCAGACTCCTTATTGAAGTTATTTCTCGTATCAGCAAGGGTGACTGGGGTATAGAAATATGGTCACTTGGTCTTCTCCCGACCGGTAGTAAAAGGCTTGCTGGAGTGGGGCGTCCGTTTGGCTGTGCGGGATGTTTCAAGTTCGCAGTAACGTCCGTCAGAAGGGGACGTTAAATCCGATGCCTCGTGTAAAGAGAGTGCCACGCTCTTTGCACGTTAAGAACCCTTGCAACAACTCTTTGACGGGTCCGTAGGTGGCCTGTTGCAAGGCAAAATTTCTGTCCCTATCCAATATACCCTCATTTTCCAGTGGCAGTCCAAATTTCCCCGACCATCATCCTAGATGGCCTCTATTACAACAACCTACCTATTGTATTTATTGTGAACTTGTTCTCGTCCTGAATATGCATGAAATATTTGCCACTGGACGTAAGCAACCAACAATCAATCAATCAAACGTATCAGCAAGACAGCATCTACACAAAAGAGATCCTAGCAATGAATCATATTGTTGAAAATGCACATTGATCCAAGTAAGATACGCGGGCTCTATAGTGAATCTAATTCTATGACTGGACTGAATGTTGTAGCGGTAGACCTTTCAACCAATAAAAACAATCGATTTCTTAGTGTCTAATGCTTAGTGTCATATATATATAAATTTCGTCATTTTTGGTTTGCTATGATACTCGTTACATGTGAAAAAGAAAATCACAAAAATACTGTACTCAGGGGAAAATCTAATCGGAAAGCCCATAATCACATGGCAAAATCAAATGACAAAACACATCACAAACAAATGGACAAGAACTGTCATATTCCTGACTTGGAAAAGGCATTTTCAAATGTAGAAAATTGTGGATTAAACCTGGTTTTATAGCGCTAAACCTCTCCCTTTGAAATTTCCTTTTTTTCTTCACACCTGGTACCTCAGTATATTTTGAAATTGTTAGTTTTTAAAAAGCGTAAGGTGCTTCTTTGCTAGTCCTTTACCAGTTACGGGTAATCAATATATGTGTGACTATTTAAGAAAACTTTTTTTATGTTGAAAATAGAAGGACAATTTAATTGATAACAATGAGACAGTTATCTATAGAAAGCAAACGACGAGGATTTCTGCCATACAAGGATACGAGCAAATTCCTTATTATTTTGTAATGTAAAAAGGTATTATTCACAATATGAAACAATTCGAACGAGAAAACAAACGATATTAGTTGTGTTAAAATAATAAATTAAAAATTAATATGACAGACAGACAGCAATCAAATACAAAAACTGAAAAATAAGCTTTTTTTTGGAACAAGTACATATATTTCACAGAATGTAGTGAGGTAAAATATGTTTGTGTGCGCTGAAGTCTATCCCGGAAACAGTTGTACGATCACAAAATAAGAATAAAGTCTAGGACAGGCTAGAAATACAACAAAAATTAACTGCAAACAAAAACACAAAATACAGATTAAAAAGTACTTGTAGCATTTGATATTTAGGGGACCTTGAGTTATTGTATCAAATCAAAACATTGGATAAAAATTGAGCATTTAGGACTGCATATAGGCATATATCAAAATATGACGTATATAACTATCATATTTACTGACTTTTTATTAGAGTAGTCTCAGATTATGATTTTCACAAAATGTTTGCCTATTATCTAAAAGAGAGAAACTTTAAAAATAAAATATATTAGGTAGGCAAACTCTTCAAAAAGGGCTCTTAATCGACTCATTATAGCAGTTGTTTCCTGTGAATGAAGTTTTTTACGGTTTACCTGTGGTCTTGAAAACTATGATAGTAAGATTGAAGTTTAAAAAATCATATGAATATACCTATAAAGTTAACGTGACAGAATATATTGATAGACTCCTTATTGGAGTTATTTCTCGTCTCAGCAAGACAGCATCTACACAAAAGAGATCCTTGCAATGAATCATATTGTTGAAAATGCACATTGATCCAAGTAAGACACGCGGGCTCTATAGTGAATCTAATTCATGGACTAAA
This sequence comes from Mytilus edulis, assembly GCA_019925275.1. Classification (NCBI taxonomy): domain Eukaryota; kingdom Metazoa; phylum Mollusca; class Bivalvia; order Mytilida; family Mytilidae; genus Mytilus; species Mytilus edulis. The sequence continues at coordinate 75,789,559 of CM034357.1, forward strand.
TGTTGTAGCGGTAGACCTTTCAACCAATAAAAACAATAGATTGCTTAGTGTAAAATGCTTAGTGTTGCACAGAATGTAGGATCTTAACTTTTATAAGTAAATGCAGAATTCAAAACAACAAGAAATTTTTCATTTCAGGTTCAAAATGTGTATCATCAGACAGTTTAAATTCCATAGAAAACGGTATGTTAGAATATAAATTTAAACATGCCTATTTTTGTTTTATTCCAGAACTTAGAAATAATTTGGTTCTCTATATCACTTAATGTTAGTTAGCTAATGATATCAAAACATAAAAACATTATATTTGAAGCTGGCGTAATCTACATTTAAAACTTGTGTAAAAGCAAAACAATATAAAAAGTAAAATTGTTTCAGAGTGTTTGGAGTTACATAACTTAGGAAGTTATCTTTATATAGCTGTATTTCTTACTAAGATTTAAAGACTGAATTGTAAGTTTTTTAAAAGCGTAAGGTTCTTCTTTGCTAGTCCTTTACCAGTTACGGGTAATCAATATGTGTGTGACTATTTAAGAAAACTTTTTTATGTTGAAAATAGAAGGACAATTTAATTGATAACAATGAGACAGTTATCGATAGAAAGCAAACGACGAGGATGTCTGCCATACAAGGATACGAGCAAATTCCTTATTATTTTGTTATGTAAAAAGGTATTATTCACAATATGAAACAATTCGAACGAGAAAACAAACGATATTAGTTGTGTTAAAATAATAAACTAAAAATTAATATGACAGACAGACAGCAATCAAATACAAAAACTGAAAAATAAGCTTTTTTTTCGGAAAAGTACATATAGTTCACAGAATGTAGTGAGGTAAAAGACGTTTGTGTGCGCTCAGGTCTACCCCGAAAACAGTTGTACGATCACAAAATAAGAATAAAGTCTAGGACAGGCTAGAAATACAACAAAAATTAACTGCAAACAAAAACACAAAATACATATTAAAAAGTACTTGTAGCATTTGATATTTAGGGGACCTTGAGTTATTGTATCAAATCAAAACATTGGATAAAAATTGAGCATTTAGGACTGCATATAGGCATATATCGAAATATGACGTATGTAACTATCATATTTACTGACTTTTTATTAGAGTAGTCTCAGATTATGATTTTCACAAAATGTTTGCCTATTATCTAAAAGAGAGAAAATTTTAAAATAAAATATATTAGGTAGGCAAAATCTTCAAAAAGGGCTCTTAATCGACTCATTATAGCAGTTGTTTCCTGTGAAAGAAGTTTTTTTACGGTTTACCTGTGGTCTTGAAAACTATGATAGTAAGATTGAAGTTTAAAAAATCATATGAATATACCTATAAAGTTAACGTGACAGAATATATTGATAGACTCCTTATTGGAGTTATTTCTCGTCTCAGCAAGACAGCATCTACACAAAAGAGATCCTAGCAATGAATCATATTGTTGAAAATGCACATTGATCCAAGTAAGACACGCGGGCTCTATAGTGAATCTAATTCATGGACTAAATGTTGTAGCGGTAGACCTTTCAACCAATAAAAACAATAGATTGCTTAGTGTAAAATGCTTAGTGTCGCACAGAATGTAGGATCTTAACTTTTATAAGTAAATGCAGAATTCAAAACAACAAGAAATTTTTCATTTCAGGTTCAAAATGTGTATCATCAGACAGTTTAAATTCCATAGAAAACGGTATGTTAGAATATAAATTTAAACATGCCTATTTTTGTTTTATTCCAGAACTTAGAAATAATTTGGTTCTCTATATCACTTAATGTTATTTAGCTAATGATATCAAAACATAAAAACATTATATTTGAAGCTGGCGTAATCTACATTTAAAACTTGTGTAAAAGCAAAACAATATAAAAAGTAAAATTGTTTCAGAGTGTTTGGAGTAACATAACTTAGGGAGTTATCTTTATATAGCTGTATTTCTTACTAAGATTTAAAGACTGACATAGAATTAGTAAAACTATTTAAAACAAAACAATATACAGGTAGAAAACTTATCACGTTGCGCTTAAGAATGTCAATAAGGTAATGAACATACCCCTCCGCCAATTCAAATCCAAATAATAAGACCTAATGACTATACAATTGCAATATTATCAATGACTTAATTTCATTATGTGTATAAACATGATTAAGCAGCACCAAACAGGATGCTTCCGAAAACGTTTGGTTTCAAAAATGTAAAATTCCAATCATATTCTTGGGAATATCCCAGTAAAGTTTATCTACAAAACTTTCACTCAACTTTGAGCCAATTAAAATTTTCTATATCCTTGTTTAGATGTGTTCAGTTTCAAATAGTAAGTTTTATCCTTTTTAAAAATAGATAAAACTACTGTTTGTAATGAGCTTATTTATATTTAAATCGAACAAATATTCTAGATACAGACCCCAATAATGTTCCTATACGGGTATCCATCAATGTTTTAGGGATGCCGTATTCACTATCAAACCCATAAAACTAAGTATCTAATAAAGCCATTCGCCTGAACCATATCACTGCCATACATATACATAATAGAGATAATTTACAATTCTTTAATCTTTCAATTGTGTAATGATTGTCGTACATTGACAACTAAATACAACATATTGACGTTGATAAAGACATATCATACATCTACAGAGAATACCATCCTCAAATTTGATCTGTACGATGAATATGTACTTTTCCGTCCTGTTTTTTTTTGAAAACTTTTAATCTCGAACAGGCAAAAACAATAAAATTAATTTTAGAGAAGCATTTTGCTAGAGAGTTTCTCAAGTTCCCCAAGGAAAACCGTGAACATTTACAAAATATATAAATTTCGTAATTTATTGTTTTGCTACGATACTCGTTACATGTGAAAAAGAAAATCACAAAAATACTGAACTCAGGGGAAATCTAATCGGAAAGTCCATAATCACAATGCAAAATCAAATAACAAAACACATCACAAACGAATGGACAAGAACTGTCATATTCCTGACTTGGTACAGGCATGTTCTAATGTAGAAAATGGTGGATTAAACCTGGTTTTATAGCGCCAAACCTCTCCCTTTGAAATTTCCTTTTTTTCTTCACACCTAGTACCTCAGTATATTTTGAAATTGTAAGAACATGTACTGGAAGATATAAATATAACTTATATTTGGCCAAATAAGGGCCTTGGTGTTCCTGCTTCTTTTTCCAATAATTAAAAATGATTGATGATAAATAACATTTAAAGGGGCACTAGCTGTCAAATTCATGTTCACCGATTCTAATTATATACTCATATTTGATTTATAACATTTATCCAAACTATTAAAAGTCTAAATAAAACAATAAACAAGGCACAGGCATGAAAATACGTAGCTTTGTTTCGTGTGTATTTGAGCCTAGACGCCATCTAATTACTTATCGAGTTGACATCTATAGTCATCCGATGACCATATAAGCGATGTACACATAAATATAGATATAAATAGATTAAGCAAACACGTGCTGTTGAATTATTCTAGGTCTATTAAATTTAATATTACAGATAAAAAATAAATGTTTATCATCGTTTTTACTTGTATAAGTATGTATATTTGTGGATCGAATCAGTCAATCAAATGATTTACCTTTGTTTTACTTTCAATGTTGACATTCTCTTCCTTTAAATTACTTAACACATACAATTCACATATTATCCATCTCAAGCTAAGGGGTTAAATTAAAGTTCACATGATTACGGATTCAATGAGGTCGAATTATTCACTTGCAAGTGAATAAGTCATAATCAATGTTTTTTTGCTTCTTTTGACAAAATTGAACCTTATTGGCTACTAAAAAGAAATTTTACTTTTTGTATGTCATTACTGATTGAGCCAAAAAAATAATATATTAGGTTTTTCATATATCTCGTAGCTAGTGCCCCTTTAAATGAAGCTTTTCCTTTATTTAGACATTGATGAAATCTACGTTGGTTTGTTTACCTGTACACAATGTGGAATTGAATATACCATCCTGAAAGAATTTATTAAACACCGAAAGGACATACATAATAAGGTATTGTTTTATCACGTATATCCTTTATTTCTTAAATTATATAGTACATTTTGTATATATTACCCGAGACGACTAACATGATGATTTCAACTTTCAATTATCGCATCCTAAATTTTACGGTAATGTTGTTAACCTGGCATGAAATTTGAACGATCCGGGTAAACTAATCCATTCTTTAGATAAACTTATTTTAAAAGGTTACCTATTCAACACTGTAATGGAATATTTGAAGGGTGTTTTTTTAGTGATTTTTTCTAAGATATTGATTTTGTTATGAATTAATTAAACCATACTAAATATTACACCTATTCACATTTTTATATTCTGCCGATACTTATAGTTCTCAGACGTATTTACATTGTATGTTGGATGTGTACTGATTGATATTTTAGTTTTGGAAACATCATATTTCTTTTGATTAGTTGTTATTGGCTTTGAAAGAACTATCAATAATTTTAGTACTGTCAGACCTGTTATCAGTTTTCTTTTGGTTTTGGGATGTATAACTACCCAGTCATTATTGAAAATTCAAAAATTATTGTGTGCATTTAAAATTGCGATCTTTCATAAATGGACGAGAATGCGATTTTTAGTAATGCGATTTCAGAACAATCTTAATTCAGATAAAATTGAGAAAGGAAATGGGGAATGTGTCAAAGCGACAACAACCCGACCATAGAACAGACAACAACCGAAGGCCACCAATGGGTCTTCAATGTAGCGAGAAACTCCCGCACCCGTACGCGTCCTTCAGCTGGCCCCTTAAAAAATATGCATACTAGTACAGTGATAATGGACGTCATACTTAACTCTGAATTATACACAAGAAACTAAAATTAAAAATCATACAAGACTAACAAAGGCCAGAGGCTCCTGACTTCGGACAGGAGCAAAATTGCGGCGGGGTTAAACATGTTTATGAGATCTCACCCCCCCCCCCTCCCCTATACCTCTAGCCAATATAGAAAAGTAAACGCATCTATGTTTTATTACAATGAGAGATCTTGATATTTCGATACTCTCCTCCTCGCATTTTTAGCATTAATAAAAACCTCGCATTATTGTCTGAATTTACCTTTAAAAATGCCCTGTACCAAGTCAGGAATATGGCCATTGTTATATTATAGTTCGTTTCTGTGTGTATTACATTATAACGTTGTGTCGTTTGTTTTCTCTTATTTTTGAGTGTAAATTCACATTGCGATAAGACGTGTCACGGTACTTGTCTATCCCAAATTCATGTATTTGGTTTTGATGTTATATATATATATTTTATATTTGTTATTCTCGTGGGATTTTGTCTATGTGTGTTACATTTTAGTGTTATGTCGTTGTTCTCCTCTTATATTTAATGCGTTTCCCTCTGTTTTAGTTTGTTACTCCGATTTTGTTTTTTGTCCATGGATTTATGAGTTTTGAACAGCGGTATACAACTGTTGCCTTTATTTACATTAGTTGTTATTGGCTTTGAACTAGTTATCAGTAATGTGACTACTTTTGAACCTGTTTTTAATGTCTTTGTTTTTGGGATGTATAAATACCCAGCAACGTCTACTTTGTGTTTTTATTAGATGTATTTCTATGTATATCCATCTAAAGATTCAAGCCGTTTCAACATAGTTTAATAGTTTGTTCATATGTTGTGCTGTTACAACACTGATCTAGGTTAATTGGGAGGGTTCAGCGCTTAGAATCATGTTTAAACTCGCCACATTCCTAATGTGCTTGTCCCAAGGCAGGTGCAGTTAGTTCAGTGGTTGTCTCGGTTCATATTTATTTTGGTAACCTGTTTTTTAATATAAAAAAGAGGCCATTAATTTGTTGTACCAATTGAAATCATCTTTTCATTGTCGGGGACTTAAGCTTTCATATCCGACCTTACGGATTGGTTGTTTCTCATTGTCGAAAGCTTTATGGTTGCCTATTATTGCTTACATCCACTTCTTTCAAAATTTGATGGATAATTGTCTCAATATCAAATATACAACTTCTCCTTTTTTATACTTCTAACGTCGATAATATGTATGTGTGTCAACATATGGTATGGAAGTCAAAATAAAAATAAAACCATACTGATAAAAAGTAAAATCACAAAAATACTGCAGGAAAATTCAATTGGAAAGTCCCAACCACATGGCAAAATCGAATGACAAAACATACCAAAAACGAATGGACAACCGTCATATTCCTGACTTGGTACAGGCATTTTCAAATGTAGAAAATAGCGGATTGAACCTGGTTTTAAAGCGCTAAACCTCTCACTTGTAGTCGACAGTGTCATCGAATTCCGTTATATTTACAACGATGCGTGAAAAAAACAGACATAACAAACAAAATAGACAAAATATGGGCACAACAGTCATCACTGTGTTACAATTTTACAAAAACAACAAAAGCATCTATCAAATTAAAAACTCATTCATTGCTTCGCGTGTCTGACGTCAGAAAATTTATACGTCACATAGGAAAAAATTTGTCGTTCAATGTTAATACAAAACAATTTTATAATTTCACATGAAGAATGTTGGAATACAGGGTTAAAAATTAAAAGTATGTTAGAATTAATATCAGAAATAGACCGAGATTTAAAATTGTCCAGAAGTTCCTTAGATTTTCTAAGAATCCACAAATGGTTATTACCACTACGCGATAAAAATTAATTTGTCATTTGTCGTTCAACGTATTTTCTAATTCATAATAGAACTATAACATAATGACATATACGAGAACAATAACACAATGACGGGATCTTTTAAAGTACAGAGTCACATTATAAGAACCAAATAAACACAAAAATTCGCATATACAAAACACACCAGCAAAAATGAAAGATAATACAAACACATTGACGGGATGTAAACATGTAAGTACCGAGCCACGCCAAATGGATATTACAGAATACAATCCAAACAGTAAAAGTAATATTAATTATAGAACAAAGATAAATGAAAGCACAATATAACACGTTGTTAAGATGATAAACAACGTCAGTACGCAGAATCTATACATCAAGATTACCATGTATTATTTGTGAAGTTGAAACGGAATATTTATCAACAAGCAAAGGTCTTGGTACCTTTCGATGAACTTTTTTAGACGAGACGCTCTTTGACATACCCCTGGTTCATCAACTTTCTGCTCAGACACTGGTGACGTTTACAAAGTCTGAGTAGGAGCTGCAAGCTCTTCAATATTGAATAAGTTAGATAATGTATATCCCATATGCAGGTGAAGTTGGTATATTGCTACTAAGTTGGGAGAAATTTATATTTTCAAAATTAAAATCGTCTCGTTTGTCATAGATTCTGGTACTGAGATTACTGTGTATGTCAAATTCGAGATATAAGTCTAAAAATGAGGCGGAGGAAGCCGTGTCTGTTGTTTCTTTAATTTCTAGTTCTGGGGGATATTATTAATGGAACCCAATCAGAAAAGTTCGGATTGTTTATGGAAATAACATCATCAATATATCTGAAAGTGAAATTAAATAATCTGGCTTCTTTGGTCTTCTTGTTTTTGACAAGTTTCTGAAGGAAATCCGATTCATATGAAAATAGGAAGAGATCGACAAGGAGAGTCGCACAGATCGTTCCCATAGGAATGCCGACAATTTGTTAAAAAAAGTATACCTCCAAACTCAACAAATATGTTGTCGATAAGAAACTCCAGCATACTGATCGCTTGTTCTTCTGTGTAGCATGTTTTACCCTTTTGTTAGTCACTATTAACAAAATATGCCTTATGATATCCCAAAGTAATAAATGAGTAGGTCCAGTAAGATCCCTTTTTGGCCCCAAAATATAGCAGTTTTACAAAAGTGTTGTAATGTAAACTTTTAGTTATTAATTGGATAGTAAAATGCTTCTGCTACATAAATATGGGCTGTTTTTGACAATACAATGCACATATATCGGGTACTAGCACCATTAAGTCATGCTAAATTACTGAAATCTTCACATTTCTAGCATTTTAGTTAAATTTTAGACGGTTTCCGTATAAAACGAAAGAGGCTGCATTCGTGATCATCCTTAATATTGGAATGTAAGTTGTATTTGATGATAATACATAGCATATATAAAGGTCGAAGAGGAACACGGATGCGGCCACTTTCATTTTTGACATCTGAAAAAAGACATGTTTCGGCATATTTGGTAGCTTTTTCATATTTGAGCTTGAATCGGATCGTTTTAAATGACTAAATTAGTTAAAATCTTTCACATTAACTATTTGAATCAAATGAAATAGGCACTTAAGTGTTTAAAAAGAGGTCAAAATCTTTCGTCAGATGAACCTGAAATTTAAGGCCAAAATCGGTCCTTACCGGACCTACTCCTTTATAGCGTACGCTACCATTTATATGTTGAAAGACAATATGGATTATTTCTTTCAGGCGATTTTTCAATTTCACATGGGGAATGATTGTATACAGGGTGGAAAAATCTAAAGTTTTGATAGGACTAATTTCAGAAAAAGACCGAGATTAAAATTTTTTAAGAATTCACATATGGTTAATACCACTACGCGAGTATATAAGCGAAATAAAATATTCTAGACATATGTTTTCGTTTCAGGTACCATCAAAACGAGGTATGTAGAACATAGATATTTTTGTAGATATGTAAATTCACACCATCTATCGATGTCTTATTGGTGCTCATTTATCTAATAAAAGTCCGAGTAGACTATATAGTTTTGAATCGAGATCAACCACTGTATCCGAAGTCTAAAAATCATTTTTTTTTTCGAAGCATCATATTACCAGAACGGTGTAAGCCTTGAGTTATTTTTCTTTAAGTAATCTGTTTGTCTTCTTTTTATTCTGAATACAAAAGTAACACCAAAGTAGGACTGTAAAGTCAGATTTGACCTTTCTAAAATAGGTTCACTAATGGCACAAAATGGCCTAAAATATCAACTTTATCATAAAACACCAAAAAGGTCTCAATTTGGTTCGTAAATGGGTCTATTTCAAAAGTGTAAATGCTAAATATATCAGTTCCTTTCATAAGAGTACAAGATATTCGCCAAAAGTAAGCCCATTTTGGACATTTTGTCAAAATATGATGATTTTGTGCATTTTTCAGACCTAAAAGCTTTTGAAACACATTGGCCGCCACTTACGATCCAAAATGTGTTGTAACCAAAAGATTCCAATTTTGATATAGATTTCATCAATATAAAAACTTTTTGGATCGTAGATGGAGGCCAATGTTAATTATGTCAAAAACAATTGAAATTATGGATTAAAAAGTACCAAAATTGACCTTTTAATACAAATTATGCTCATTTAAGGGTCATTGCTCCATAAATAGTAAAGGAAAGTGCCAGAAAAAATATTTTTGTCTTAGTAGTATTATCACAAGTATTTCTATGTGAAATTTGTAATTTTTTGGACCGATTTAAAAAAAATAAAAAATTCAGGGCCAATTTTAACCCTTCGTGAACAGGTGTTAATTCGTGTTGGTCAGTCTTTAGTTTTCTATCTTGTGTTTGGTGTGCTGTTGATTGTTTGTTGTTCTTTTTTTTTTTTATCCCTGGTGATGTCAGTTTATTACCCAATTACGAGTCTGGATGTCCCTTTGGCATCTTTTGTCCGTTTTGTGTCAACCATATACACACCTATAAATAGCAAAATTTGCATTTACAGTATTACAGAATATGAATCCTATCTATTTGGTCCTTAATTTTCTTTTACCTATAGTCATAATTACAGTTCATGTTCACCTAATGAAAAACAATGAAAACTTCTGAAGCCAAAAACATTCCTTATTTAAAACAACTTCTATATATTCTTGTTCTGTAATATGGAACAGTTTAACAAATGAAATATAGATAAGTATAACACTTCTATCTTTTAAAACAAAATATCAGATTATTTTATGAATGAGGCAGATACTATGCTTTTTCAATAATATCTGTATTAAATTATATATTGTGTATACATGATTATAAAATTTTATTTACTTTATGGAAATGTTATTATTATTTTAGGACTCATAGAAAGATTAGTTTAAGCTAGTTGGAAGAAGCTCTTGAGTTTTAGATTATTTATTTATTTGTTTATTTATTTATTTATTTATTTATTTATTTATTTATTTATTTATTTATTTATTTATTTATTTATTTATTTTATTCATTTATTCATTTATTCATTTATTCATTTATTCATTTATTCATTTATTCATTTATTTATTTATTCTCTTATTCATTTATTCGTGTATTCATTTTAAATCAATCAATTATTGTCTAAAAATTTACTGGTTTTGCCAATTTATTTACCAATAATGTTCAAGAACATACATAATGTAAATAAGAATTATGTAACTAATCGCGTATTGATAGTATTATCTGTAAAACAACACGTTGAAGTGTAAGAAACTGTTTATATATTGACTGATGGTATCCTTGTTACGAATTATGTTAAAAGTAAAATCACAAAAAATACTGAACTCAGAGTAAAATCCAATCTGAAAGTCCATAATCACATGGCAAAATTAAACGAAAAAAAACACATCAAAAACGAATGGACAAGAATTGTCATATTCCTGACTTGGTACAGGCATCTTCAAACGTAGAAAATAGTGAATTAAACCTGGTTTTATAGCGCTAAACCTCTTACGTTGTTGACAGTCTCATCAAAGTCCGTTATATTTACAATGATGCGTGAACTAAACAGACATAATATATAAAATAGTCAAAATATGGGTAAATACCATCAAAGATACCAAGCATTTCATTCAGTAAGACTTATCAGTAGCGTTTGAATAAAAATAGTTTGTATGGACAACAAAAAAACGAAGCTAAAGCCATTTTTACATAGGGGTAGATAAACATTAGAGTTTCCGAAAATATATCATTGTCATAGAAAATATTACGATATGGTTATATTTATAAATTTACTGTTTACAAATTTTGGATTTTTTTTTAACTACTAAGGCTTTTCTACCACAGGCATAAATTATCCTAGCTGTATTTGGCAAAACTTTTAGGAACTTTGGTTCTCAATGCTCTTCAACTTCGTACTTTATTTGGCCTTCGAGCGTCACTGATGAGTCTTTTGTAGACGAAACGCGCGTCTGGCGTAGATACTAACTTTAGTCCTGGTATCTATGATGAGTTTATATATTCCATGTCAGCACAGAACGACTACCAACTCGAATTGTGATATCACCAGCAGTGGAATCCATTTAATGGATTCTAATGGGTCATAACATATTCCAAGCTTATGATTTTTTATATGTCAATCAAGGGTGTGAAAACGCATCACGGCTGATAACAAACATACTTTCATCATCATACTACACTATAGAAAGCATTCTGGATGTACCCGATAATAATGTTGCGAAAAAATCAAATACCCGTAACCTGTTATGTTAAATAGTATCGATAAACAGCAAAACGTTGATAAGTACTTGCAAACAAATATATCATATATTATAGCACACTTTCAGGATTCCGAAAACAATTATGACAACAAATTTCATAAAACAGACTATTGCATGGACATATGGACGCTTCAAATTACAAAACGCTCAATCACATTTCAAAATAAAAGAACAATACATCTTTCTAAATGGACGTTTTGTTTAACTTATGTGTACCAATGTGCGTTCATCTGAACGGGTTGTGTCCGGTTTAACAGTGTCCATCATTCCGAGCGGGATGTTTTTGGTTAATGCTTGTACGTCAATCCGAGCGGGATGTGACTGGTTCAACTTTGTCTGGTAATCAAAGTCAGATGTTTCGAGTTAAGTCAGGTTCGTCCATCAATCCAAAGACTGGTTTATTAGTACACCTCCCCATCAGACCGATGGATATTTGCGTTTATTTACATACAAAAATAACTTCACCACTGTAATAGATAACCTAAGTTATGTATATCTAGATGCAGTAGGATCTTTTAGGAGCTCAGTTCATAAACATATATTAAGGAATATGTCGAAGTAGATGCCAATATGCTTTGCTTATATGACTTTTTGTGCTTCTGTTGGGTTTTTTTTATCAAAAATGATCTGAGTTTAGATTCTTTTCTTATTATTAAAAATATAATATAAATTAAACATATACACTACGAATTATAATGAACGAGATGCACATTTTGATAATGTATGTCTCTCCAGTGATATCTAAGGCCAAAATACCTGAATATACAAAATAAAAAAACAGATACAAATGTTGATGAGCATTCTAGTCAAAGACTGATGTTTGATGGAACCGAAAAATCGGAAACTTTACCGAAGCATTATTAATTTACTATTTATACAATTATATGGGAACATTAATGACAACGTTGTTATGCGATTTTGTATTTCGTCATGATCCATTAAGCAATGAAAGGGTCTAACATAAAAACAAATCCAAACGCAGTACAATAAAGTTATGGTAGAAATCAAGATAATTGTGAAAGACTCTTTCATATAAAGAAAAACTTGTGTCTTAACTTGAGGAGAAGACATATTTAAACAGCACTGAAAATGAAACGCTAATATACTTATACCAAAGAAAAATTAGAGACAAAACATTACAGAAATCTTCTAATTTCATAGTAAGAACTACAGTTTCTGGTGCGGACAAGGAGTGGGAAAAAAGGGTTATGACGTCAGTTAGAAGAAGAAAAAGTAGTTTGAATGTTGCAAACTTTGACATTGAAAACACTCGCAGCGGAAGCTTGATCTTCGTTGCAAAGTTATCTTCCGCTGTTGTTGCATCAAAAGACAAGATTCTGAAAGTTATTCAAGCTTTCCTTATTAACCTGTTTCAACAGTGCTCTCTGCCTAATATGAGTATGGAAAACATAGATATAAAAGTGGAAGTCTACGAAAGCTTCAGTGGTATGTATCAATCATGCTATGAATAAGTTACTTTACTAGATAGTTAAATAAAGGCAACAGTAGTATACCGCTGATCAAAACTCGTAAAACTATTGACAAAAAACAAAATCGGCGTAACAAACTAAAACTGAGGGAAACGCATTAAATATAAGAGGAGAACAACGACACAATATTAAAATGTAACACACACAGAAACGGACTGAGCATTAGACAAAATCTGATGAGAATAACAAATATAACATCAAAACCAAATACATGAATTTGGGATAGAAAGGTAACGTGACACGTCTTATAGTAATGTGAATTCACACTCAAATATAAGAGAAAATAAACGACACAACGGAAACACAACGTTAAATGTAACACACACAAAAACGAACTATAATATAACAATGGCCATATTCCTGACTTGGTACAGGACATTTGTAAAGAAAAAAATGGTGGGTTGAATCTGGTTTTGTGGCATGCAAAACCTCGCACTTTAATGGCAATGTTAAATATAACATTAAAATGACAACATAATATTACAGGACTACAATACAAAAAAAATAGGAGAACATATTAGACAAAGAAACACATGAATAATAGCTAACAAAAGACATCAGGTTTAAAGTTCAATACGCCAGAATTGCGCCTCGTCCACACAAGACTCACCAGTGACGCCCAGATATAAAATATCGAAAGTACAAAAAGTACAAAGCTGTACAGCACTGAGGATCAAAAGTTCAAAAAGGTTGTGCCAAATACGGCTGGGGTTTTCTACTTGGGATAAGAACATCGTTATTATTTAGAACAATTTATGCTATTGCAAACAGTAAATTTTATCAAATGAATATAAAAGATATACATGATAAAACTGAAGTAAACAGTGTTTCTTATTACCTCTATCAAGAGTAAATTTGTATTGTAATTTTAAGTAACGTACGTAATGCAATGTATGGTTATAAATACGTCTGTCGGAATGTCACTTAACAGAAGACAGTCAGGTAGTAATATCATCATTTCAAAGAGTGTTTAGAACATTGCGTTTTCATTTTTTGTTTTGTACGGTTGGTTATGATTCAGCTATGTCACTTTTTATTATGATTGCATCAGGGTTAATTGTAAATTTTGTTACTACATTTGATATTCATTAGTGTTTTATGTGATTTTATGATTCCCTCCTTCAACCAAAAACAAAACAACATAGGTTCGAGAATCTGATGAATGGCATTTGAACAACTTTTCAACAAAATGATGAAAACTATGTGTATAATTTCTACAATTTGACAATTTTCTTAGCCTGTAGCTCTGTGACCCTAATTTTGTTTTTAAAACACATGATATACAAAACATTTGGCGAATGGTAAACATTATTCTGTCGATACATATACAAAGCCACAACTACTTTGAGAAAAAAAACCAATACCATGGCGAAAATTTTAAAACAACAAGACTAAATACAGTCCACCGTTATATTACATAGAATCCTGTTCGGCATTGGTACCAATTCCGAGCGGGATGTTTTTGGTTAATGCTTGTACGTCAATCCGAGCGGGATGTGACTGGTTCAACTTTGTCTGGTAATCAAAGTCAGATGTTTCGAGTTAAGTCAGGTTCGTCCATCAATCCAAAGACTGGTTTATTAGTACACCTCCCCATCAGACCGATGGATATTTGCGTTTATTTACATACAAAAATAACTTCACCACTGTAATAGATAACCTAAGTTATGTATATCTAGATGCAGTAGGATCTTTTAGGAGCTCAGTTCATAAACATATATTAAGGAATATGTCGAAGTAGATGCCAATATGCTTTGCTTATATGACTTTTTGTGCTTCTGTTGGTCATGATATACAAAACATTTGGCGAATGGTAAACATTATTCTGTCGATACATATACAAAGCCACAACTACTTTGAGAAAAAAAACCAATACCATGGCGAAAATTTTAAAACAACAAGACTAAATACAGTCCACCGTTATATTACATAGAATCCTGTTCGGCATTGGTACCAATCGTGTTTTCGTTGGATTTTTAGTTTACTTTTGATGACGTGTCTTATTCTGAGTTTGAGGATTATTTGAAACGTTCGTGGTCATCTGTGATAAAATCAACAACTGGTAGTTATTTTTAGAATTTAAAACTCTTTAATTGTTTTTTTTTTATAAACCCTCAACAATATCATCTTTTTGAATTTAAATTAACTTGTATATGTTGTGTACAAGTTATCATTTTGTATAAATTATAATTTGTACAAAAAAATGTACAAATCATAATTTATGTTTTGACTTTGTACAATTTATAATTTGTACAAAAAGTGCTTGTACATATTACAATTTGTACAAAATAAGGCTTAATTTCACTCATAAGCTTGTACAAAAATATTTAAAAATAAAATCAACATGTATACCAAATCCTGGAATTTTAATTGCTTAATTGTTGGTTGCTTAACATTCAGTAGCAAATATTTCATGCATGTTCATGGCGATGTTTCAAATTATATTATTATGCATTATTGTATACAAAAGATTGCAGTCACTATGGCCGCACATCAACCTAAAATCGTAACTATATGATCACAGTAAATAAGGGTGTACAAGTATTATTTAAAGAATTTTAGGAAGAGAAGACCATATGAGCTTAGCTGTTTCACAGATCATAAGCTGGGAAGCGATACGCATATTTACAACCAACTGTGAACAATGTATCTTGAAAAGAAAACGTTCTGACATATCAAAACTTGTTGTTAAACCTAAAATTTCTGCTGACTTCAACTGTAGAGAGCAGGTTGAAATACAAATTTAAAGAAAACAATACGACGATATAATGATTGATAAAAAAAAACCTATTATTTAAAAAGAATCTAGAACTGTATTGCAGTTTATATAATTTACAGACGAAGAAGATGGCGATGAAAATGACACATACTACTGTGCAAGGTGTGGAATAGAATACACAAGTCTTGGTTCATTTCTTTTACACACGGAGAGTCAAGAGCATAAGCTGAATAAAAGAAATCTTACAGAAACAAAATCCCATACTCAACAGACAGATTCACTAGTAAGTAACGAAGTTTGGGCTTTTGCAACTCAACACTATATTATATTGAAAACGACTATCTTATTACATGTCACACACACAGATTTATATATGAATAACCAACTGATAATGACTGATAAGCTGTGTAGTAGAAGTCAATAACTCGTTTTCAGAATTTTGGTTTATCAAACTTTTTCACTTTGTATTTGATTTGGCCTTATTAACGTTTTAACTCGATTGTCATTCATCAGTTTGAGGTAGAAACGTACGTCGTCTGACGTTCCAAAATGTAAGTCTAAAGCTGTATTTATAGGTTGCATTTCTGTAAATATCAACTATGCAATTTCACAAAAAAAAAATCCTAGAATGGAAAGTTCACATGCATTACTATTTTTTCCAAGGTCAGAATATATTGCTGTGCGGCATATTTTCAAAGTTTAATTGCCCCGAACATCGACGAAAAATTACGGATATCTTATAAGTTTTCTTAGAGTTTAACCAATTTGTAATTTCACCATTAATTTATTATACACGTCTCTCAACATAGTTAAATATTCTTAAACATTCAACCTCAATCAAATTGTATATCAACGGGAGAAATCTTTAGTGATGACCTAATTACATATCAGAGGTACAAGCTTATATAAATAATAAGGATAATTTTTCAAAACACCGGTTATTATATTTGAATGTCCCCGTGACAAAATGTTGGTTGGTATATCCATTAACTCTTATCCGTCATCTGTCCATTGGTTTGTCCGTTCGTCCGTCTGTTCGTCCGGTCGGCCGTCTGTTCGTCCTTCTGTCAGTCCGTTTGTCTGTTTGTCCGTCAGTTCGTCCGTTCGTTTGTCGTTTAGTCCTTCCGTCCGTCTGGATTATGATACATTCTTTGTCCAGCTATCTCCTCCACGATTTCTGAAGGAGGTACAACTTTAATATTTTGGAGGATGTTCATACCCACAATGAAGGTGTGCTATTTTGTTTGATTTTCATAAACATGACGCAAAGCCACAAGATTTTGATTTATTTTCAATATTCTAAAAATGACAGGTAGTTAGACCTTGTGTATCTTTGGTACCAACTGCACAAAGATATAATGGTAAGTGCTGCTATCTCTTCCTATAGTTTTGGAGATACAACTTTAGTATTTTTTAGGGTGTTCAAACACATAAGGGAGGTTAGCACAGCCACATACATTCGATTTGCATTTTTAAATGACAGTTAGTTAGACTTAGTCTTTTTTTAGTACAAGCTGTATAAAAAAAATTGGTTCGTCCGGCTATCTCATCTTACAGCTTTTGAGATACAGCTTTGATATTTTGTAGCATTTTTAAACACATAATAAGGGTATGTACGGCCACAGGAATTTGATTTATTTTTCAATATACTGATTGATGGGCAAAAGATACCAGAGGGACAGTTAAACTCTGATCGAAATGAACTGACAACGCCATATGGCTGAACAGAGAAATAAAAAAGTACATAAGGCACAACATAGAAAACTAAAGACTAAGCAATACGCACCCCATCAAATACTGGGGTGATCCCAGGTATTCCGGAAGGGTAAGCAGATCCTGCTCCACATGTGACACCCGTCGTGTTGCTCAAAATCTCCTCCTACAGTTTTTGGAGCTAAAGTGGCAATGTAGAATGCTTATTCACAAAATGGGGATTTGCATGGCTTCATAATTTTTATTTTATGTTGTCTTTAGAATTTGCTATGGTTAGGTTGGGGCCTCATTTGTATCTTACAGACAGTGTAACAATTTAAAAACTTTGCTAACACCAGTGTTTGTAAAATCTAATTTATATATGTGGAATTTTACTTATGCATGTGACAGGGAGGAAAAGAGGGGACATTGTCCATATCTACCTATGGAATGAATAGTTAATCATGCATCGTTAGAAAGCAGTTCAAATCTGTTGATTTTGATTCAGTTTTCAGTTTCTTTAACTAAAAAGTAAATAAGAATACATCTACATATGAAGAACAGAATGATTTTTTTGGGGGGGTTTCTTAAATATATGAAGGTACATTTCTGTCAAATTATGTGCACACTTTGTACCCTACGTTTAATATGTTAATATATATTCGTCTATTTATCACTTCCTAATCAACAGTTTAGGAAGGATAATGTCCTATGTCGTTGCAATGTCTAATTGTGAATAAAGACAAATGGTTTGCATTGTTCATAATGGAGCACAATCTCAAAAGAAATTGTTATTTTAACTTTTTTGGGTGATCCTAGAATATAATACTTCATCCTGAGGCACAATTAAAAAAATTGCGTTGACTTTATAATTATTCATTAAATTTTCATTTTCATTTGATAGTGGAAATTTCTTATACTTTAATCAAAGTTTGCAATGTGGTTTTTTTTTAAAGAATACTTCGCTGGATGAAGAGAGATTAAAAAGCGGTAAGTAACGTTTAATGAAATGAATTTTCTGTACAATAAAATGGAGATTTCCAATAAAATGACATAACGACATTACCAATCTATCTGACTTTATCTCGGCTTATTGTTTTAGATCATGACGAAACGAGCATAAACTGCATGCATGTTTAGCTGTATGAATGCGTATCATTTGTTGGAATAGATAATATTTGAAATAAGCGTTCATTATCTTTTAAATTCGTTACATATTTTACTATTTGATTTGGGATGATTTCATTGACATCAACCTTTAAAGGAAATAATTCATTTAGTAACCGGTAATCACATGCACTGATCCTTACTTGGTCATTTCACTTGACCCATATATTTATTTCTAAAGCAATGAATTCTAAAACCTACTAAATCAAAATTAAGTTTGAAAAATAGAAATAATAGAATCTGAATCGAGATCATATTCTAATTTTGGATTTCACAGTTATAAGATTAAAACAATAAGTTTAAACACGTCGGAATGTAAAAGGTAAACACGACCTGATTCTTCTGTTTGAGCATACTTTTATGATTTATTTTGTCATAATAAAAATGTTAATCACTGATGTGTCTTTCTTCTTTTACTATGTTACCTTCCGTATAATTTTTTTCAAATATAAGCTGTGAGTGGTATCGTCAAGAAAAAATATGATCACACTTTTCTGAATCAGTATTTTTGTGTATATCTTGTCATTAATCATAATTATATAAAAAAGAAGATGTGGTACGATAGCTAATGAGACAACTGTCCGCAAGAGACCAAAATGACACATACATTAACAACTATAGGTCACCGTACGGCCTTCAACAATGAGCAAAGCCCATACCGCATAGTCCGCTATAAAAGGCCCCGATAAGACAATGTAAAACAATTCAAACGAGAAAACTAACGGCCTTATTTATATAAAAAAAATGAGCGATAAACAAATATGTAACACAAGCATGGACTCTTGGAAGAGCCTGTACAAATATATGCGTAATGCGTAGACTTTACCATACATTTTTGGAATCAGTACAAAGTAACCTTTCAAATGTTACCTGAAGTGACATTATTTAAACCGGTAGTTACAATTTATCTCCCTTATTTCAAGCAAAATTGTATAGAAACCATACAATTTTTGTAATCAGTGTATTTTAAGCTGACGTGACATTTTCTAATCCGACAGTAGCAAACTATTTGACACAAAATTATGTAGAAACCATACATTTTTTTAATTAGTTTGCAAAAATATGAGATTGTGTAAACTACAGCTTAGCTTCTCATCAATTATTTATTACTTGATGTGGTAAGACCGTCTCAATTTTATAGTAATTTTTTTTCTTCTGCTTAATATTTTCTTGCACAGTTTTTTTAATTTGGTTAAATATCAATTATAACCACCAACCGAAATTCTGGTCAAGGTTTATGGTTAAGGTCATATTCTTAATTTTGAATTTGGCTTATTACAGCTTCCCTTCACAAACCGTATAAGATATCAACAAAATATATTACTAAACAGTCAGTTGGTTAAATAACACGATGACAAATAAAATTAAAAAATATAATAAAAAATTCGACCCCTGTAATGTTTGAAATAAGCTATAAAATCATATAGATCATCACCAATATATTGAAACGCCGTCCTTACTTTATGACCTTAGAGCAAGCTCAAAAGTAAAATTGACGTTCTAGATTTAAACCTTTGATAAAACTTCATATTGATACATGATATATCCGTAGGGTATTTAGCATTTGGTAGAAAAAGACATCACATTGAAGAAGTCGACCGGAGGTGACCTTTAGTAAACTGAAAGTGGCATGCATTTGTAAATTTAATGTTAAAGAATCATAAATATTTGGAATCTGTGTCCAGTAACATATCAACTGATACCTGAAGCGACATTTTCTACACCATAAGTATAAACTATCTTATTAAGAATAAATGTGTAGAAACCGTAAATGTTTGGAATCACATTAAAATAAGTCCTTTTATAGCTGACTATGCGGTATGGGCTTTGCTCATTGTTGAAGGCCGTACGTTTGGCTATAGTTGTTAATGTCTGTGTCATTTTGGTCTCTTGCGGACAGTTGTCTCATTGGCAATCATACAACATTTTCTTTTTTATATTTACAGCTGGTAACAAAAACGATATTTCAAACCCTTTGCAAAATATTTAAATCATTCTTATTATTTCATTTTGACTGATACATGCAGAACTTAACTTTGACCTATAATGGTTACTTTTATAAATTGTGACTTAGATAGAGAGTTGTTTCATTGGCACTCACACCACATCTTTTTATATCTATTTTGTATGTTACTGTCACAATCCAATATGAAAACATTTAGACTTAAAAGCGAAACAAATGTAGATGAGTTACTTAACTGTCGTAAGATTTATTAAGAATAATATACAAACAAGATTTATTTCACCTGTTTTCCTTACAAAAACTTTCCGATTTCAAAATATTCCTTAATTCATATGATGCTGACTCCATACAGACGCTTGTTAGGAAGTATGAAAAGAAATTATTGTTGCCCCCTTACCTTACGTTCTGTTATATAAATGATTTTCGCTTACTAAATAATTAAAAGTTTTTTGAACGTGTCTACCTCATCGTACTAGATTTAAAGGACCTAACAGGTCTCGTGTCTTGACCTACATATAGCAATGGACAATTTAGGTTGATGATTTTAGTTTCATATTTATTAACTTTTCGTTTCTATATAGCAAATATCCAACTGACAAAGTTAAGAAAATTTAAAGGACCTAACAGGTCTCGTATCTTGACCTACATATAGCAATGGACAATTAAGGTTGATGATTTTAGTTTCATATTTATTAACTTTTCGTTTCTATATAGCAAATATCCAACTGACAAAGTTAAGAAAATTTAAAGGACCTAACAGGTCTCGTATCTTGACCTACGTATAGCAATGGACAATTAAGGTCGATGATTTTAGCTTCATATTTATCAAATTTTCGTTTCTATATAGCAAATATCCAACTGACAAAGTTAAGGATATTTACAACACTGCCAGTTGGTGCTTAAATGGCATTTTTACATATGCAGATTTGATAATACAAAAACTTGTTGAAGGCATTTATATGACCTTGAGATGAAAAACAGATATAAAAATGCTGTTCCTTTGTTTTTTGGGCGTTTTTTTTTACATATGATTGTACTGAATTTGTGTCATGGATGGATACCTCGTATTCTTTTTTTTCATCGAATTGGTAAAAAGTGTGGATAAATTTTAAATGAATCAAATTTTATTTTGTTTTTTTCTATTTTCGTTTACCTGTACTTATTTGTTTTTCCCTCAAATAAATGTTTGAAAACTTAGTTTTGGATATATATCACACAATGATTTTTTCTAGCTCTTGTATTTTTGATTCATTTCTATATAAGCATCGCTTTCAAATGTTCAAATTACGAAAACCGGATAAGTGTGGAGTATAGGTATTCGTATGAATGAATTAAAAATATTCGAAATAATAAAGTACAATTGAAATATTAAAAACGTGATAACGAAAATTACAGAGCATTCGTCGTTTAAGAATATGTTTTCATTAAAACTTTCCTGATTCAATCTATTAAATCATAACGAAAAATATAAATTGGCATTCAAGTAAGATTGAACCTTACGTTCTGTTATATAAATGATGTCCGGTTACTAAATAATTAAAAGTTTTTTGAACGTGTCTACCTCATCGTACTTGATTTACAGGACCTAACAGGTCTCGTATCTTGACCTACATATAGCAGAAATGTTGAATATAGCAAACGTGTGAACGGACTAAATTCCTTAATTCTCAAAAAGTATATTGTATGTTTCCTAATTGTCGGACTAGTTTTGAGATTAGATGTAGTCTTGTCGACCATCCATTGAATAAGAGAAACTTGAACGTTGTTTTTCTTGGACTGTTGTATCTCTAGTTACTAGTATGAGGAAATATATAATATTTCAAATCTGTTTAAACCTTTTTCCGAATTCCTGTCAACATTTTAGATTACTCGATCAATGAACTTATCTCCAGTTTTATTCACACAGACTCAATAAGTCTTAGTTCTCAATAACCCAACAGTAACCGTATTTTCATTGTCTTTTATAACATAGTTTCCGATAGAGCGGAAATTGAACGCTCTCTTACAGGAAAGGGAATATTTTTATTCAATCATAAATTTGTTGTTAAAAACCTAAGCTATACACAGACCAAATATAACATTGTAAAGAAAAATTTAGTAGCATAAATACATAAAGTAACATGCATTTTTACTGACTTTTTCAGCGCAACTGTACTACTGCCTCATGCTTTTTGTTATCTAATAACGTGTTATAATACCTTGCTCACTTCAGTAGCTTTTACTGTGATGAGTTATCAAAACATCTTACAAGTGATAAATTAACTAATTTAAGATTTACCATATAATTCAGATACTTCAGAAGTTATAACAGATTTAAGTGACGTAGAAGAAACAAAAGTCAACAGATTGAATTTGAATATTACAGATCTGAATGAAACATACCAATCCGATTCAAAATGCATGTCCTCCGGATACGAAACGGGTCAAAGCACAGAACTCGAAAAGGTAATGGTTCAATTAAGTATACAAGATGGATTGCAGTGTGTTTCTATTTTAAAAACTATCATACACAATCACTGACTCGTTCTATTTAGACATGGTTATTAAATTCACAACCGCTAACGCATGTAGAATGCTCATTGTACTTCAACATTGAACAACATTAGTAAATTATGTAAGCCTTTATTATCTGTATTGATTGTATGTATACTTGAAACGGTTAATATCATGTAAACTAATACTAAAAGTTTGCTCGTTATGTCACTATCGAGTTATTAAGACTGACAAATGAAAATATAAGATATTGTGTGGCAATTTTTCACATAGTTTGTGGACAGCATATAATGCGTATAACATGATTTGAGACTTTACACAAAAGGATATTTTACGCTGGTAAACATTTTTGTATATCAAATCTTGTAGCAAAATAGCATTTGGGATAAAGCCTTGGCTGTAAAATAACTATATCATAGAAGTAAGCTTTCGTGTTCGTGTGTGTAGTGTTTCATCAATCAAATTTGCATTCATCTAAGACAAAAATTAATGAGTAAAAATGCTGTACAAACGTATGTTTTATAGTTAGATTTGTAATATTTTTTATTATCAAATTTAAGGGCCAAAATGTGACCTTCCATACCTTCTCCTTGATAAAAACAAACTTGTGCAAATGTATACGTTCTACGATCTTCGACAAGTGCGTTGATGACCTTGGCTAACTCGGCTGATGTGCTGGTTTAAGTTGTTTCAGGTTATGTATTCGTGTTTATTCTGTTGTTAGTCACCACTTCGGTTTCATCATGTGTATCTATTATATAGTCATCTTATAAAATTTACTGTTTGCCAAAATATAAATTATTCCTAATAATAAGGATGTTCTTATCCCAGGCAGAAAACCTTAGCCGTATTGGTCACAACTGTTTGGAACTTTTGGTCTTCAGTGCTCTTCAATTTTGTACTTGTTTTGGGTTTCGAACGTTTTTCATCTGAGCGTAACTGGTTAGTCTTGTTTGGACAAAACGCACGTCTGGCGTATTAGATTTTAAACCTGATACCTTTTGTTAGCTTTTATTCGTGTGTTTTTCTGTTCTATATGTTCTCCCGTTTATTTGCATTGTAATCCTTTCTTGTAATCCTGTCATGTAATGTTGTCATTTTAATGTTATATTTAACATTGCCATTAAAGCGGGAGGTTTGGCATGCCAGGAAACCAGGTTCAACCCACCATTTTTGTTTTTATCAAAATGTCCTATAAGAAGTCAGAAAAATGAAAAATGTTATATTATAGTTCAGTTCTGTGTGTGTTACATTTAAATGTTGTCTTTTTGTTGTATCGTAGTTTTCGTCTTATATTTGATGCGTTTCACACAGTTATAGTTTGTAACCCAGATTTTTAATTTTTCTCAATCGATTTATGAATTTTGAACAGCGGTATACTACTGTTGACTTTATTTAGAGCCACAAACTGTTAACAAAAAAGACCTGCACTGTGAATTTGCTATCGATATGATATGCATCGCTTCTGAAATGTCTGATACATGATGAAAGTTTTAAGGAATTAATATATTTGTTGTAATGTACAAATCTTTCAAATGTGTTACAGGTTTATATCAGCATAGTAAAACCATGTAGCAGCATGATGCGTTGAAGTTTCTCGAACGATTGAATTTGTTTTTTGCGATGTTCATGTAATGTCAAAAACTAAATATGCATATGCATGCATCTATTTTTCGATAATCACATGCAGTTTCGTGTACTTAAAATGCATGTCAATATTTTAAAAATTACTTCGTTAACCTTAAACTGAGTATGAATGATATTCATTGTGTGGTCAAAACAACGTCTTCGCTATGCAAACCTTCGAAAAATAATTTTATTTACTGAGGTGTTTCTTTACAATTTATACCATCAGTTCAATGCGATATCACCGAGTCACAAATATTTGATTAAAGACATATTGGGGAAGGGGGTAGGGGTTAAAGGGAATTCAATATTTTAACGAGTTCTTTTCAAACAAATACATTTCTATTTATTCACATCGGAACTTCAAGAAAACTATAAAATTAATGTTGACCAGGTGAAACTATATATTTAAGGAAGACTCAGCAAAAGTGAGGAAGAAAGGGCAAAAAAGTGAGTGGTATTATACATTATACATTCTTTGCACGAAATTATCTATGATAGAAAATATGCAATAAAAGTATATTGATATTAGTTGTTTGGATGCATAAATAACACATGTTTAACACACTTTATCTCAAAATGAATGCATATTCAGTTAATCTTCCGATTTAAACCCAAGAGTCAGCCCTTTCAAATTGTTGTTATCATGAATTATTATTGATTATTTAGTTCAGTTTCTATACATTTACTATTTATAAAACGTTAAATTATTATTAAACATTTTATGCCAAAATGTAAAGATTATTTACCCGTTTTTTGCAGAACTTGTTGGTATTTTGGCAATTTAAAGCTGTATATAAATTCATATTCGATTTTGCTTACAACCATTTTTTTCTAATTCTAACGCTACTGTCGAGTTTTGTGTTGACAAATCGCGTGTTTTGCATACAACTTGTATTTTTGATGAGTTTATAATCAACCCTCTGCAATTGTATTCACATTTTGCATATTCGTTTCTCCATTAAAGGATTTCCAGATGACTCCGGTTTGTCAGAATTCAGCGACATTGAAGAAACAAAACTTTTCCCAGGAAATATATCCATGGCATTACAACAGAAATTAGATTCAAGTACCGATAATCCAATATCTTTTGTGTCTGAAATTGAATCTGGTGAAACAGCAGACCTAAAAATGGTTTGTATTTAGTTTTGCACATTCATTTTAAACGGGAAGAAGGGGGTTTTGAATTATATTAGACTTTTCCGAGCTGTAATTTAACATGGTAAAACATTTCACAGATAAGTACAAATTATTGGGAGTAATACATACATATTTGTATTTATTAATGATGTACTATAAGCGGTATTTCAATCTGATCAAAACATTCAAACTAAAAATCTATTTAGTCGGGAATGCTCCATTCTTTTACAGTTTTGATTACATTTGATAGAAACACGATAATTATGTGCACTTCATTAATGTAAATCAACTGATGTTGGAGAAAGATAATAACCTGACTATCAACTCTAATCAGTCCTGTAACAAATGGAGCATTCCCGACTAAACAGAGTTTCAATTTGATTGATTTAAATACATCGAAATACCGTTAAACTGTGTTCAAAAGAACCGAATACGATCGATAAAATCTATTCTGTGTTGTCCGACTGTAAACGTTTGATTAATTGGATGCCGTCCGATAGATTTAGGTATTTCAGAGCTCCATGTCTTTTGTGATTATTTGTTTGAGTCAGGTGACATGATGTAGGACAAGTATTGTATTGTATTGTATGGTATTTTGTTTTTTGAAAATAGCAGTTTGCACTTTTATTAGCCGTTAGAATCAATTAACCATTTATTCATTTCTATGAACTTTTATGTGTTCTGGCCTTCTATCTGATTTATGACTACTTATCTTGCCATTGATGTTTTTGGAAAAGATAATAACTGAAATTAAGATGTAACCTTTTACATGATAACGTTCCTGTTTTCTTGTTCAAAGCAGTATCTTAAACGTTATAACTAGCAATCCATATCTGAGTTTATTTAAAACACTTGTTCATTTTTTAACCTCTGTTTGTGTCCAGTTGCAATATGATCATATACATTAACCAAAGATTTAACAAATGCAGAAAGTATAGAATAAGTGGTACAACATACAACAGCTAACTAATTCCTTCCCAGGTTCCCTTGTCTCGTTTGAAGTGTAGATATGTTGACTGGTGTTTGTATCCTTTCTCTTTTCTGTACCAGTAATGTATGTATTTTGACTATAACAAAAACTTTATTTGACGCAAGTAACTAGGAAAAAGGTATTGCTATTGTTCACCTATTCAAAACATATAGAACAAATTGTAATATCTTTTCTGAGTTGAGTTCTTCAAATAATTGTAGTTGCACATGCTTGTTAATATTGGTGAAAGTGGACATTTGAAATCGAATGGAATAATTCATTAAATCTTCTACGTCATTATTACTATACCTAAATATCACAAATTGCTATATTGCAGATAGTCGAATTGACTGAAAACAGTGCAGTATCGGGTATGTTAACCAAACTGATTTTATTGTTTTATTGAAATTTGGAAGGAGATTCCGCCAATGTTTTACTCTTAGTGACCCAAACCACTTGCGAATATTTCTGAAATATGAATGAGTATTAGTTTTTTTGGAAGTAAGGTTGTTCAAAAACTGCGGAATTGTTTTTAAAGACGGTGATTTATATATCGAATATTTATCAAGAAATAAAGACAAGAAACTCCCAAAACAAACCAAAGCGCTAAACGAGAGCTTATACGGGTCTTGGAATGATACTAGGGCTCATATGAAAAGGAACATGTTATAATCTTTTTATCAATTAATATACAAATGCAGAAAGAATGTCATCGTTTAATCTTAAAAATCAAAACTTTTTCCTCCGCTGAAATTTCATAATTACTTTGAACCACCCCAACAGTTCAAAACTAGGGTTCTTGTTCACGAGTTGGTTAACCATTTTGGAATATCCGTTTCAAATATGTTCCGTACAAACAATCCCGTCCCATTTTTCCCCGACTGTGATCTACCGAATTAGACTTACTGCCGGGTTTGTACTAACATGAGCAACACGACGGGAGCAAGGTCTGCTTACCTTATTTACGTTATATAAAACTGCGTATTATAAAAAGAAGAAATGTCACTGAAATCGTATCAGATGCTTGTCCTGTTATTTGTATTTCCATTAAAAAGATAGGGTCAGTTTCATTAAATAAATGTCTAATCAAATAGAACTTAAATAATAATATAAATTATTCAAATCACGACAAAACAACACTGATAATTATTGCATAGAGTACGAACAAGTGTTATATAATGTGCTGTATGGTCACTAGTTGAATAACTATCTATATTTGAATTCATTGATTAGTTATGCAAAATCTTTAAATATTGTCAATACTTTATAAGGTTATCGTATCGTATCATAGTGACAAAGCTATAATGAGTCAACATGAGTAGAGATGTAATACAGCTTTTCTGACTTAATTATTTCAACATGATTATAATGAACATTTTCAGATAAAAAGAGTACAACATTGTCTCAGTGTTCAGATATATCAGAACTAGATAATGTCCAACAAAAGCTATATCATGGGAAAAAGAGAAAAAACAAGTCTGCAAAACAGAGGCGAAAGGATAGAAATAAGACACTTTTGGCAACAGCAGAAGTACATTATGGGGATGAAATCAAGATTGACCTTCACTGGGCAAATGAGGAAGACTATTATATAGAGTATGACCAATCACAGAATATAAGTGATGACGATTTTAGCATATATAGTGATGAAAATCTTGATTCGACACGTCTTAGAAAAGGCATTTTAAGTGAAGATGATGATGAAGGTAATGAGATAACTAAAACTAAAGGAAACTACTATGAAAAATCGAAGCGAGTACATGCTCAAGAAAGGAGCAAATCGTTTGCAGAAACACAAATGTTACAATATGGTCTTGAGTTATCCGAAAAGTGTTTACATGGCCTAAAGCACAAATTTAGACGACCTGCAAAAAAGTATGCAAATTTTTATACCCCTTTAGTTAAGGATAAAGCATTGTTAGAACTGATGTATGAACAGAACCCAACAATGATATATAGAACAGGCAAACTTCAAATTCGTTCATCACACACAGCTGTATGCACCTTACTGGAACCTTTCAATGGGATAGAGACTGTTGAAATATCAGGTCGCTCAAAATGTGGCAAGGCGTATAGTGATGATGAAGTAGTGATTACAATATTCCAAGAAAAGGGCCACACTCATCACATCAAGAGAATGAACAAAAAAATTAACACATCTGAGAATCTTTATGGACAGGTCATTGGACTTTTGAATAGAAATAGATACGATAAAATTGATCACCCAGTTCTAGTTTGTGAACTAGACAAGTATGAGTATGACAAGGCAAAACCGGTTTGCAAAACGCTACCAAAATTTCATCTGCTTAGTGAAAATTCAGAGGACAGACCAAGTCCATTTTGTGTCGATATATATGATTACAATGAAAATACAAAACGAATCACTCACAAAAGATCTCTTCAGGTTAGCCCAGCATTAAGACAAAAATATCTATTTTATGTAGCGTACATATCATGGGAAAGTTTATATCCTCTTGGTGCTATAATCAGAGTCCATAAATCTACAGATGACTTAATGTCAGCCTTACACATACTTGAATTGCAGTATAAAGTTCCAACATTGTATTCTAGGGGCACATTAGAAGAAGCCGATCGTGTTTTAGGTTTACGTTCTCTGGACAACAGACAAAACAGATATGATTTGAGAAATCAGTGTAACACGTTTACAATAGATCCAATGAATTCTGAAGTTCTTGACGACGCAGTAAGCATTAATAAACTTCGAAACGGAGGCTACAGAGTAGGTGTACATATAACTGATGTCAGTTCTTTTGTTGATATTGATAGCGCACTTGACGAGGAAGCGCGCCAACGTGGAACTACATTCTTTCGTGGTCAGTTTGGTGATCCACATCAAATGTTACCTGAGCCAATTAGCATTAAATGTAGTTTGAAAGAATATAATAGTAGACTTGCTTTTTCCATATTTTATCATTTCGACGAAAACTTAAAGTACATAAACGCCGACACAAAGTGCTGCAAGAGTATAATAGCGTCTCACTCTCAGATGACGTATGCTCAAGTGCAAGACATTATAGGGAACCAAGCACAACATAAATTTAAGGCAGATGTTTTAGCATTATTTGCGATATCAAAAACACTGAGAAAGAGAAGATTAGGTAATGGAATGGCATCAATAAATTATGAACAAGATGTTTTCGAAGATGAAGAGAATAGTTCAAACTTCCCAGAGGCGTATTATTTGATTGAAGAAATTATGATATTGACAAATCATTCAGTCGCAACTTACTTGCTACAAAAGTTTCCTGACTGTGTTCCTCTTCGATGTCAAGATCCTCCACCAGGTAGAAAGTTGAAAGAATGGAGAAAAGAATACCCTAAAATTTCAAATTTGATTTTACGCCTGCAGGGTTATCCAAAGACCCTCGATATGAAGACGAAAATTGACATTGACGTCTTTGACAAACCTGATGGTACAAAATTACGGTACAATGATGTTATGTGTGTGCAAAAATGGCTATGGAGTACAATGGTGGATCATTTAAATAAAAACGAAACCACAAAAGCTGCCGAATGGCTACGAAAAGAGGACTTGCATCCATTTCATGCATTGGCAATACAAAAATGGAAAAGTATCCAAACTTATGCAGAATATCGTTGTTCAGGTGTGTTTACAGGATCAAAAATCAAACATTTCAGCCTTGGAGTTTTCCCATACACCCACTTCACATCACCAGTCAGACGATTTATTGACATTGTCGTTCATCGTCTCCTTCATGCAGCAATTGATGGAAATGCATCACCCTATAGTTGCGAGGAAGTTCATTCAATATGTCAGGATATGAATAAAATAGCAAAGGAAGCAAAAGATTATGCAAATCATTGTAAGTCTCTTCTCTTAGCTGATAAAATAAAAAAATCTCCAGTAACTGTGCATGCTTTTGTTGATGAATGTAATGAAAAAGATTTGTCCTTATTGATACCAGGCTGTTCATATCTCAACAAACACTGTACACAACTAAAATTAAATCTCCTTCGTGTGAATGAGCGACCTAAATTTAAAGCAGACATAGATAAACCGAATAGTGAAGCCGGGAGGCAGTATATGGTTTTGACATGGAAAGATCGAATTTATTCAACATCTGGGCAGAGACCATTTCCAAAATATCCAAAAGATGGCTACAACGTTATGCCTAAAGGTCAGCCGCAAAAAATCAATCCACATCAGAAGACTGATTTTAAACAAATGTCTGGGTGGATTGAATACATAAAAGGACTAGTCATAAACTATGATCCTTTAAGTATGTCACCCCATATCAATTTTGATCAAAATGATGCGGTTGCCGCATCTTTTTTGCATTCAACAGTAAATACAGAAAATGACGTGAATTCAGAAGTTAAGCACGTAAAAGATCCTAAAGGTGCAAGGCAAAATACAGAATCAGCCTTTATAACTGAACAATATTGTAGTTATAGCATGGATTTTCACCATGGGCAAGTAATTTCAGTTCAATTGTCTTCAGCAATGCAGAAAGGAATATTGACACCTTATATACAACTTGTCGATTTGACGCAAAATGTGAAATATTGTTTGCAACATATGCAGGATCCCGTCGGAACCCTTGAAGAATATTCAACAACATCAACAAAATTACGTTATGACGATTCGAACCACTATAAATCTGTTTGGATACCGATTATCCTCATGGAAACAGCGATGGCGGTTGTACGAGATGATGCTATAGTTATCAATAATATACCAGTTTCAATAAACGAAAATGATGGGTATTTTATATTGCGGTCAGATTTTTGCTTCGAACGAAACATTGATTTTGGTGGAAAATCTGTGTATTTCAAAGAAGAAGAAGATGACATTGATGAAACAGAAGGAAATGAAAGCCAGAGGTTTCAAAGTGAAGACTACTTATGTATCAAGTGTCCCGTTTCAGCTAAAACAAATGAATACATGCGTGTACGTAAAACAAATGCTCCAAATGAATACAACATATGGACAAATCATGCAAAAACTACAAAAGTTAACAAAACAAGGAAGAACACTCCCGAGGAGAAAATAAGGATACATTTTCGATTTATAAAAAACAGGCCATTACCATCCACTAAAAGAATAATTTGTAGTGTTGAAATAATGCAAAAACCAGAAATAGATAAGTAAGTTATCATCTAATTTTGATCATTTTAACACATGTAACATTAATACAAGGGGTCACAGTTTCAGGACAATGAGAATATTAAAAAACACAATACATTACAACTTTAGTGCATTGTCATGTTTTATGATTACATGTAAAGATTTTATTTGGGTCATTTTATTCTTAAGTCATTCCAACTTTGACAAATAATTTAAAATTTCAAATTATGAAATGCAACGTTTTGCTCACCAAAAGATGTATACATTTGTTGGCGCCTAATCTCCAAAAAATGTCAGAAGAGCAGTCATATTAATTAATAGTTGAAATAACATTCGTTTAGTTATCATCATGTACTTTTTTTACTTATGAAATTATTCTTTTGACATATGGTGTACTTCATTCAATGTTTTAATCTGTAAAAAAAACACCATTTAACTGCAACCAGGATATATCTTAAATGACCTATATCGGATCTCAACTGCTACATGAGTTATTGTTTACTTGGCCAGTTTGAATTGATTTGAAATTAATCTGATATTACTTGACTGTCGTCTAAAGCATACTATAACTTACAATTATACCTGGTCTTTATTTTACAAGTACTTAACCGTTTTATACGTGTTTGAACTATTATTGACGAAATTGTAACCATATTCGGCAAAGTTTGAACCATGCTCGACCTAGTCGTAACCATATTCGTCATAGTCTGAATCCTACACGACCAAGTCTTCACCAACATAAACCTATTTCTTATATGTATCCATTATATTACAGAAATTTAGGAACTGTTCAGTTTATTTTATATTCCCGACCAGCACACATTCATATTGTTTATACGCGATGCCGCCGATAAGAATTTGAAAAAGAATGGCATTTGATTTTTTTTATACTTACTTCATTAGCTCGTCTTTGATGGTACGTCGCTTGATATTCTTGCTGATGAAGTAAGTATCAAGACAAAAACGCCACAATGCAGGTACTTTTTCTTATGATCGTACTACTAAATACTCTTTGACAGCATTGGCAGGACTTGATACTTGGAAATATTAAGCAATGACGTTACTGATATAGGGATATTTATTATACCAAACAATGCTGAATGTATAAATATTTAACATTGTACACCATTTAATATTACTTAATAAAAATAAATCTTTTGATGTTTATTATTTTTTTCCAGTCTTATCTATCTTGTTCTTTTTACAGACGTATAGAAGTACTTGTTGGACATATAAACCGATCTACACTTCTTGCAAAAGCGATTGCCTTGAATAGAAAAGTACCACGCTTAGGCATGTATTACAATAAACTGCATTATATGACCTTGTATTTTGTATATTAGTGTAACAATCGGATGAGTTAAGTTCTTTCTTTACAACAAACGTGTATAGTTTTAGGTTAGGGTAGACGCCTTCAACAATTTGATATATAACTGTCCAAAGTCAGGACCATATATTTCAATGGTTATCGTTAATTTATGTCTGTCATTGTTGTTTTACGTAAAATGTTAATTATAAATTCGATGATTGACTATCTCACTTCTTATAAGGGATTTTATTTTTAGAGGTAGGTTTTAACTTTATTTCAAAAAGCACAACTGTAAGTCCCTTTGATTCTGTTATATCCAGCTCTTATAAATTACAGTAGCCATTTTAATATAAACGTTGTCATCGTTTAGTTTTACTTTTTTTCGTTAGGTTTGTTTTAATGACTTTTCTCTTGTCTTTATAACTTAATATTTAAATTAAAAACACTTTAAACTGAATTTGGATTATGTTTTGTGGTTAACCAATTGCTTTCAATCGAGCGATTTACTTAAATATATTTTGTTTAATATTCATACAGATGAAATTCGTTTAGACGCAATTAAAGACAAAGATATTGATATTGGCTTGCCTGCAAACAACAAACAACAAGACAAAGCTATTTGCATTTCTCTTCGTTCCACATTCAGTTTAATTCATGGACCTCCAGGTAAAGTTTCAGTTTTACAATTGGTGAATCATTTCATACCTTTTAGAAAAAATTAATATCACAGAAGTCCGAGGAATATTCAAGACGGAAAGCCCAATGTACAATTTGTGAATTTGTGGTCATCAGTTGTATATCAATTCTCGAGTTATGATATATATAGCACGTCATCCAAATATAAATTACAAAGTAAATAAACAAAAAATATCGAACTCTAAATCTACAAGGTATTCATTTAAATTTGAAAATGTGTTGAATCTTAAATATCGTCTTTTTTTATTGGTCCATTATTGATGTAGCTTTAGTATTATGGTTACATAGTTAATAATATACACCTATTGGGATGTTTTAAATCAGGTACAGGGAAAACAAACATGGGAATTAAATTGGTATGTCTTTTCAACGAAATCAACGACAGAATAAAATCGGATGAAGAAGACAGAAAACAAATTGTATATTGTGGTCCATCAAATAAATCTGTTGACCTTGTAGCAGGTATGTATAATTTAAACTACAAAATTACAAAATTAAATTCAAAATCAATATAAACATTTTGTATTATTTAGAAAATAATGGATAAATAAGTGTCGTATTTATATTATCTCCTTGTGACTATAAACTTCTGTGATCCTTAATGTAAAGTTTTATATTGAAACTCAAATTTTGTAACAATATGTATTTCAAGCTCGGTTACTACAACTGGCAAGACATAGAGAAAATACTCCAAAAATAGCACGCTTGTATGGAAGTTCCATAGAAATCTTAGATTACCCTCTACCAGGACGTGTCTCTTCTACCTCCAAAAATACAAGAGACTGTAAATCCGACGAAAGATTAAAAGCTGTTACTATTCATCACCTAATCAGACGTCGTGGAAAGCCGCATGCGGAGGAAATAGAATCATTGTTATTAGACATTGTTCAAACGCAGGCACACATTGCTGCAGGGAATACTAATTGGTCGTTTGGAAATCCTACAAATGCTTTGAAAGAAGAATATAAAGAACTAACGAATGACAAAGACGAAAAAGAAGAAGAAGAAATAGAAATAGAAGAAGACAAAGAACATAAATCTATTATTGATAAAATCAAACAATATACCAAACTTGTACAAGATGCTACAATAGAGGAATTGAAAAATTATGATGTCATATTTTGTACCACTGCCATGGCGACTAATTTGAGATTACTAAAGGGGATGGAAGGACGGATTTACCAAGTCATAATTGATGAATGTGGAATGTGTACGGAACCTGAATGTATTTCAACAATTATTGCAACAAAAGCAAAACAAGTGGTACTTATAGGTGATCATAAGCAGTTACGACCTGTGGTAATTTGTCCTCAAGCTCGACAACTTGGACTACAAAGATCATTATTTGAAAGATACCAAAATGACAAAAATGTTGTCCAGTTAACAGTCCAGTATCGAATGGTAAATATCTAGCTTAATTCATTATAAATGTGTATCATTTTACCTTTAGCCAATAAACCCTTGCTAAAGTGTTCTGCGAGGACCGAAGGAAGTCTTTTGCAATGCATTATCGAAGTAATCTTGCTATGTAAAAATGTGTAACTAATTAAAAATTCCTATTGATAGAGATATTATTTCACCACTTTTTTACAGAATCCCAGGTAACGGATTTCTTGCAAAAAAATTATAATTATGATGATGTTTTCCTGAATTTGGACTCCTGAATACATATAGGACGTATTTATTACTGAAGGGTGTAAAAAGACTGTATCTCCCAATAGGAACGTAAATAAGATTTGATTTTTGGTGAGGTTTTTTCACGCCACTTTTGTTTCCTGTAATTAGTTGATACTTCAGTTTTATCATGTATATCTTTTATGTAGTCATTTTATAAAATTAACTGTTCGCTAAAGTATAAATTATTCTAAATAAAAGGGATGTTCTGGTACCTTACAGAAAACCCTGGCCGTTTTTGGCACAACATTTTTGAACTTTTGGTCCTCGATACTGTTCAACTTTGGACTTATTTCGGCTTTCAAACTTTTGTATCTGGGCGTCACCAGTAAATCTTGTGATGACAAAATGCACTTCTTGCGTATTAAATTTTAAAACTGTTGCCTTTTGTTATCATTCGTGTGTTTTTTTGTCAATTGTGTTTTCCTATTTATTTGTATTGTAGTCCTGTCATGTTGCGTTGTCATTTTAATGTTATATATCACATGGCCATAAAAGAGAGAGGTTTGGCATGTCACAAAACTAGGTTCTACCAACCATTTATGTTTTTTTTTAAATGTCCTCTTCCAAGTCAGGAATATGGTCATTGTTATATTATAGTTCGTTTCTGTGTGTGTTACATTATGTTTCTTTTGTGTCCTTTGTTTCCTCTTACATTTGAGTGTAAATTCACATTATTATAAGACGTGTCACGGTACTTTTCTATCCCAAATTCATGTATTTAGTTTTGATGTTATATTTGTTTTTCGCATCGGATTTTGTCTAATGCTTAGTTTGTGTCTGTGTGTGTTACATTTTAATGTTGTGTCGTCATTTTCTTGTATTTAATGCGTTTCCTCGGTTTTGGTTTATGACCCGGATTTGTTTTTGTCTATCGATTCATGAGTTTTGAACATCAGTATACTACTGTTGCTATTATTCATGGCAGCCAGTTTTGATTTTTGGAGGCAGGCGGAGTGCCCGGAGAAAACTACCGACCTTCGATATAAGAAAACTGACAATACTAGTCAATTAAGATTGGAGTCGAGTGCATCCGCACGAGCGTTGTTCGAACGTACAACCTCAGTGTTGACTGGCTAGTGGTTGCAGTAGTAACTACTTAGACCACTCGCTCACCGATGCGGGTGTAGATAAGAATAAAAGGACTAAAAAGGAAATATAGTGTCAAAAACAATAATGCAACAAACATCCTATCAAGATACAAATATAACGAACGTTACATTAACGTACGGCTTAAATACTCAATATCAAACATCACTGCTCATTGAATTGGCCATTTATAATTTTCGGGGTTAGGGGCCATAGTTTTTTTGTGAAATAGATTGCTTCATTCTAAGTTTCTTGAAGAAATGTGAAAAAAGTTTTTTTTATTGAAAGTATGGAACAATGAGTTTCAAAAACAATCTTATTCCTGAATATTATCTGATAATTTTCTTACATTTCATCAAATTTTGAATACAAAATTGGTTAATATCTAGTAAAAACTATTCCTATTCCCTCCTTCCTACTGAAGACTGAATATGATCTGTGTATTGTGTCAAGGATTGTTTTTTTTAATGTCTAGACAGTTTGACCAACATCAAAATTATTGTATTTTCATCAAGCCAAAGATACAAACAAGAGCAAGGACAAATCCATTGAATTTATGATTTGAATTTAAGTATTCTTTATTACGAATTCAAAATTTCTAACAACGAAATTCGAATTTTGTATTTTGTTGAAAGTTAACATTCTCATCGTGAGTTCAGAACAGCGTTGCGTAAAAGCAAATTCATTCCTAACAACTAACATCATTTATAGTTACATTCGATTAAAAAAAGAAAAAATGCGCCAATACTTCTTAGAAATGAAAATTACAAAGATATGTTATAGTTCTGTGGCAAGAAAAAATACAAACTGTTGCGTCCTTTGTTTTTTTAGCATCCAAGTATTTGTGAATTTCCATCGAGAAAATTCTACAATAACAAACTAATAACAGATGAAAAGTCAAAGTCGTATGTTGAAATTCGTCCTTTACAAGTCTGGTTTTCGGAAGATAAAAGGACAGTTTTTTGCCATGTTGAAGGTGAAGAAGAAATTCTACCTGTTAGTACAGAGGAAGGAAATGAAATGTCTCGACGAAATCAAGCAGAAATAGAACAAGTTGTAAGTAGCTAATGATAATAACTCAATCTTTATGAACTGTTTTTTTTATTGTTTAAGTAAGACCAAACAGCATTTTCACTTCTACCAGTGATTTTTATCTTGATTTTTTTTATCAAGTTTTTCATGATTTTGGGAACAAAATAAGATGAAAAAATAGTGGTCACCTACTTCGTTTTGTCGATACAAAAACATCAGTTTCGTGTTTTACCAAATAAGAACATTTATTTATTAGGTAAATTAATATCGAATTTTCAACCATAATGTTTTGATTATGTTGAATAGTTGTCTAATTTGAGTAATATCTATCAATTACAGAGTTTAGAGTTTTTAAAAGTTTTTGGTGCTTTGTTCTTGAAAAGTATGATTTTTTTTCCTTCCGCCAAAAAAAATGTTATAAAAATGAAAAACGTTTCCATGATTTAAAGATATCTACTATGTTATTTCTCATTAATATTTCGAAATGGATAATGCTTTGTCTTCTCTTTCATATAAACCCACAAAAAGTGTTTGTCATCGATCTTTCATAACTATTGATGTTTTCAAACTGTTTGTTTTCAAAATAAGAGTTTCATTTTCAGATTGTTTAATCTGACGTCACACAGTTTTCGTAAATATCGCAAATAGGACGCTTTATAACAACGATATAAACCGATTTTAGAAATGTGTTATACATTTAAACATGAGATCACTTTTATGTATCAGTTTTTCCATTATGCTGTCTTGCCTTCATAAACACCGCCCGTTGAAAGAGGATTTTTTAAAGTAAAATTGTTCGAAATCACCGTCTTTTCCACACATAAAAAGAAATAGTTTTTTGGTCCCAACCTCTATTTGACAAAAATACTGAAATAAAAATTAACGATAACAATAGACAATAAGACTTTTAAATAATTATATAACATCTATGTGGGTTTTATTTTACTCGTCACTTAAGAAGATTGCCGCAGCTTACTGTTCATTCTATTCCTTCGTCACTGTAGTGTTGCAGACCGACAGAAACCCGGACGAATGATGGCATACTATAATAAGTCCTGACTAAGACTGGCGTATAGAATGTAGTCAATCGATGTGTATTCTTATTAATAAATATTTATAATCTAAGGAAATTGATATGATAGATATAATCAAGTATTTAATTCTAGAAAAATACATGCATATGACTTAATATTATAGAATGCAAAATACGTCTAATTAAAACTGTTAGAAAAATATAGAGTATTACTCGAAACAGTATAAATGTAAAAGATTTTATAAATTATCCTTTTTTGAAGAAAAAAAGGCAAACTTAGAGTTTTTATGTCAAATTCATGTTCACCTATTTTAATCAAATTCTCATATTTGATTTATAACAATGGAAAACATTTATCCAAACTATTAAAAGTATAAAATAAACAATAAACAGGGCACGGGCATGAAAATACGTAGTTCGTTTTGTGTGTAATTTAGTTGAAACGATTTAATAAACTGTCGAATTGACCTCTAAGACTTCCGATGACCATATAAACGATTTATACATAACATAGATATAAATAGATTAAACAAACTAGTGCTGTTGGAATTTTCTAAAACATGCAAACAAAACAAACAAATAATTTATTTAGAGTCTCACCTCTTTGAAACATTTGATATAAAACACAATATAATATTAACAATTTATAAAAGAGCCACTCTAAAAAGAGTTATGAGAGACTGTAAAATCACAGATTAAAATACATTTATATTACATCTATAATTTATATCACTATAGCATAAAACACCATACTATTAAAAACAATTATACAAAAAAAAAAAAAAACATTATATACACTTATTACGAGTATAAAATACACTTTTTTCTTAAAAAGTACTTCATGGCAGATTTTGGCTGTAAAATAACAAACTCTATCATCATGAAACATATATAAAAACTTTTCTTCATTACTTAAATTACTAAAACTTCTTTCTATATTACATACACTGTTCAAAATATCATTCGCAAATCTGCATATTCTTGGCTTTCTAATAAAACATGTTTTTCATTTTTATTTACTATTTGTATTTCATTAATGATTGAGCAAAACAAATTATATATAAGATTGTTTTATATATAACGTAGTTAGTGCCCCTTTAACATTTATAAAAACAGAATTGTATTGGTATTGAATTTCTAAATAACCTAATTCAAAGCTCACTTTTAGCTCACCTGGCCTAAAAGGCCATGTGAGCTTTTCTCATCACTTGGCGTCCGTCGTCGTCGTCGACGTCTTCGTCGTCGTCGTCGACGTCTTCGTCGTCGTCGTCGTCGTCTGTCGTCGTTAACAATTTTTCAAACATCTTCTCCTCTGAAACTACTGAATGGATTTGAATGAAACTTAAAATGATTGATCCTTAAATTATCCTGCACAAAGTGTGTGCTTCGAATTTTGATCCGTCAAAAAACATGGCCACCATTACTTAAAATAGAACATAGGGGTCAAATGCAGTTTTTGGCTTATATTTCAAAAACGGAAGCATTTAGAGCAAATCTGACATGGGGGTAAAAATGTTCATTAGGTCAAGATCTATCAGCCCAGAAATTTTCAGATGAATAAAACAAACCATTGTTGGGTTGCTGCCACTTAATTGGTAATTTTAAGGAAATTTTGCAGTTTTTGGTCATTATCTTGAATATTATTATAGATGAAGATAAACTGTAAACAGCAAAAATGATCAGCAAAGTAAGATCTACAAATAGGTTAATATGACCAAAATTGTCAATTGACCCCTTAAGGGGTAAATGTCCTTTAATGTCAATTTTTCACAATTTGTTCATCATATTTGCTAACTTTAAAAAATCTTCTCCTCTGAAACTACTGAATGGATTTGGATGAAACTTAGCATGATAGTTCCTTAGATTATCCTGCACAAAGTGTGTGCTTCGATTTTTGATCCGTCAAAAAACATGGCCGCCCTTACTTTAAATAGAACATAGGGGTCAAATGCAGTTTTTGGCTTATATCTCAAAAACGAAAGCATTTAGAGCAAATCTGACATGGGGGTAAAAATGTTCATTAGGTCAAGATCTATCAGCCCTGAAATTTTCAGACGAATCAAACAAACCATTGTTGGGTTGCTGCCACTTAATTGGTAATTTTAAGGAAATTTTGCAGTTTTTGGTCATTATCTTGAATATCATTATAGATAAAGATAAACTGTTAACAGCAAAAATGATCAGCAAAGTAAGATCTACAAATAGGTTAATATGACCAAAATTGTCAATTGACCCCTTAAGGGGTAAATGTCCTTTAATGACAATTTTTCACAATTTGTTCATCATATTTGCTAACTTTAAAAAATCTTCTCCTCTGAAACTACTGAATGGATTTGGATGAAACTTAGCATGATAGTTCCTTAGATTATCCTGCACAAAGTGTGTGCTTCGATTTTTGATCCGTCAAAAAACATGGCCGCCCTTACTTTAAATAGAACATAGGGGTCAAATGCAGTTTTTGGCTTATATCTCAAAAACGAAAGCATTTAGAGCAAATCTGACATGGGGTAAAAATGTTCATAAGGTCAAGATCTATCAGCCCTGAAATTTTCAGATAAATCAAACAACCCATTGTTGGGTTTCTGCCACTTTATTGGTAGTTTTAAGGACATTTTGCAGTTTTTGGTCATTATCTTGAATATTATTATAGATAAAGATAAACTGTAAACAGCAAAAATGATCAGCAAAGTAAGATCTACAAATAAGTTAATATGACCAAAAATGGCAATTGACCCCTTAAGGGGTTATTGTCCTTTAATGACAATTTTTACAATTTGTTCATCATATTTGCTAACTTTAAAAAATCTTCTCCTCTAAAACTACTCAACCAAATTCAACCAAACTTCATTTGAATGATCAGTAGGGTGTATAAAATAAAGTTTGTGTTTTATTTTCTATTTTGTCAAAAAACATGGCCGAAGGCATTGTTTACCAGGTGAGCGATTCAGGCTCTTGAGAGCCTCTTGTTTTCGAATGCAATGAAAATAAATGGTTCCGAATAAAGGCAACAGTAGTATATCACGGTTCTAAAGTCATAAATCGATTGACAGAAAACAAATCCGGGTTAAAAACCAAAACAAAGGTAAACACATCAACTTTAACACGAAAACAACAAATCAACATAATGGTGGGTTAAACAAGGTTTTGCGGCTAACTAAACCTCGCGATTTTGTGGCAATGTTATATACAACACTACATGACAGGACTACAGTACACAAAATGCAAGAACATTCAGGACAGAAAAATACACAAATAAACAATGCAATAGGACATTTCAACATGCTAATAGAGGCACAGCAGGTTTATAATGTAATACATCATACGTGCGTTTCGTCTACACAAGACTCAACAGTGACGCTCAGATCAAAATAGTAAAGAAAGCCGCATAAGTACAAAGATGAAGAGCATTGAATCAACTGTGGAAGATCTTTTTTAACTTCAATTCTCCAAATAAAGTTAAAACTAAAGTCAAATTTCTATCTATATTCATTTTAATCATGCCCAAGGAAAGGGTCAAAATAGTTGTTTTATATCTCACCATTATTTGTCTATCGATTCATTGAACTAACTAAAGAAACAAAAAAAGAAACACAGCAGTACTCAGTATAGGAACATCATTAACTCTACAACAGCACAATTCAGAATAACAAAATCAAAACTAAAATTGGTTGAAAAAAATGTGTTTAGTTATTTAAGCCTTGTGATATAAAAAATAAACATTCCTTCTCTTTTTTTAAACAATATAGATTAAAGTGTTTGACAAATAATTACCGACGCTAGTATTTGTCTCAATATTTATTATTACGACTTCCGTTAGCGTGTTTTGCATTTACAATTACAGATAAAAATATATCGTCATCTTCATAATAATGAACGCATATTCGAATCAAAAGGACAAGAGGACAAACTAACCATCAACATCATGTCACAGTATAATGACCAGTGTGCTGCAATACGATCCGCATTAAAGAAAGCAGGATTTGAGAATGTAAATGTCAATACAGTTGTTTCCAGCCAAGGTAAGTCTTCTTCATGTTTGTTTTTTCCTTTCTGTCCGTGCTTCTAGTCTGTGTCATATATGTACTTAGTGGAGGATAGTACTTCATTTCTGATTTAACAAACTGTAATTTAATATTAACGTTTATGCTTTTATTCTATTATTGATTCTTCTAATTTGCCTTCTATATTTTTCTAAACATTCGTTCACTACCATAAACTTTTAGATTTACTTTAAACATTTTTGATGTGGACCTTCTATTGTATAGCGGAAGAAAAAACAATGCAACAATCAGACGGCACCAAATGCATATTACGTGTTTCATGAGTATCTTGTATAGGGTATATCTGTGACCAAAACAGCGACGAGCCCAAATTTTAAACTTATTAGAAAATATAAAAGAAAAATTTTGAAGATTAAAACAAAATCGTTCATAAGGATTGCTATTACTGTAAAGGGGGTACCTAACAGTATTTGGCCCCTAAAATGTCAAAACAAATAATAATAATTAAAACTAATCACACTTATTGAAACTATTTTTTCTTTTATTGATAAATGAAAAGGTTGATATAAAGCTTAAGTGCAGTTAGGTCACTTGTAATGTCATTATGGTGTCATAACATGTCTGTAAAACATGTTTGACCTAAAACAGCATTTAACTTTGTACAATGTATATGAGACAGCTTTTCTGTCGGAAAAGAAATTAACATCTGCGTCTTTAAACGATTAAATGAGCAATGGTATGGGAT
The DNA here is from genome assembly GCA_019925275.1 of Mytilus edulis. Classification (NCBI taxonomy): domain Eukaryota; kingdom Metazoa; phylum Mollusca; class Bivalvia; order Mytilida; family Mytilidae; genus Mytilus; species Mytilus edulis. Next base: position 75,832,926 of record CM034357.1, read on the forward strand.
ATTTATTAGTTAATAGAAAATCGTTACCTTATCTCTGTAATTATTTTGCAAAACGCTAATTGAATTTTCATTTGAGCCACTTCTGAACGCACAGACAAACCCCCAGTGAATCTGTTCTCGAAATGTTCCTGATACCTATGGCCCAAGACCTCAATTAATAAACTTAGTTACCTATGGCACAAGACCTCAATTAATAAACTTAGTTTTGCTGTGTTTGTGATCATTATTTTTGTCTAATTTATTTCTAGACTTTTATAAATGTATATTTTCTGAATGTATTAATCCTTTGTTGTTTTTTTTTAATTCCGTACATTCAGGTGGAGAATGGGATTATGTGATATTTAGCCTCGTAAGGTCATTACCAGACTATAGAATTGAAAAATCTCCAACACGTGGATGGTGCTCACAAAACCTTGGGTTTATAACTGACGAACATCAAATAAATGTTGCTCTTACTAGAGCTAAAAAGGGACTATTTCTTATAGGTAAGAATTATATTAATTAAATCTTGCTATTTTCAGTTATACTTTTCGTATGACGAAACATCCCGCAAACGAGGAATAATATTGAGAAGTATGTAAAATTTACAAATATTACAAATAATGCAACAAATAGGGTTATTGTGCGGTTTGTAGTGATTGAATGGAAAATATGAAAACGTTATATGAGTAGGCAAAGAAAATACTCTCATAAATCTAATTGACTTACTGTTATCAACTTAACAACTTCATTTCATAACTCAAAATCAAGAGGACTACACTTATTATATATACAAACAATAGATACTGTGATGGGTTTGAACAAGAAATACTCTACTTATAAGCACAATGTTCTGGGTGTATTATAATAAACAATGAAACATATTTTAAAACTTTGACATTAATAACCTCTTACTTTTTGAATATCAAATATTATAGTCATTTCGTGAAACTACGGCTTTCGAAAATTTACACTAAAAAAAATGATGATACTCAGCACAGAGACCAATGCGATTATATCGTTGATACCAAACAATTCCTCAACTTAATATTTTGAATGCTTATTATAATTCGTTTACCATTACAAATACATAATAAGTGTTTCTAATCTTCCCAATACTTATGTAAAGTATAACAAATAACGCTAGCAAATCGTGTTGCATCTCCTATTCTTTTTCTCCAAAAGAGATCCCTTATTTGTGTCATTCGAAAAACGAAATGCATCGACTTTATATCAGAAGTACGACCTGACATTTTTTATAAGAGGAAAAACAAATATTCGTTTACATGAATTATATTCTGACGTCACTCCATAAGTTTTTATGATTATGTCGTCTCACTTTAAGCGCTTAATACAGCTTATCAAAGTATGTTATAAGAGTATCACGACGTGTGTCAAATGTGGAGCAAGAACTGCGAACCCTTACCTTTCCGAACAGCTGTGGTATAACTCGTGTGTACTGTGTTGTCTTTTGATCGATTTTCTTTTCTTGTCATTAGTTCAATTTTGAGTTTGATAATCCCTGTTGTATCTTTCACCTTTCTTCCAAATGTTTTATATCATGTCACTATTAAACATACAAATACTACAAACTATGTGCATTTATATTGAATATTTAATTAAGTTTCGTTTTGCTGCATTATAGGAAACAAGCACTTACTGAAATGTGATGAGGTATGGAAAGACCTGATACAGACGTATGATAGGAAAGGTTGTGTTGTGAATAGTGTAGCATACCCACCTCCTTATCATCCAATAGTAAAGAAAAAGAAACATGTTAAGCCAAAAAACAAAGAAATAGACGAGGATGGTTTTCGGAAAGTTTAATGGCACTACATGTGTCTCCTTCTAGTGGTCTAATTTATGTATTATAACTTAATAGAAAATATTGTAAAACCTCTAATGACTAGTGAAAATTGTTCATAATGTGTTATGTCTGTACAAAATAATGCATCATCAACATTTATGATAAGATACATGACTTACAATAAGACAAAAATTCTAATACAATATATTACTGTGTTGCAAATTCGATTGAAATATTTACGATAGAAACATTTTCAACATTGACCAGATGCTTCTGTTTAGACCGTCATATATTTACCAGAGGAACCTTTTTTCATACAAACAATGTCATTTAATAAGACATATTAATTGATTAATTATTATAATTTATCTACCAATATAAATAGTAGATTTGCCACGCATATACCGTTTTTGTTGTTTGTTTTCATATTTTTTATACCATGATATGTAAATGTAAGAGACATTCACGAATCAAAGTATAACTGATCTTCTGATCTTCTTCATTTGATATATTTTGGTTTTTTTTATTAATAAAATTCCCTCATATGGTACATTTACGAATATAGTAGCAATAAAGTTGTAAATGTAGAATAATTTCTACAGTAATATATTATGTGTAAACTTAGGTGTACGCTTTAGCCTTTTTATGACGCTTTCTGTCTACGAAAAGTTTGCAGTAGTGTTATGTTTTTTAAAACATATTCGTGCTGATTGACATGTATTATTATGTTTAGAAGTAAGCATGACTTGATTATTTTGAGGCATCGGTCACTTTTATAGATTATGTACAGTAATTTAAAATAAAATTACTTATCAGCGGTATATCATATCATCAAAACAAATCTATACTGGATGGTGATGCCCTCAGTAAAGACACGTCTATTAGCTGTGTTTTGTAGAATCCAGCATGGATACCAAGTTTTTTTTTTATGTTGGACGCTAAGCCTCTTCAATCATCTGTATAACAAATATCTAGACAATTTGATAGCCAGGCACACTCCAACAACAGACGTCTATCGCTATAAGCAGATTGAATTATGGTTAAGAAATGATTTTTTGCAACATTGTGTATTATCTACGAAACCTCATTTTGTCACAAATCTATAGACGTAAGCGCATTTTCTGTCCTGTGATATTGTTTTTACATGTATTTATTTAATATATATTTATGTTTATATTATTGACGAAAGGCTCTGTCATTTGTATTTTACATGACGCTGATATTTTTGAGTATCTAAGAAGTCACATACAATGAAGATCGATGTTTTGTTGTTGAGTTTGAACAGGGTTTCCCATTGGTCAGTTTTGTTTTTCGCCAACCCTTTTGGCGAAACAATACATGTTTCGTAAATTTCAGTTTAATTCATCAACTAACATTTACATATTTTTCGTTTAAAATTTCCATTTTTCTAATAAACAAAGAAACGCTTTTAAGGATTATTATCTAATCTTTTATTATTTTACATATTTTTAGTATAATTTAAATTGTAATCAATATAAAATGAAGTAAGAAATTTTTTTACTTTTTTACATTTTTCTACTTACCAACAGTTTTCTTTCCCAGACAATCGTTATAGGAAAACGTTGAGAGAAAAACATGTTTGTGAGGGATACAGATATTTTTGTTTCAGAAACTACAGAAGAGCAATACCCTCGCTGTCTATTTATATATTTTCTTTTTTAGTAGTGAAGTGATTTTTATCTCGCTTAAATCAACCAAATATACTACATTTTCTTTACATGTATAAAGTCCTGGAAAATGTGATAAAAGAAAAATGAAATAAAATATAACATGGTATATAAGAAAGATGCATACTTTGTTTTAAATAAACAAATTGAATATAAAAGTCTTCTATCAAGATTTGTTTGTTAGATATTTTTCTGGCATTTACATATTCAGGGATCAATAAACCGAATTAAAACAGAGGTTGATATCATGTGATCGAGAATAGTGAGTAGATCTTGCTTCTCCAGTGGCATCCATCATGTGTCAAGTGTAATTACCAATGCGATGATCAATCAGTCTAGTTCTTAAGGTCACACTCGATGAAAAGCGGCGGGGATCATAACTTATATAGAGTAATGTTCCTTGACATTTTAGAAATAGTGATATATGTCATTTCCGTAAAACAACTTGATAACTTTTCAATCAAATAAAAAAAATGAAGATGTAGTTTGTGTGCAAATGAGACAATTCTCCATCCAAGTCACAGTGTATTAGAAGTAAACAATTTTAGGTCAAAATTACAGCCTTCAATATGGAATTTTGGCTCACACCGAAAAGCAAGATTTTCATGACCCGACCATGACAAGTGTACAACAATTCAAATAGTAAAACCAACGGTCTAATGTACATACAAACGATAAAGGAGAAACACTAATGAACCACATTAACAAACGACTATCACTGAACAAAACTTCTTTCAAATTTTAATATGTGTTAATGATGGCAGAATTGAGGTAATGTTTGATTTTGAAAATATGTATGACCCTTTGTCGCTTTAACATGTCAATCTGGTTGGATGCTGTCAATTGTTTTAGGTTCACTTTAGCATGAAATGATTATTTTTTTATATCTGAACTCTACGGAGCATTTCTACCGCTTCTTCTTCGAATTACTTGATAAAAAAAAGAAACGGCTGCGCAATCGTCGCCATATTTCCCATCGCAAATCACGAATATTACAATATCTGTATTTAAGGACGGGCATGAGGACGGGTATACTTTTGTTACCTTTGCTTACAGTATCATTCTCTTGTTAGAAGCTGATTTGTATAGTATAAGCGTCCTAAAACAGCTACACTTGTCAACTTTGTATCTCTTTAAAAGTAGTATTGCTCCTTTAAAATACTTAAAGTAGAGTTAGAAAGAATTCAAGTCTTCACAGATGTCGATTTAGATTGTAAAATATATTTTGTTATTCATCATGTTTACACTAAAATGACTGGCAAGGGTTGACAAATCAAAAACTATTTCAACACCATACATGGCTTAATACAAATTTGTAATTTTAATGCGTGGTATTGCATTAAATTTGTTCAAATTTATTGAGCATGTTGAGTGTAATGTGTAATATAATTGTATTTTAATGCATAGTTTGAGAGCAAAGTTGTGTAGTATTTACATTACATGCAATTTTTTTCATACTACATATCTTTCGCAGATTGTTGCAGATTTAGCTAAAGCAGAATTTAAAATCTTTGGATCAAGAAATAAATCATTTGGATATTGATTTTTATTTATCTGAAAAAGCATTACTGTAAAATGTTTTATTCGTGTCAAAACATCAATGAATACCTTGATATAATTAAGTAACAGATAATTGAACATTTTCATTGTCATTAAACACGAATTAGTTTGTTATACAATCCATCTGTTCACCATTTTGATAATTTGTCATTAATTAAGGTCTATGTTTAATATTGAATTTGGAAAGAAATTCTCAGTAAATATTTTTTATTGGAATTGATAAAAAACATGTGTGTTTTAACAAAGGTTAACATTAGTTCAACTAAGTTTTAAACTTCATTTCTGTTATTTCTTTTCACAGAGATGTAAAACTTGGAACCCTTATGATGTTAAAATGTAATGATATAATGAATAGACGTATTACTTGATATATAAATAATGTATACGGAACAGTTATTGCATATGCTAGAATCTTTTATTACATAATGTTGTTTTTCAACCTGTTTGATATTTTTCACTTGATAATAACATTAAAAATGTACTTGTAATTTTGTGTATGGTGTTGTCAACGCTTTTGTAATACAATGTCTTACATTGCAATGCTATTCACCCCATACTTGTTCACAATGCCTTTCAGGTTTATATTCAAACTCGCAAGTCCAGCCAGGTCTTCAAATTTAGACCCAATGAAAAATAATAAGAGTATACGTTACATGAAGCATTGTATTTAATAGTGGAAATTTATCATAAAACAGTCAATATTTGTACTTGTATTCATAGCGAGAATATAACAAATATAAATGTTTAATTACAATTACCAAAACCTAAACTAATTCAATGTTGAACATGTCATTGTTTTGTAGTAATTGTGTATTGATGTTATATGTTTTGATTCAATAGAACGTTGGGTAAGTTTATTGAAATTGATTAACTCAAAACATGGATTATTTATCACTTGTTTGGAACATATGATTAGTTGAATATGTTTACACCTAATTTGTTCTGTTAAAAGTTATTTATTATCATTGTTTCTCTCATAAATTTATAATATATATTTAGCAGCTATTATTAATCATCATGTTTGTTATATTCAGTATTATTGTTGCCATATTTACTGGTTTTATTTTTACAAATTTGTCTCATGATAAAATTATATTTCTTTATTTTGATATTTTTTTCCCTGCTTTAAATATCATACTATGACAAAAATTATTCTCTACGAATTGGATATACATTCTCAGAATGGTGTTTGATCATCTTGATTTCTTTCTAATCTTGGCATAATCTACCACTTTGGTCACCCTAAGTTTGTTCTAATATAGGTTGAAAAACTCTTCTTTTTATTTACAGATATGATTGATTTTCGAAATACTCGAATTAGTTGGAATTGAAGAATTCATATTTTGTTTTGCTCGATGATTAGGTGATGAATTGTACAAAATTACAATTTTTTATGGAGTTTGCTTTGTTTACGTATCGTTGTTAATTTTATTAAATTTCATGCGACCCTCAAACAAGTGAGATGTTTAGCTAGCTATCAAACCTGGTTCAATTTACCATTTTGTAAATAAGAAAAGGCCTGTACCAAGTCAGGAATATGACAGTTGTTATCCATTTGTTTGATGTGTTTCAGATTTTGACTCTGCCATTTGATTAGGGACTTTCCGTTTTGATTTTTGCTCGGAGTTCAGTATATTTGTAATTTAACTTTTTACAGGTCCTGCATTTTTGAAATTTCAAAAAATATTTGACTCCGTTTGGAGTGCCGTACTTTTACCTAATATTGTTAACTTTTTTACATTTTGACTTGGAAAGAGGGCTGTCTCATTGGCATTCATACCGCATCGTCTTATCTATGTTGACAACGCCATGGCAAATAATATAAATGATCAAAAAACACACAACAGTATACAAATCACAATATAAAAAACTAAAGACTGAACCCTATGAAAAAAAGGGATAAACAGATCCTACTCTACAAATGGCATCTGTCGTGATGTTCGTGCATTTACAAATTCTGGGATAGGTCGAATTCGGTAGGGCATATTCATGGAAAAGCCAACAGGATGTGGCCACGACAATTTAAACAACATTCGTCATCTATGAAACATATATTTTATAATGGTACACCGATTCGTGATGGCGTCCGTAAAATTACCGAAAGGATTATTGAAACTTCGCCGCCTGAATTCTTGGTTCGATTGCATCCTTTAAAGCAGCAACACTCTATCAAGAAATTGATGACAGGAAATGAAGCTTTAGATTATTGTATTGACAAGGAGAAGCTGGTGGAATGATTCTACATAGATATGAAAAATTCACAATGGGGAAGCTGAAAACATCTCTTTTTTCATAAAACTGCATACACGATTTTGTACCATAAAAGTAGATACTGTACACCGGAAAAAATTCAAAAAGGAAAGTCCCTAATCAAATGGCAATATCAAAATCTCAAACGCATGAAACGTATGGATTTTTCTTATGTAGAAAACGATGAACTAAACCTAGTTTTATAAGTAGATAAACCTCTCACTTGTATGACATTCGAATCAGATTTCATTATATTCACATCGATGTGTGAGATATAATAGGTAAAATGTCAAAAATAGGGGTACAGTAGTCAACATTATTCTAAAATTTTAATCACTATAAAAACAAACAAATATGTATCAAGGATACACAAAAAAAAGCATGTTGACAAAAGTTGTATTTCCAATTTTATAATTGATGGATTTAGGCTCACGATATTTCGGAACTTACGATAACACATTTCGCAGGGAAGTGTTATTTACAATGTTGAGGTCACTGGTAATAACGTGACCAGTCGGATTATATGTGAATTGAGAACTAGCACAGGTGCAATCGGAAGGTTTAGACTTTAAGTCGTCAATATTGAGATCCAGCAAAACGTGTTTGTAATTGAAAATCTTTTAGGAAGATCCCTTTTGTGCAGATCATTAAGATAGCCAGAATTAGCACATCAAACTGATATGGAAAAGTCAAGACATATTCTGTTAACTAAATGATGCCTTTTAAAACTGACCTAATCACTCATTATCATTAATAATACATCTAAAATTTCTGTAATTAGTTACTACTTCAGTTTTATCATGTATATCTTTTATATTCAATTGATAAAATACTGTTATAGCATAAGTTGTTCTAAATAATAAGGATGTTCTTATCCCAAGCAGAAATCCCTAGTCGTATTTGTCACAACCTTTTTCAATCTTTTGATCCTCAGTGCTGTACAACTTTGTAATTGTTTTGCCTTTCGAACTTTTATATCTGGACGTCGCTGGTAAGTCTTGTGTGGACGCCGCGTTTCTGGCGTATTGAATTTTAAACCTGATGCCCTTTGTTAGCTATTATTCATGTGTTTCTTTGTCTAATATGTTTTCCTATTTATTTGTATTGTATTCCTGCAATATTCTGTTGTCATTTTGATGTATTTAATATTACCATTAAGGTGCGAGGTTTGGCATGCCACAAAACCAGGTTCAATCCACTATTTTTTTCTTTAAAAATGTCCTGTACCAAGTCAGGAATACGGCCATTGTTATCTTATAGTTCGTTTCTGTGTGTGTAACATTTTATCGTTGTGTTTCCGTTGTGTCGTTTGTTTTCTCTTATATTTGAGCGTGAATTCACATTACTATAAGACGTGTCACGGTACTTTTCTTTCCCAAATTCGTGTATTTCGTTTTGATGTTATATTTGTTATCCTCATCGGATTTTGTCTAATGCTTAGTCTGTTTCTGTGTGTGTTACATTTTTATGTTATGTCGTTGTTCTCCTCTTATATTTTAAGCGTTTCCCTCAGTTTTAGTTTGTTACCTCGATTTTGTTTTTTTGTGCATGGATTTACGTGTTTTGAACAGCGGTATACTACTGTTGCCTTTATTCACATTAATAATACATCTAAAAATTATGTCCACTCTTTTTATTATTTCCACCTAGAAAAATTAAGAAAAGAATTTCACGCGGAAACAGGTGCATTAAAATTTTTTGTACATATGGTATTGTTAAACTTTTAAAACTACTGCATTGTTTTTGGCCCTTGTATTTTATAGACTGCATGTATCAACAATTACGTTAAATTGGTTTCTTGATGTAACAATGTAACACGCATATTTGATGAATAAATATATAATGTTGTTAAAAAGACACAACAAATACGTTAATTACGTTTAGATTTGTTTGTGTCTTTATGTTTGACGTTCTTTTCGGCAACATATAGCATGAAGCCCAGTTTTATTGCTGGAGGAAACTAGAGTACCCTGTCAGAACTAACGACATTCTACAAGAAAATTTGCAATCTTTTTTCGCCGGAATCGGAAAACGAAATACAAACCTTAGATTTAGCAGACTTGTGATAACTGTGTACTTAGAAAACTCGGTCACCAGTAAATTAATCCTTTCTTCTTTCAATTTTTGATACAAGATCAAATTTCGTATTTTGTTGATATATATATTATAATAACTCGTTTCTTTTTTATATGAAAAAAAGGTCATTGTTATGAATCCTTTAAATAGTTTCTTGAAAGTGGAATAGTATTTGCCTTTTCCAACTTACCACTAAGGAATGTTCAGTGAGTACTGGTACTCTAAGGTATATCGACACACTCTTTATTTTCTTGGCTTATCAATTTATTAACTCATATAATATGTAATTTCACCGGAAAGGATTAAGTTTGTGAAAAAAATATGCCCAATCTATATAAAACAACTCACATCACTGCTCGATTGTGTCGATCACAACAAAAAAGGTCACATCACGTATAATTAATGCTCGTTGATATTTGAAAAAACTTAAAGGCTTATATATTTAAGTGAACTGCTAGACACTGATTATATATTATCTAACTCACAGGCACTTGTCTCAAAGTAAGATATATAGGAAATTATTTTCTGAGAAAAGTGTCTGTGCTTTTATTTTTTAAAATAAGAACAAGTCGGGTATCATTGGGACCCTCATAAAGCAATCACGTGTTAATCAGTTAATTACATACTCGTCATAGAGATAGCTTTAAATAGCTACCTTATTCTTTAATATACCTTTGTATAATAATCACTACAGGGACGTAATTGGAAAACTACAAGAAAGGAAATATTACAACTAATTAGGTTTGTATAATATTTCAAAATATAAAAACGGCATTCTACTATAAATTTATTGGTAAGCAACACAACAATCAATCAAATATGTACTTGTTAACATTAAAAACGATCGGTGTTAATTCACCCGAAATAATGTTTTTTAGTTTGTGGTTCTCACAAGCTATAAATCATGTGACAACCTTAACTATAATATTTATAAACATATTACCATAATTCCGGATAATGCATATAGTTTTAAAACATGTAGTAAAGTAGGCAGAAGACAATTAGAACGATATAAATAGATCTATTGTATGCGTTACCGTCCGTTGGAACTATTTTATTGATTATTTTGGTCACAATCAATACGCTATTTTTTGCATTGGTCGGATAACTTACGCTATGGGGCTCAAAAGCAAATATCACGACATAAACGTTGGGCAATGCAAAAACCATGTAAAATTTCACGTTTTTCTTTAGTTATATGTTTTGTATTGTTGTTTTTTTTCTTTTAGGAAAAGGGGGGTCCTCATTGTAAAGTATTGATATATTATCTCTGAAACCAAAGCATTTAAAGCAAATCAGACACAAAATAAAGATGTTAATCAGGTTAAAATCGATCTACGCTGAAATTTTCAGACGAATCAGACAATTGGTTGTTTGGTTTATGCCCCTGATTGCTCCTGAATTGTTAATTTTGAGGTCATTTTGCAGTTGTCAGTTATTATCTTGAATATTATAACAGATAGAGATAAACTGTATACAGCAATATGTTCAGCTAAGTAAGATGAACAAAAAAGTCAACATGACCAAAATTGTAAATTGACTCTTCACGCAGTTATAGCCGTTTACAGTTGATTTTTTTAAGATTCGTAAATTTTTGTAATCTTTAATAAACATTTCTCCTCTGAAACTACTAAGACAGATTAACCAAACTTGACCACAATTATGAATGTGGTATGTAATTTCAAAAAAGTGTTTGATGACCCCTCCGGACAACTAACATGGCTGACATGGTAAATTATGGAACATAAGGGTAACAGACAGATTTTGACTATGGTTAGTCTTTTGTAGATGAAACGCGCGTCTGGCGTATTAAATTATAAACCTGGTACCTTTTAAGGTAGCACAATACAAAGATTTTTTTACTTCCAATCACTAACCTTTGAAATGCTGTAACTTTCTTATGAATGCATAGAAAATAATAAAAGAGGTATATATAGATAGAGAAAAGATCAATCTTTTAAATGAATGCAATATTTTTATTATGCAATCATTATGTAATTAGTGGCAAAATCTGGGTAGGTTCACTTGAATGAATTTAGCTCTATCATCTCTTTAACTATACAGAAAATTTTAACCAAATCTTAATCAATACTTCATGGGCTTCAAAAGGGTGTCTCAGATTGTCTCTATGGTGTTCCATTCTCTCACAAATCTCTAATTAGTGTAAAAGTCCTAACCACATAAAGGAAGACAATGTTTAATTAGGTGTAAAATTTGTTCAATACATTCTATCTGAAATCTGAGACACTCTTTTGTAGATAATGGCCATAGGAACAACATATAATAAAACCAACCCTCTAGGGATACATATGCAGAAGCTAATTTCATTTGAAAGTGGAAATTTGGTGAAATATATTTTAGACTCAGTTAACATTATAATTGGTTACATAATTGTTGCATAATACTAACATTGCATTAATTTGAAAGAGTAATCTGTTAGCTATCCAAAACTACCACTTTCATAAATTTTCAAGCATTATTAAGAAAGTAACAGCATGTTAAAACTTGGGAGTTGGAGTTATAAAATCTTTGTATTGTGCCACCTTAAAGATATTATTCGTGCGTTCATCTGTCCTATAAGTTCTCCCATTTATTTGTATTGTTGTCCTGGCATGTAATGTTGTCATTTCAATGTTGTATTTAACATTGCCGTAAAGCGGGAAGTTTTGGCTAGCCATAAAACCAGGTTCAACCCACCATTTTTTTCTTAAAATGTCCTGTTACATGTCAGGCAAATTGCCATTGTTATAATATAGTTTGTTTCTGTGTGTGTTACATTATAGTGTTGTGTTTCAGTAGTGTCGTAGTTCTCCTCTTATTTTTGATGTGTTCCCTCAGTTTTAGTTTGTAACCCAGATTTGTTTTTTTCTCAATCGATTTATGAATTTCGAACTGCGAAATACTACTTTCTATTATTTTTGTGCTATTTTCACTTTTCTCGATCGGTGTGAGATAAATATTTCTCCTCACTAGCGAAAAATCGGTTCTCGGCAAATGGTTAGTCGAAATTTGATTATGACGTCCAAATGTTTTGTTTTCCTCTGAATTTCCCTATTGTGACGTCATGAAAAAAGGCGACAATGCCTGATGACTTCGCATTTAAAGAACACAAGTTTCTGAAAATATTTGAAAAAGACGGACAAAAAGCATTAGAGAAACAGATTCCAACACTATAACTCGTGTATTACGATATTATGACAAGCCTCGCGCTTTAAATGATAAAATTTAACTGTCTCGAGTGGAGCAATATGATATCGTAATACACTTGTTGCTGTGTCGGAATCTATAGTTACCTTAATTTATATCTCTGAAACTAAGGTATTAAGAGTAAATCGGACTTGGGGTACACTTGTTTGTTCAACAGGTTAAGATCTATCTGCCCATTAAATTAAAAAAAAATGTTGGGTTGCTGCCTTTAATTGGTACTTTTAAGGACTTTTGCAGTTTTTGGCTATCTGAATATCATTTTAGATAGTGATAAACCGTACCTGCCATAATGCTCAGTAAGTTAAGATCTACAAATAAGTCAACATAACAAACATTATCAATTGGCATCTTATTGTAGTAAAAGTCATTTTTGGCAATTTGATAATTTTTGTAAACTTTTTACAAAACATCTTCTGCTTTTAATTAAGCTACTCAGCCAAATTAAACCAAGTATTTTCTCAAGTATTAGGGTATTTCATACTATTTATAGTGATTTTAAACTTATTTTACATGATTTCCAAAAACACAGTAAACACAGTCTCTTGAGGCCGTAGTTTGTTATTGCTGGAATCGGCAATTGGGCTCATTTTTTTAATATATTATAAATATTTTTTGTTAGCTAAATTTTTCTTCTTATCCAAATAAAGACATGAAAATAAATACCAGGGATGCGAGTTCATTTGCAGAATATTTAACTCAAGATTTGAGACAAAGTTAATTTATTCAGGATATCATAAAGCATAATAAAACTGACATTGATGGACAATTATGTCATCAAACAAAACTGAATAAATAACAACAATTGCAAAGGTGGGGAATAAATACCACCATTAATCAAAAACAAATTATAAAGCATAAACAAACGCATTGATACAATCAACATTAGATATAATAAAATAAAAAATAAAAAATAAACTTATGAAAGAGGTGTAGGTTGGTGGGAATCCGAAAATCTTTACTTTGCCGGCAAAATAAAAATAGCGTCTAGTAGGTGATGAGAGCAATTGCGATAATGCAGGCGCAACTAGACGCTTGTTAAAAGCTAGGTTGCACTTTATCCTGATTGGTCAATTAAATATTTGTGGCCAATGATAATTACTATTGACCCTGATCATGCCATGACCATGCTGACCTTGACTACCTGTAATCAAAAACTTGCATAATTCCTAGACAAAGACCATGGAAATTTTCGTTTTCTTATTACACCATTGATAAGAAATAAAAACCTATACAAGTTGAAACAGTAGACCATATAGCTAAAAATTAGTGTATAAAAATTTACTGCCAAAAATATTTTAATTACAATAAAACTGATTTAATGATATTTGATATTTAAAAACAGAAATTGGTGTAAAAGTCATAGACCGCATATTTAAACCGATAATACGCATAAGGGTATTATGGATGTTCATGGATGTTCCCCTCTGTTAAGATAAGATAAGATAAGATATTTGACTAGTATAAAATCCAAACAATCGGATTGCTATCAAATACAAACACAAACGACAACACAAATATGTAACGTTTACAAAACAACAAATAATTATGAGACGACGTGTCTCACCTTTAAGTTAGCATCAAAATTATGATATTTAGAAGAAATGCTGCTGACCTCTATTTTACTTAAGGAATGACTGAAATATATTTTCTGTCTATGAAGAAATAACATGAAAAATTTGGTGCACACTGAATATCGCGCGTAGCGGGTTATCTAACAGTGTGCATCACATTTTTTATGTTATTTCGAATAGACAGAAAATATATTACAGTCATTTCTTATAATTTAATTCTAAATTCCATTTTACACCGTAAAAAAACATGAAAAAACGTTGATGACGTCACGGTCATATGACTAAATTATGTCTATGGGCTGATAACAAAATAACGTCAGCCAATCAGAAGACGCGTTGCATTCAAAATTAAATTTTTCATTCATATATTAGTTCATTTTAAAGAAAAAAGGTATACATGTAAAATCAACAGCTATATATATGAGTTTGACTGTCCCTTTGGTATCTTTCGTCCCTCTTTTTCTATACACAATTACTTATATGTTCTCTGTTTCTCATTTGTGTTATATATAATAATTATCAAAATGTCAAATGCTTCAGAAGAAAAAAATAAAATAAAATTTTCCCCCATTTCTCATTGAAATAAAGCTATATGAATAATATCAGAAATCTTATGAAACAGTTTCATTCTAGGGTTATTGATTTTTGTAATGTATTGCAAAATTAAATTTCTCTTCCACCTCTATATTATATTTGGAGCATAATATATTTCCTAAAGCTGTTTTAAGGGCATACGATACAGTTACAGGGGAGGTAATGACGTTGCTAACGTAAAATGTTATTTTCGTGACGTCAAACTGTGATATATCGGGAAAAGATGCATTTTTCGACTGAGTTTTATCATTTAAACTGATTTAATTTGAAAACGAGTTTATGGACCCCTATTTTTCAAAACAGCAATTTGTTTCATTTTGCAGGGAGATTATGTGACCCAAATTTTATAAAACTGTAAATAGAGGGTTTTTTTTAATTTTGATAAACATGCAGCAAAAAATGATGTATTTTCCTCAATTCATGAACATTTGATAAATATGAGTTATTTCTGAATTAAAAATGCATAATTTTTTAGGATAGTTATAAAATACAGAAAAATAACCGATTATTTAACAAAAAAAACAATTTGTGTATATCTTTTATAACAAAAAAGTTATGTCTTTCTTTCGAAAAAGAAATTACGACCACAAATCTGAATTTTGAGCAAATATACAAAATGTCGACCTCATTTTACTCAACAAGTAGCCCATGAAGGTATATTTTTTATTACATTTTTGAATTAATCAGGTAAAAAATAGCCCATATTCAAATTTTCACGAACTTGTAAATACAGGATCAAATCTGTATCGTATGCCCTTAAAATACAGTTCTACATGTACGATTCAAATAATAAATGAATTTTACAAATATTGCAGACCTAAAAAGTCCTGCTGATGAGTTCAACAAAGATGTTTCATCCCTAATTATGCATCAAAACGATGAAAGAGATAATTATACCAGAATATCTGGATTATTACATGACAATGGGACACCTATATGTGGAAAACTGATGGAGCAATACCTTAAACGCATAAATAAATCATTTGCTGACTTCATAGATGACCATCAACATGCTATTTTTCATTTTTATTCCAATAAAATGTGTTGCATTTGTAAAAACAATCCTTTATGCAATTCAATTCTCAAAAAGAAGCAAATTATGATATTATTCGAAACTGACGACAAATCACAACGTAAAACAGGACATAAGCATCAAAAAAATAAAAATCTGTGTTGTTGTTTTGCGAATAAGAATATTAAAGTTGATGATATTGATTTTACTCTTTTAAGATTTATGCTTATAAATTTTTGTGAAGACGAGTTTTGGTGTTGTTTCCTTGATTCTTATCAAGATAGTTTCGAAAAATTCCTGAACAAACAGAAGCATAATTTGTTTCATCTATGGCAACCGAGTTGTGCATGTTGTATATGTCGAACAGGGTACACGCGGCCAAAAGAAAATTTCATAGACAAGCAACAGTTCAGAAAACTGTTTACTACAACCCAAGCTGTGTGCTCTACTCCACGTCATCAATGGCATTCGTGTATATATAAGGCAGAACCAGGTTTAACATATAAGAAATTAAAACAAAGAGATTTAAGATTGTTTAGTTCTTTGACAAACTATTTTTGTCCACTTAGAAAATGTATTGAACATTTAGGAGAACTCCGAAACAAGTTTCTTGCACATACCGTAAATGCAAACATTTCTTGTGGTGATTTCGACGTTCTCTGGCGAGATATGGTTAAATGTATACTTGAAATAGCTGTAGCAGTTGATTTTAAAACAGAAGCAGAAAGACGCATCAAATATCAAAAAACTGGACCGTTAGATATGAAAATGTGTGAACAGTTGCAGACAGAATTGCTTGTCGAAATAAAACAGAATGAGGTAAGTGAAGGTATATAGTTAGAGAGGGTGACACAAATCAATTTGAATACATTTACTTATTTTTAGCTCACCTGGCCCAAAGAGCCAAGTGAGTTCTTCTTATCACTTGGAGTCCGTCGTCCACCGTCTGTCGTCCGTCGTCCGTCGTAGTTAACTTTTATAAAAATCTTCTCCTCTAAAACTACCTGGTCAAATTTATTCAAACTTGGCCACAATCATAACTGGGGTATCTAGTTTAAATAAATATGTCCGATAACTCAGCCAACCAACCAAGATGGCCCCCATGTTTAAAAATAGAACATAGGAGTAAATTGTCGATTTTGGAACCAAAGCATTAAAAGCAAATCTGACATGGCGGTTAAATTGTTTATCAGGTCAAGACCATCCTGTCCTGAAATTTTCAGATGAATCGGACAACACTTTGTTGGGTTCCTGCCCCTGATCAGGTAATTTTAAGGAAAATTGTCGTTTTTGGTTATTAATCTTGAATATTGTTATAGATAGAAATAAACTGTAAACAGCAATAATGTTCAGAAAAGTAAGATCTACAAATAAGTCAACATGACCAAAATAGTCATTTGACCCCTTAAGGAGTTATTGCACTTTATAGTAATTTTTTTTAAATTTTTCGTTATGTTTTGTTATCTTTTACAATCATTTTATCCACTAAATCTACTGAGACAAATTCAACCAAACTTGTCAAAGTCATCATTAGGGTATTTAGTTTTAAAAATGTGTCCGATGACCCCGCTGGCAAACCAAAATGGCATGGCTAAAAATAGTACAAAGCGTAAAATTTGGTTTTTGGCTCATATCTCTGAATCCAAAGCATTTAAAACAAATATGTCGGGATAAAATTGTTCGTTAGGTCAAGATCCATCTGCCCTTACATTTTCAGACCAATCAGGAAACATGTTGTTGGCTTACTACCCCTGAATTGGTAATTTTGAGAAAATTTTGCAGCTTTTGGTATTATCTTCAATATTATTTTAGATAGAGATAAACTATTAACTGCAATAATGTACAGCAAAGTTAGACCTACAAATAAGTCAACATGACCAAAATGGTCAATTGACCCCTAGGAGTCATTGTCCTTTATAGTAAATTTTTAACATTTTCGTAAATGTTGTAAATTTTTGTAAATTTTTACAAAATATTTTCCACTGTAAATAATTGGCAAAGTTCATTATAAATAATTGTAAGCAGCAATAATTTTTAGTAACGTAAGATCTACACACACTATCACCGTCAATCAAAAACAATTTTGTCATGAATCTACCAGTGTTCTTTGTTTAATATGCGAATAGACCAAGGTAAGCGACACAGGCGACAAAGTGACGATTATGTAAGCATGGTTGCTCAACTTCTCTGTTAACACCGTACACAATTTAACTATGCAAAATCAGTATCTTGAATTAAACTGTTCAACTTTAAATCAATTATATGATGACAATTTTCACTTCAAAATGTATTTAAAGGAAAATAATAAAAATACCAAACTCAAAGGTAAATTCAACGGAAAGACCTTTATAAAATTTCAAAATCAAAAGCTTAAACATATCTAACAAATGGAAAACAACTGTCATAGTCATGACTTAGTACATGCAGTTCCTTATGTAAAAAATGGGGGGTTAAACCGACTTTAATCAATATTGTCATAAAGTGGAAGGTTGGCTCTTCTTTAAACCAGGTCAAACCCGCCACTTTTTCTTAAAATGTCGTGTACCAAGTCAGGATAATGACAGTTGTTATCAATGGACGTACGCGTTTTATTTGTTCACTTCAGTGTTTACTGTTGTTCGTTTGTTTTCCTCTTGTAGTTGATATGTTTCCTCGGTTTTAGTTTGGTATCCGGATTTGCATCTCTCAATGCCATGTATCTAGGAAGAACCTATAACATACTGCGGTCAAACAATCGACTGAAAAGTTTTGACCTAAATAAAAGCGCTTATTTGACGTTGAAGCGGAGGTAGTGTAAACGTATAGAAGACATGGAATTAAAATTGTGATGTATCAGAATCAAATTGGGAGTTAATAAAAACAAACTTTTGTTTAACAAGTTTCTCGAAATTTCGTACAATTCATTTGTATGTCTGTCTCCGCAAACAATTTATGTTTTAGGCATCCCTGCATAATTTTTATCTTAGTACATGTATCGATAGAAAGTTCTTCGTTAAACATAGTAACACATGTTGTTTATTATGCCCACGTCTTGGATAAGAGGGCATATAGTTTTACCCTTTGTTCTCTAACTTTAGTTTACCTCAACTTAAATGTTTTTGAAATTGATACGCAATGCTTATTACCAAAAACACAGACCAAGTTTAAATGTTGGTGGCGTCACTTATACTGTTTTGGAAAAGATGTCCCTTAACAAATAAAAAAAAAGAATTTTACGTTTCCGTTCTCTTAATTTTCCTCAACAAATTTTACAATTTTCAATGAACTAGTACACATTTTGATTATGTGGCCAGCTAAATTTTGTTTTCGGTCGCGGGATTTTCCCGCTGTGTTGAAGACACATTGGTGGACTTCGGATGGGTTGTTTTACTGTTTGGTCGGAATTTTATCTCTTTAACACATTCTCCGTGTTTATTTTCTTTTTCAAAACAGTATGAAACTGATAAATAATGTTTATTACCACAATACACAGATCGAGTTTGATCATTGGTGGAATTACTTTTACCATTCACGATTGAAATACATTCATAAAACACATGGTAAGGTAACAAGTGGTTATTGTTGGCATTTTTTTTTTTTTGTAAAAGTTTCTTAGTACAATGTAGTATTGAAGACTTAATCACTTTTAATCGCTTTGAAATGCCCCTAGTCTAAATACCACATGCTTATAGTTATCAAAGGGTACCAGGATTATGATTTAATACGCCAGACGCGCGTTTCGTCTACATAAGACTCATCAGTGACGCTTAGATCAAAAGAGTCATAAAGCCAAACAAGTACAAAGTTGAAGAGCTTTGAAGACCCAACATTTCAAAACGTTGCGCTAAATACGCCTTAGGTAATCTATGCTTGAAGTTGGTCTTTAAGATAAATTCGTTACAAAGTGTGCTTCTGAACCATTATTCAAGTAAATATGTAAACATTACCACCCTCAAAAAATCTTAGAAGAGTAAGTATATATATGTTTAAAAAAATAGTGTTTTGTTGTTACATTCATTGGTTTTGGATATTGTTCAGGAATTAATGGATGAAATAAAAGACACGAAAGAGGCACTACAATTTGGACTAGAAGTTATAGATGCCAAACTAGACAAATGTATTGAGAGTCAATCATGTATATCTAATTGGATTATAGAAAACCGTCTCCAACCTATCAATGAAGAAAAGGAGCCGAGAGAATTTGACAAAGACCAAATTTTCAATCACAAAGAACAGGTCAACAAGACGTTTTTAAATGGTCCGACAGGCAATGCTAATTTCCACAAAAGCGAAAAGTTTAAAGGAAAAAGTAAGAACTGCATTAGTATAAATATTTTAATGCTGTTATCGTATTGTCTGTATATGTGTCATATCATTTTAATTCCATGTTCATGAATTAGCGTAAAATATACGAATATTTCTTTTAGGATACAAAATTATATATATAAATTCCTGAAAATAAAAACAGACACTTTTTGTCATCACATGATGAGCTATCAATATTTCTTGTTTCATAATCTATAGAGGTTTTGAAATGAAAATAACGTTGTTTTTTTTATTCGTACGCGTTTTAGTCAGGATTCACTTTCATCGGGTACTCTGATCGCCTAAAGGTTGCATTTCTGTAAATATTTACAATACAATATACCATAGGTACTCCATTTACATCTAAAACTGTACCACTTTTACTAGGAAGTTTTAAAAAAAATATATCCTAGAATGGAAAGTTCATTTGCACTCCTTTTTTCAAAGGTCAAAAATAGGGCTGTGTAGCATATTTTCAACGTTTATAAGCCCCGAACTTCTAAGAGTTTAAACTAACAGTTAATTTCTTAACTATCCCTACCTTGGTGTAGGACTACTACAGATTTCAATATAAAGAATATGCATATGTATATTTACTGGTAACATTTCTAAGTTATGTTTCTGTGAGATGAAACATAAAGATCATAACTGGGAACCAGTACGTTAACAAAATAGACCACTTTCGAGTTTGTCCGTCACCGAAAAAAACTCGTCAATTATGCGTGCCTTTATGACACCATTTACCAGATAGAGGGAATCGCCTGTATCCCTACACAATCAACGTTTATCAACCGTCTTAGTGATCGACATTATGCAGGATAAACTAGAAATAATGTTTGCTCTGTAGGTACTTAATCACAATTTCCTAATGACAACAGTGCCGAATAATTCATGCAATATAGCTTTTAAGTTTTCCAACCATTTGCTCATTATTGGAACAGAAGTGACGACGCCCCTAAACGCACTAATGATGTTCATTAAAACCAACGTTTTTGACGGAAATACATAGAACTCGAAAGTTGTCTATTAATTATCTATGAATATTCTCTATTTCCCATAAAGAGGCGTGGTTTGAGAAACAGTTGTATTTACAAAGTGCAACCTATAGAATCTTATATCTTTTGCATGTATGAATATAATCCAATTGTAAAATTCT
This sequence comes from Mytilus edulis, assembly GCA_019925275.1. Lineage (NCBI taxonomy): Eukaryota > Metazoa > Mollusca > Bivalvia > Mytilida > Mytilidae > Mytilus > Mytilus edulis. Next base: position 75,854,110 of record CM034357.1, read on the forward strand.
TATATAAAATCTTATTTATTTTTTAATAGTTTTGAGAACTTTAATTTATCAATGATAAAGCTATGAAAAATCAAAAGAGAACATTTTCCCGCCAAAATTGCAATTGTTTATATCTCAAAAACAACACATTGACCTCTATATATTTTTTGCTTTTTTGATTCCTTAAATTATTCCCTATCAATATATACTAGTTTTATGAAAAGTTCCTTAAGTATATTGCATGTGGGTTGGTGAGCAATTTTGAGGAGTTGGGGTTGACGGCTCGACCATCAAATAAATAATTTTCCGTCAAAGATCGCATATCTATATTTCATGACATAACTAAATCATTACGATTTAATTTATGATTTTCAATTCTGTACTAAAAGTGTGTGTTCTTTCCCCTTTTCAAAGTTATATTAAGAGGCAAAACTGTCGTAGCTTCCAATAGTTTAGCAAAAATTTATGAATGATACAATTTTGAAATATGTAATATATTATTTGTTAATTTAAAAAAAAATGTTTGTGAACTTGTTTTAATTCATTTCATGTGATAGATACATGTAGCAGTTTGACCAACATAATGATCATTTAAAATCTTGATTTCTGTTTACTAAGGTGTTCCGTATCCCTTTAATGAGCAGATCTGCAGACGATATCAATTGCAACGGCAATCTTACATTTTCTGTGATTGGTTCTTACATCAAACTCATTCGTCGTTATACATTTAAAAAAAGAAGATGTGGTATGATTGCCAATGAGATAACTATCCACAAAAGACCAAAATGACACAGACATTAACAACTATAGGTCACCGTACAGCCTTCAACAATGAGAAAAGCCCATACCGCATAGTCAGCTATAAAAGGCCCTGATAAACTTTGTTTATGAAGCATTGTTCAAGACGGTTGGTTTTTTATTTTAATTTTATCACAATTAGTAAAACAGTGTCTCAGAATGATTAGAGCAAACCTGGATTTTTCAGAAGTTTACACCCGCCTCATATCAGAAATGTACAAGATGCGTTCAAGGTTAACTTTGATATGAAAGTTGTTAAGTTGTTAGGTTATAAATAAACGCGAAAATATGAGATTTACATGTGTAGTCTCACAAACTCCGATATTTTATTCAATGTTTTCATTAGTTCACATATTTGCTTCTAGTTAAATGTAAATTATAAATTAATCATGAGTTTATAAAAAAAAAAGCATGTTATTTTAAAGATCTTCGAGAAATTATTCTTTATGACTCTGCCTTCATGTTCCAACTGGTATACTCTTCAGAAGGTTTGCATTGTTTTCCTAAACGCATTTTCTAATTTTGTCTTTGAACAATTTGGATAGTGTTTATTGTGTTTATTCTAGACGCGAATTGGTTCGAAAGAACATTTAGACATAACATTTATTTTGGAATTTGCATTATTTAAATTTTAGGAAGCTCTACAAATAACCACATCCTTGAACATAACAACAATGAGAAAATAGAATACAAACAAAATGAGGCAGCTTCCACTTCAGAATGTTCTACAAATGAATTAAGGTTACAAGTGCTAGAGATACCAAACGATGTAAACAGAGGTTTAACTGGTAATTTTTCTTTTATTGTACATCTTTTTATCAGTTTAACGTGATGCACTTAAAACAATGGTAAAAAAGAAAGTCATTATACATACTCGTCAACTGTTTGATTTAATCATTCTGGATCTTTGTGATCACTCTGGCTTTGGAGATTGTGCAGTACTCTATGTTGAAGACCTTATCATGATAAAAATTAATACATTTCTATGACTTGCAGTGTAATCATCATTTTAATCATCAACTGCAAACGTTTAATATGTTATTTGTCTTTAGATTAAGAAAAGCCATTGAATAGAAAGTAGATTCGAGATGCGTATTAAATCAGAGTTGATTCTCACACTTTTTTTAAATGATTTGATTCCCGTTCTTCCATAAGACAAATCAGAGTATTGATACAATACCAGTATGATTATCAACTGTCATAATTCAACATCATTTTAATACGATCTTAACTGACAACAGTTAATGTATCATGACAATTAATAATAATACTTGTACTGAGGTCTATCATTTGTGTATTCAATCTTTGGTGATATGAAATTTTTACTTACATGTATTATGTTGTTTTTTTTTTTGTTTTTTCACACATACTTGTCAATTTAACGAAATTTGATTCGACTGTCAAACAAGTAAGAGGTTAAGCGAGCTATAAAACCAGGTATACAAATTAGATATGTATAAAAAATGCAACCAGATCTTATTTCTCTTGAAAAATATAAGTGTTTTAATCATCTGACACAGGTTAATAAATAAGTTCTATCTAAGTTTATGAGTTATTTGGTCAAAACAATAAACACAATTGCATAACTCTTACCTGACCATATAACAAATATGCTACAAATTTGAGAAGTCCTTAACATTTCTGTTAAAATCATGGAATTGAAAAGTCTTTAAAAAAGAAGTAAAAAAAATCATTCATCGTCTATAATTGAATTACCAAAGTAGTTTGCATCAATATTGCAAAATTCTCCATATTTGGGCAATATAAAAGAAAATTTTACAGAGACATTACGTAGATGAAAACAGCAAAAGATATATTGGTCAGAAAAAGTGTCAGACTAGCTACAAATTGAAAGAAAACATTTCAAATGCTTTTATTTAAAATACTTTGCGCTTGCTTTCGTTAAAGAAGCATTTTTTGTCAAAGTCTTGTGCATTGAATTGATCAAGAGTAACAATTAACAATACAAGGGTTTGCAATAAGTAATGCGTATTTCGCACGTAATTTATAGCATACGCCATCTTATTATCCATTAAGATTACCTTTAAAGACTTCCGACGGTTATATAACCTGATGTAAGCATAATTATAAATTCAGATTTTTTGTAGATCTCATTGCTTTTCATGTTTTAGGTTATGATATATGTTAATAATCGTTTCATCTGCATGAAATAAATTTTGTGGGCAGGTTCAGCCAACGAAATGATTATTCGTTTAGTTTCACTTGGGTTTTTTTTACTGAAAGAACCACATGCGGAACACATGCCAATACCTATTTCCATTAAAGGTTAAACGAATACGGATTTTAGATGAGTTGAAGTGTTTACTTGGACGTCTATAATACAACAGTTTAACATGTTTTGACGAAGTTGAACCAGAGTGACTGATAATAGCTTAATTTATTTCTTTATGCTGCTTTTATAAATCACATTAACTGGAATTACTACGATTCCCAATTTGGCGAAGGCAGAAATAGGTAAAATCTGTTCAGTCATTTTTCTCAAATGTACCATGTTTTTGTCAATAGTTACTCAGCTGTAAGGTTTTTCCATACCATTACATCATATTTGAATCCGAACGGTGCAATTTAACTGTCTAAGCCCTTTGAAAATTGCCGTTGAAAAATTCGGGATGATAACCGTAATTTCGAAAAAAAAAAAGATAATCGTGATTGCCGTAGTAAAAAATGAGAAGATAATCGTAACTTGATAGTGTTTGATTGATAGCATATGATGAAATTATGGTGATGAATTAATTACGGAAACGTTCCAACATTTTATGACATTTCTTTTTGTGCATATATGATTAATAGTTCTAATGAAAACAGCTACATACTGCTATATCTTAAAATTGGACGGAGGAACAAGCTTCAAGAAATTCGGAAATGGGGAAAACACGAACTTTATTAAAATACATAAAAATCCAGGAACAATGAATATCACAAAATATTAAAAACTATTAAGGACCACAAAAAAAACATGTATTTTAATATGAAAGTAGTAAAATTAGGTTTAAAATGACATTTCAATCGTCAAGTGATAGCTTATTGTACGCTGATTAAAAAAATATATGGTTTCCATACAATATTTTTTAAATAAGGGAGATAATTTGTTACTTCCGGTTTGAAAAATGTATCTTTCAATAGTATTTGAATATTTACTTGACATACTTTTATATTAATAAAGTACAAAAAATAGCTACTTCCGGTTTACAGAAGGTCACTTCCGGTGTTTTTTTTAAGGTTAAATGGTTTGATACATATTGTCATAAAAGAGGGACGAAAGATACCAAAGGGACAGTCAAACTCATAAATCCAAAACAAACTGACAACGCCATGGCTAAAAATGAAAAAGACAAACAGAAAAACAATAGTACACATGACACAACATAGAAAACTAAAGAATAAACAACACGAACCCCACCAAAAACTAGGGGTGATCTCAGGTGCTCCGGAAGGGTAAGCAGATCCTGCTCCATATGTGGCACCCGTCGTGTTACTTATGTGATTACAAATCCGGTAAATAGTCTAATTCGGTAGGTCACATTCATGAAAGGGAAGGGGATCGTAGTTACGACGTAAGGAACATATCCGATATCATTTGTGAAACGGTTATTCCATAACGGTCAACCAACTCGTGATGGCGTCCGTAAAATTTACGAAGGGATGATTTCAACTTCACCATTTGGAACTCTTGGTTTAATAGCTTCCTTGTGAGCAGTAACCCTCTATCAAGAAAATCATGATAGGAAATGCAAGCACGGGAATATCGTATCAATTGGGAGATATATACCCCGTATGCAGGTGCTGCTGGAATGTTGCTACTTAGAAATGGAAAGTTCACAATTGGAAAGCTGAAATCATCTCTTTTGTCGTAAAGTTTTGTTTTCAACCGACCCTCATTGTCAATATCTAGATGTAAGTCAAGATATGAAGCCGACTTAACTGTATCTGTAGTATCCTTTATCTCCAATTCGATGGGATAGATGCGTTCCACATAGTCACCAAATTTTGAATTGTTTAGTGAAAGAACGTCATCTATATAGCGGAAAGTAGAGTTAAAGGATATTGCTAACTTCTTATCTTTCTTCCTAAGAAGTTCCTGCATGAAGTCAGCCTCATAATAATAAAGAAACAAGTCGGCAAGTAGAGGGGCACAGTTTGTTCCCATTGGGATGCCGACGGTCTGTTGAAAAACACGTCCTCCGAACGTTACAAATATGTTGTCTCATGACTTTATCATGTATACATATGATGTAAAAGCAAGGTCAAAATCTAGAACGTCAAATTAAGCTATGACCTTGAGATCAATTTCAAAGTCATAAACCAAGGACCTCAAATCAAAAGACCATAGGTCTTATTATAATTGGTTAATGAGTTACATCACCATACGTGTATTTTTAAATACAAAAGGGGAGAAAACTCCCTTTAACGTTCAACATATCCTTGCAATAAAAAAAATTACCTCTTACGATGTCGCAACTGTCAATTTAGTAAAAATAATTTGTCGATATCTTATACAGTTTTTGGAAATAAGTGAAAATAAGCAAAATTCAAAATTTAGAATATGACGTTGACCTTTGACTTTGACCTAATTTTCATTTTTTTTTTGGACCAAAGACCTCAAATCAAAAGAGAAAGAGAAAGACCTAAATATGGAAATGAGCGAAGAGGCAATTTTAAAGGAAGTTATGATATATATGGTAATAATTATCGGGCGAAACGCATGTGCCATCCCTACATCAGATTTGTGATTAAGACTGTTAAAAAACATTGATTTATCCTGATCAAAAAACATAGTTAATATAGTAAATATTGTTTTAAATAATTTTTTGCTGGTGGCTATATGTGCTATCTCTGTCCCCTGGAAGCCACTGCTGATTCATACTCTATTATGCCATAATGAAGTAGGAAAAACTTTTAGTATTCGCCAGAGACAGTTTTAGGAGAAATCATTTATTACAGTTTTCATATCTCTTGCTTTTTCTTGGGTAATTTTACAACTTCAAAGTAATGAAAAACAAGGGACGACTTAACAAATAAACACAACCGACAAAAAGATTCCTTTCACACACAAGAATGTAACAAAAGAAGTGAATTAACTCAAACAAGAATAATGATAAATCAAGTCAGACAATTTTACTTGATACTGACCTATACATGCAAGATGGTGCTTCAAAAGTTTTGAAAGAAAAAGGTCGTTACGGAGATGTTCTCTCTGTTTTGAGGTGTATAGCAGATAAAACTTTGATTGATAACATTGAATTGCCTCTTCTCCGTGATGTAGGAAACTTTTATTCCACAAACTGTATACAGGGATTACGTTATAGTGATGAAACTATTATTTTTTGGGTTACAGTAAAAAAAAAAGTTGTTTAAAGGGAGCAGTTTTTAGACTCAGGGGTTAGAGAAAGATAAAGAGTGCATCAGTTCAAAAAGACTGTCGAATACATTTTGCTGTCCCATCAAATCCCACGTTAGCTTCAGAATCAACTAAATATACTGTTGGACTAGAAAATCCTGAAATTTTAGATACATCATTAGATGCTTTAGCCGAGAAAAAAAATTACACAAAGATATTAAAATTTCAAAAGACGGAAAGAAACTTGCTTTTGGTTTTGGTAAATCAGGGGACGAAAATTTGGGTGGATTAGAGATTTCTCCTACTCTAAAAGAGCGTCGAGAACAATTGGTAAATGAACAAAAAACCATAAGACACACTATAGACCAATTGGGAGGTGAGATATTTCTTTTACCACACCCTTTTTCAAATAAAAAAAACTATTAAACGCGCATATAACATTGAAACTTTGAAAGAAATTAAAATATCAACTTACCACAATAACTGACTCGACAGCTACTTCATTTTCAATATCTTTAACAGGTACACGCATAAATTAAAAGGTTATGCATAGTGTTGTCTGTTATTAACCGAGATATATACATTGTATATAAAGTAAGTGTGTTCTAGATATTAATCTGTCAGTTGCTTCATTTAATTTTGTTTTGCGTTAATGTCATCTCATCGTTTAACTGGACATTGGCGGTTTTTTGCACACAAAATACCCTTGAAATGCTAGAAGACATTTATCATTTTTAGTTACTATCCGATAAAGAAATTACGATTATAAAACAAGAAAAATGCCATCGAGTTACGATTATCATCCTGAATTTGTCTACGGCAATTTCTAAGCGCTTAGACAATTACAGTGCACCTTTACGATTCAAATATGATGTAATGGTATAGAAAAACCTTGCAGCTGAGAAACTATTGACAAAAACATGGTACATTTGAGAAAAATGACTGAAAAGATTTTACCTATGTCTGCCGTCGCCATATTGGGACCGATGAATTCCAGTTACGGTTATCAGTTTAACATTAGTGATAAATGCTTTGAACCAAAAAAACACATATTTAAGTTTTTGTCAATTAATCAATTAGTCAAGTACGAGATCAATATAACTATTTACTATCGTTTTAATAGTCCCTGTGTTTTGTGGCATGCAGTATCGATAAAATAGAAGGCCTTTTAAAATGGCCACTATTTATTCATCTTTTAGTGGGAGATATTATGGACATAATTGTGCAAATCGTGATACAAGCATGAAATTTGGTATAAAGGTTGACTAAATGATATTTATAAAAAATCCGCTGCTGGCCAGAAAAAAAAATAATTTCAAGATGGCCACCACACATTTGGAAATGGCGTCATTACAAATTAGCAATAATTCGTTAATACTTTGAAAGGTGTGTTATATGTCAAATTCAATGTAAGAATTGATAAAAAGTAAATGATTATACATTCTTATGGTTCATCATAACAAATGGACAAATATGGCCGTATTTTCACCTCAAAAACTACTCTGTGTACAGACTTACCTGTGCTGTTTGGAAAGTTTTAAGGCCTAGCATCCACTAGATATATAAAAGTTAAATGCATTTTGTGTTTAAGAAAGATAAAATCTTTCTTGGTTTTTGATGCGCTTTTTTTCCTTTCTGCAGGTGTAAAAATAAAAAAAAACACCTGATTTACTTTGGTAGTGTCCACTCACTGCCCAAGTCAAACTCTTTAACTGTTTAACTCACATAGTTGTAAAGATACCTTTAGAACATACTCACCCCTTCTCGTCCAATGAAAAGTCGTTTTTTTTTCCTCTAATTTTCATAGTAACCATGGTTTTCCATGCACTATGAAATGCTATACATGAATGACTTTTCATTGTCAGTTAATTATGAAAGTGAACTCTTAATAACTGCACTAACGAAGTGTACAATTCCCTGAGGTATTTTCCATGGGAACTGATTTAAAGATGAGAGAGCAAAGATTAAAATAAAACATTTTGAATTTTGCAATTTTTTATGCATTTTCTAACGTTACACATATATAGAATAAACGAAAACAATTTGGGTAAGGATGGAGAATAAATAATACTTATTTAATTTATATACCAGACCATTGACGGATTTTTTTTTCTTCAAGAAAACAATGCCGGACTGCTGATATATAAAGTAAAGAATTTTTTTCAGAGAAACACAAATACATGTTCATGTAAATTTATCAATAAAAAGTAAGCATTTAATGTTGAATGGTCTGAATTTTAATATTTATACAGAGAGTTTTATATTCATAAAAAAAAAGTCAAAGGAGTAGGTTCAGTAAGACCCCTTTTTGGCCCCAAAATATAGCAGTTTTACAAAATTGTTCAAATGTAAACTTTTAGTAATTTATTGGACAGAAGTATGTTTCTGCTACATAAATATGGGCTGTTTTTGACAATACAATGAAAAATATCGGGTACTAGCACAACATAGTCATGCTAAATTACTGAAATCTTCACAATTCTAGCATTTTAGTTGAATTTTAGACGGTTTTCGTGTAAAACGAAAGTGGCCGCATTCGTGTTCATCCTTAATATTAAAATCTAAGTTGTATTTTATGATAATACATAACATATATAAAGGTTGAGGATGAACACGGATGCGGCCACTTTCATTTTTGACAAAAACCATCTGAAAAGTGACATTTTTCGGAATATTTGGTAGATTTTTCATATTTCAGCTTGAATCGGTTCGTTTTTTATGATGAAATCAGTTAAAATCTTTCACAAAAACTAATTGATTCAAATAAAATAGACACTTAAGTGTTTAAAAAGTGGCCAAAATACATTGTACTTCGTCAGATGAACCTGAAATTTGAGGCCAAAATCGATCCTTACCGGACCTTCTCCTTTCAAAAAGGAAATTTATATAACATTGTGTTGATTTTTAAAATAAAAAAATCTCAAGATATAAAAGTATTAAATTTTACCTTAAGCAGAAGAAAAACAATTTATCCATTCGGTCCTCACAAACTATTCTAAGCTTTTTCATTTCATCCATTGAAATGATGATTACCTCTGTTATACATTTTAAATTAGTTCATTATAAAAAGTGAACTCTTATTTAGGTTTGAATATTACAATGGGAAAGGATAATTTTGTACGGTCACTCGAAAGTGTGAATATGTTCTAAATTGGTCAGACAATACTTGGTCATGTTTTATGAAGATTTAAGCCCTCGGCTTCGCCTTGGGGTTAAATCTTCATAAAATATGACCAAGTATTGTCTAACCTATAACTTGTCCATGTCAATTAAGGACAATCAAACAATACAAGCCGGTTTTTACCTGAGGGGAGTATCTCAAAGTTGTACCACAACTTAGTTAATTTTCACACCTAATGCATGAAGGGAAAAAATGCCCAACAAAATCCAAAAGAGATTTTATCTTTCTGAAACACAAAATGCATTTAAATTTTATATATCTACTGGATTCCATACATTAAAACTTTTCCAACTTCACAGGTTAGTCTGTACTTAGAGTAGTTTTTTGGCATGTAAATACAGCCATATGTGTCCGTTTGTTATGATCAACCTTAACCCCCGTCATAGTATGTCAAATACATCTATAATACCTCACCTCGACGTAAGTTTGGCATAACTTTAATTTGTTAAATATTTTGTCTTTATTTTATATCTTGACACGTGTTTTTGTTAAAGACCGTATATCTACTTTCCTTTGTCGTTGTTTAGTTGCTGTCTCACAGTGTACACCAAATATACAATATTTTAGTGATGCATACATGCTCATAAACTAACATGACCTTTTCAATTTTGTTTCAGTAGCGCAAATGGAGCTGAAAATTACTTATGTTAAAGCACAATTTCGTGAAGTTCATGGTAAGCAAATGATTCGATCAGTTACAAATTGGTTAGTTATGCAATATCAATTTTTCGTCTGACATGGTATGAAATGTATCATTAATTTAACTGCCTTTCAGCTCTAGTATATCGTATCGTAGATTAAGGATATTGTGTCCCCGAATTATTTGAATCAACTTAACATGGTCATTTGATCCGCTTTTATTTAATTCATGAGTCTGTATTGCATTGTAAGTATGTTGAATTAATTTTTTTTTATAAAAAATCATTTAACACTGAATACAAATGAATTCAAAAATTCATTTTTTATATAAAAAAGGCCGTTAGTTATCTCGTTTAAATTGTTTTACATTGTCTTATCGGGGCCTTTTATAGCTGACTATGCTGGTATGGGTTTTGCTCATTGTTGAAGGCCGTACGGTGACCTATAGTTGTTAATGTCTGTGTCATTTTGTTCTCTTGTGGACAGTTGTCTCATTGGCAATCATACCACATCTTCTTTTTTATATAAACATTGATATTTCAATAAGAATTTAAGAGATCAAAGTTGTACAACACAAAAAAATCCGAATAGTCTAAGCGAGATTCGAACGTTATCTTCAAAAAATCTTTGATTAGTAGTCATATGCTCTACTGATGGAGCCACGGCGACGCTTGACTATACTGTCTTATTTAGGAGCAATATCAGTACAATTTAGGAATGTCACATTTTTTTCATAAAAAAGTTTTTATTAAATAAGGACACACCAAACCAATTTCATTTTCGAGAGGAAAAGTAGTATAAATTACAACAGTCACAAAAACATAACTTTCTTGGGGTTTGAAATGTCCTTCTGGGGGAATCCCTGTTTTTTCCACCTAAAAACATTCTAAATTTCGCATATTGGACTTTCATCCTTTTTTAGGGTTAAATTAACTATTTATCACACATATCATAAGATATGTAAATCGAGATATTGATCAAAAAGAATTATTATTTTTTTCTTTTTATAGTAAATTCTATTCTGTCGGCACTTTTTGAAATTTGGCCCTTCTGTGAAAAAATTCACGGCAAATTGGCCCTACATCAAGCATCCAATTTGCTTTATAATTAGGATGCATTTATTAGATCTATAATAATATCTTTATATTTCGAGTCCTGGGTGCCTTCAATTATTCTCAATTGAATAGTATTGCTCTCAGCTCTTTATTGAAGCTGTCTCACGGAGCTCATGGTATATATATATATCTTATAGATATTTCCATGTTAAGTGAAACCCTGTGGCATGCAACTTATAAGAAGGTTTCTTATATTTTTCGTGAGAGTAACACACTAGCTTCATTTTGGGACCTACTACAAACGTATATAGAAACTTATGTTGGACTCATAAAAAAAGATTTTACATAAGTCAATCCAAATATTCTACTGGAAAACCTGGTTTTGAAGATTATCTTATTTTCAGAAGTTTTGTGATGCAAACGGGTCTCGTTGCAGTATAGGCTTCAACTTATCTATAAATTTCATTTTGCAGAATACTGTTTATCTCAGTTTGTAATACTGTTTAAAAAATGGTAATGTGGGAAGAAAATGAAGAATCGTAAAGACATTAAAAACTTTCAATCCCCTTATTTGAATCTACTTATACTATTTTACGCCCTTCAAAAGAAAATGATTTGCTTTTACAAATATGTCTTATTTATGATGATTTTCGCATCGTTTTTCAGATTTTTCCCTTAACAGAACTGATACATATAATGTTATCGAACATCTTGAAGTAACAAATTTTTACAACGAATTGAAAGGTTTCATGCTGTATATTTCGGTTCTAAGCTGGTACACGAGATGCTTGTTTGAACATGAAATTCTGTATGGCAGCGGTAAATATCTTAAAATTACTTCATATCGAATACAATATTTTCAGAATTCCTATCTGTTTGACACATTTATTTTGACTCTAACTGTAAACATCACTACAAATTACAAAATAACTCTAGTTTTAATAGTCTTGAATGTTTAAATGAATATTTCAAACGATGTTTATTTCATTTGTTACTTGCTATATGATCACATTATTTAGTTACTTTAATTAATCAAATAACTCATTTTAATTGCTATAGCATTGACCGGATTTCCGTTCATGCTTCAAGAATAATCTTCGTAATCAACAAAAAGTATTGAAAGCCAAACAAATAACATAAAATTGGGAGCATAAAAAGCAGAAGAAACTAAATTAGAACAAACAAATACGTCTTTGTTCAATTCTATCTGAAATATATGGAGTTTAAACCTGATTTTAGCAAAACGACAAATAACTATCAATTGACATGAAGGTGTGTCTGAATTGTAACTGATTCTTCATATTCCCGCTGAATTTAGTTGTAAATTTCTAAATCCAAAACTTCCGATAAACTTATAAAGTAAATATAACTGTGCAATTTCATTGGTCAGATTTTTCTGGTCACTGGTTACTAGTATAAATTAACAGGTAACCAGAGAAATGTGACTAATCAGATTGTACAGTTATTTTGACTACCTAAGTTTACCGGAAGTTTTGCAATTAGGAATTCAATGGTCTGGGAAAAGGTCAATAATTTTCGTCACAAGAGGGAATTCTGTTTGAGGGGGTTTCTCAAGATATGTGAAACATGTTTTATTGTAAAGATAAATCAATTACCGACAGACTGATGTATGTTTATGCATGAGAAATTCAAGGGAAAGTTAAAGATGAATACTTTGTATCAAGTTGTTACTTCGATAACATATAACTTTTACTGCAGGCCTACCTGAAAGTGCACAGCTTGACCCCTTTATAAAACAACATGAAGTCTGGAGTACACCGAGTTTGGAAGTCACAGATACGGAAAGTAAACTATCAATTTAATCTTGTTTACATTATTTTTGAAAATTTTATGTGGAGCAGGATATTCTTACCGTTCCGGAGCTCCTGACATCACCCCAGTTTTTTGTTGGGTTCTTGTTGCTAAGACTTTAGTTTTTTTCTATGTTGTGTTTTGTGTACTATTGTTAATCTGTTTGCATATTTTAACATAACCCAACATTGTAAATACGACGCCTCTGGTGTTATTTATCCCAACTCTCTTTTTAATTAGTGAGCATCTTGGGAGCACGTGCATTTACATATACAATACTACCAGTTTAATTGTCATTTCATTTTTCTACAGCCTTCATATTAGACTTTTTCAACAACACACCGACAAATGACACCTACAGTTTACAGGTAAAATGAAGGGGTTGTCTCAAATACAAAAACGTCTAATTATCATTACGTATATAAATTCCATTTGGCGGTTATATATAGCTACAGAAGGTATATAAAAAAAAAGTAAATAAATGTATTTCTCTATTATATAATATCGATATTACATGTATTTACACGACATTTTACGTAGAATTAATTAAAAAAATTACTGCAATCATTCCGCATCCTGCATGATCAGCTTTCTCTTCATTTTATGATTATGTCGCATGCAAATAACGATACATGTGTATCTGTAAAATTCTGAAAGTTTCCGAGAATTTATGAAGCATAATTATTGAACTATTTGAGCGTCTGTTACATACTTGTAAACACGGTCGAGTTTTTGTTTTACAAACGAGCTTATCTTTACCCGATGTTCATATTCAATTTCGGGAGGGGTGAAAACATATTGATTTTTAAAAGTCGAAGGAAAAGATTACATCGTCATTTTTATCAATGAAATATTACGCCGCTTTAAGATACTTTAGGCTAGTTGAATTTGATGTATTTTCTTCATGAATAGCGGGAATGTAATTGACTTCTCGTTCCAATATTTCACCATTTAAGCAGTACATACACATACCTGCCTATTGAATAAAAAATGAGTTAGTTACTATAGAGCTTTGTCATTGCAAATTATTTTTGGACAGTGATAAGCAGGGGTTGGAATTCGATTGACTTATGTTATCCCTCATTTACATGTAGTTATATAGTCGTCCTCACGATATGATTGGCCCGTATAATTGCCCATGTTCCTTTTATCGTAGAGCACTTCCCCAGTTTTCGAAAATTATCTCAAGGTTTCTTACAAGAAGCGGATATCGCATAGCAATGCATTATGGATTTTTAATGGGGTCCGTGTTTATAAAGTCTCGCTGGTTTTTTTTATGTTACACTGTCATTGCAATATTTTATTTTGTTGTCTACGGGTCAGAAATTGTTTCTGCGTTTGTCTTTTCCTTGACAAAGCTTTGCCGGTTTTATAATCATTTCTATACTAGTAAAAACCCCGTCGCATTCTGTTTGCGCCTGAACCAAATCCTGAAAATGTTTGTAATTTGTACGGCCTTCACACAGCAGAAATTTTAGTTAATGACGTGATATTTTGACATTATGCTCCGTCTTGATATTTGCTTCGATTTTGGTCGATCAGAGATCGCTGTTGTTTTTGGGTTTTTTTTTTCTCTTCTTTTTTTCTCCGGAAAGTTAATCCTCTTCTTTATTTTTTTTTTTTTAAATCCATGTTATTCGGACTTTGGTAGAAAGTTGTATCATTGCCAATCCAAAAACTTTTAAGCAATAAATCCAATACTGAACAATTATATTATTTTCAATTTTTAATTTTGAGACGACCACTCACATCTTACCTGTAGAAGTCGTGCTCAACTGTAGGTTTAGACAATTGTTGAAAAGGTCTATTAATTAACTTTAAGTTCGTTTAACAACTCGTGTAGTTCACCATTTTTCATTGCCATTTTGATTTGATAATATTTGCAAGAGGTCTTAAATTAAATAATTCACAGTGTAACAATTTACTATTGTGAAGCAATTTTGTTCATGTTGTATTCATAGCTGATGAAGATGCAAAGGACACGTTTGAATGCGGAAGATGTAAAGAGAAATTTCAAAGTCTCGACAGTTTCTTTAATCACAAGTTAGAAAAATCTTGTAAAGCAAGAAAAGCTGATAAAAAGAAGAAGGTAATAAACGAAAGATTATTGTCAACTGTGCTTTATTTTTTTTTCAATTTATTTTATTAATCTTTCAATATGTCGCCAATGTATCAAACAGATGTTCAAATTTGTTCGATGTTTCGCCAATTGACATGTGTGTGCAAAAGATTGACATTGTTATTACATTAAATACTTATACGTACAGGTATATCATTTCCAATTTGTTATGCTATCCATAAAAAGCACAACATTAGCGTCGTTCATCTTAAAAGCTAACCAATCATTTCAACAGACTTATTAACAAGAGATTAAGTTACAATATTGTTGTTAAGTGATGTAAGATGGTATCTTAGGTGAATTCCTACGGATTTACTTAAAGGGTCTTTGCATCGGAAGCAGACACACTTATTTTAAACCAGTTGCTGTCATGATACGGGTTGTGTTCTTCGCTGATAATTTCAGGATGCCATGATGCAAAACACCTCACAGGAGGGATTAAGGTAGGTTATCATAAGATGAAGGCATATTTTTTCGATCTGTTTTATCTAGGTCTGGAGCTCCCATGTTAGTTACTATTAGTAGTCCTTTGTTCATTTTTATTGAACATTGTCATTTTGTTCAGATTTAATCTGTTACCTTTTCTAATATCGGTCTCGGACATCTTTTAAGCTGAGTTTGTCTATGTGTTTTTATGCCCCACCTACGATAGTAGAGGTGCATTATGTTTTCTGGTCTGTGCGTTCGTTCGTTCATCCGTCCGTCTGTCCCGCTTCAGGTTAAAGTTTTTGGTCAATGTAGTTTTTGATGAAGCTGAAGTCCAATCAACTTGAAACTTAGTACACATGTTCCTTATGGTATGATATTTCTAATTTTAAAGCCAAATTAGGTTTTTTTCCCAATTTCACGGTCCATTGAACATGGAAAATGTTAGTGCGAGTGGGGCATCCGTGTACTGTGGACACATTCTTGTTTTTTTCCACATTGGATAGGGATAAACCCCTTACTATGGAAAGCCTCAGCTGTCATATATTAGAGATTTACAAAACGTTATGCTGAAGCTTAAAATGTAAAGTTAAGACAGCGTGATGTTGAATTGAGTTATCAAAATGCTAACTCTGAATTACAATATGCTAAGTTGAATCTGCGCAATGTTGACTTGCAATGACAAGTGCTTTAGTCGTGATAGTATAATGATAAGTCACGATGTTTTGTATGATATGCCAAACACACGTAACGTTGAGTTTAAAGTAAATGATGTGAAGTTGACGTTGCATGATGTTAGCTTGCAGATTGATAATGCTCAGTCATCCACTTCGATTGCTATGATAACAAATAAAATGAATAGCTAAAATGTATGGTGCTGACTTGTTATTAATAAATGTTGAGCTTAGATAGTGAGATGTTATCTCATTGTGATATTACGATAGGTCAATCATGCAATCTGTTGATTTAAAACACCATGATGTACAGTTGAAAGTACATGATGATAAGTTGAGATAACACGATGCTACACCACTATATTGGAACGAAAGGCCTACCATACAATGTGTTGACTTAAAACAACACGATGCAACGTTGAAAGTACACGATGTTAAGCTAAGATATCACAATGGTTTATCAGTATAATGTCACGATGGGCTTACCATACAATATGCTCACTCAAAACTACACGACGTACAGTTGAAATTTTGTAATGTTAAGCTAAGATAGCATGATGTTATATCAGTATAATGTCACGATAGGCTTACCTTACGATATGCTCATTTAAAACTACACAACGTACAGTTGAAAGTATGTGATGTTAAGCTATAATAGCATGTTGTTATATCATTTGAATGTCACGATAGGCTTACCATACACTATGCTCATTTAAAACTACACAATGTACAGTTGAAAGTATGTGATGTTGAGCTATGATAGCACGATGTTATATCATAATGATATCACGATAGGCTGGCCATACAATATGATCATTCAAAACTACACGACGTACAGTTGAAAGTACGTGTTGTTGAGCTAAGATAGCACGATGTTATATCATTATGACGTCACGAGAGGCTTATCATACAATGTGATGACTTGAAACAACACGATGTAAATTTGAAGTAGTTTGGTCTTGACTTGAAACAGTAAAATGTTAAGTTATAAAAACAGAACGTAAAGTCAAAATAAAACAATGATAGGTTGACATATACTTGTGCAGAATTGAAGATTATTGGTGTTGACTTCGAATATAGTACAAATGTTAGATCGTTTTTATGTTAAATTGAAAGACAATAATGATGCGTAAAACATTACAGAATTATGTGAATTGAAACTGCAATTCTATGGAAAAGAATGAGGGACAAATTACCAGGATTTTTTCTTTTTCATTTGCAAGTTAATGAATATTAATGAAATTTAACTCAAGAGGCAAACGGATATACAAAGATAGTTTTCCATAAATTCATAAAGCAAAAGAATTACCCATCGCTATATATATTACACTTGAATACAGTTTTGTCGTATGTTTTACATGTTTTCTTTGGAATCTTTTTTTATGTTTTAAACCCAGACTTTTTTTTATGAACAATATTTAAGAAAATATTTATCTATGTTGTGTGTTGATATATACAACATAATGTCATGGCTTTATAAGATTTATGACTGTAAGGGTCAAATTGCTACTCATATAAAATCACATCTATGTAAGAGTTATCAGAGAATTTGTATTTACCACTCCCCTTTTCCGCGAAATGAGTCCTAATCTTAAAAAAACAAAGATTAACTGATATGACAAATACTACGCTAAAACGTAGGACTGACAGGATCAGAGCTATATGAGAATGTGACTCCCCTGGCCTTGTTAGATGTATCTGAAAATTTGAATGTTTTTTTCCCCGAAATAAAACGAAAGAATCTGGACTTAATCAAAACCGATGCGATTACGATTTCCATAGAATGTCAGAGACGGTTTGTTCGCTTGTTCGTTGAAAATTCGGGTAATCAAGTAAAGTATGTCTTGTAACAAAGCAGGGTTTATTCATATTCATATCACATGTTCTCGTCATAATATGCATGTCATAATATTTGCCACTGTACGTAAAACGCACCCTTTCCCCAAAAAATAAAACCACAAAATCTGAACATAATCAAAACCGATGCTTTTTGGATGTCCATAGATTGTCAGAGACGGTTTGTCAACTATATATATATATAGCTAGTGTGTTAAAAATTCGGCTAAGAAAGCATAATATGTCTTGTACAGAGCCAAGATTTATTCATATTCATATCACACTTACACACTCTCGTCCTTATATGCATGTAATATTTGCCACTGTACACTAAACACAAATACATTATCATCAATTCTATTTTTATGAAAAGGAGCCACATCTACCTATATCTATTTTGAGCATGTTTTTAGATTTGACACCCTGTAATTCATGTTTTTTGGAGTTTCTCGAAAATTATAACACATTCCTGCTTTATTTGCAAAATCGCCAAGTGACGGGTGCCACAAACGAAACAGAATCTGCCTACCCTTCTGGAGCACCTGAGACAAACCTTTCTATAGGGTTTCGTGTTGCTCAGTCTTTGGTTTTCTATGTTGCGCTTAATATACTGTTGTTTGGCTTTTAATCGTTTTTCTCTCGTTTATTTCGGCTGATGAGTTTTTGTCATGACATTGTCAGTTTGGTTAAGAGTTTTACTATCCCTTTTGTATATTTCGCCTTATTTTATCCATTTTTGTGTATTTTTATTCAGTTTTTTTCGATTCTCCCCTCCCCCTGAACAGTATAATAGATAGATAATTGAAAACAGAAGCCCTTTTCAACATAGGTGATCTACAAGTAACTCGACGTGACCGACATTGTAAATTTCTTCCTCATTAGAGATATTGCCCTTAGGGTAGATCGGGTGTCTTCTGCCATCTTAGGTTTTCATATAGCACAATAAAATCGGTCTAGATCTAAAAAGATATACAAATTTTGAGAGAGGAATGTTATTCATATGTAGTACTTTTCATCTTGAAGAAAATTATGTGATTTATCTTATTAAAACGACTATTTGTTTTTGAATACAGAACGTTTTTTGCATATTTTTTCCCCAACTTTTCCATATAAGGGGAGATAACTCGGATAACATTATTTTTTTGTCGGTTTTTTTATTTTTTGCCATGGCATTGTCAGTCTGTTTTTATTTTTTGCCATGGCATTGTCAGTCTGTTTTTATTTTTTATCTACAAATTAATCAAAGCAATACAAAAATAATTCATGCACTTTATCAAATTTTACAGATTTTTGATTTTTTTCTTTTTCTTTGAAAACACATATAGATAGAGAGAAGCTGCAAAGAACCAAGAAAATCACCAGGGACAAAAAAATAAGTGACGAAAATCATTAATTGGCTTCTTAATAAGATATAGGGGTCATTGTCAATTAATGACTTTACCAATTAAAAAAAAAAAATTCTCCGAGTGGATATACAGATAAACCTGGGCACTATCTTAGTTGGTGCTGGAAAAATTGTTGACACTGCTGTCAATGATGTTTTTTTTTAGAAAGTTGACGATTTAGACTGGAGGCTCTAGGTCAATTTTCATTAGGTTTCATAGACTTCATGTATGAGCGAAAAGTAATCAACAGAATCTACCATAATTTATGTTTGGGCTGGCCCCATGTAGTAGGATTCTTCCGCCTATCAATTCATCCTTATGGATACATTCGAATTTTATAGATTATTATTCAATTAAAAAATTTCATAACTAGTATATTGTTTGATGGTGTTTTTTTTTTTGGAAGGGGAGGGTCACATTCTGTTTTACAGTTCTACTCTTTAGCGTAACATTTATCAGATCTGTTGGGTTTTAGATTTTAGATTACGTCCATATTATTTTCTTTTTTTTTTGGAGAAAAGGGGGCGGTATTGAATTAAAATTATCTGATAACTCTGACACCGATGTGGTATTATAAGCTTAAACTTTAGTAGATCATTTCCAAGAGCGTTTGAATTTTGTAAGAGGAGATAACACAGATTAAGGCATAAGACTTTGTTTTTCCTGTCAATGATACATATTTTTTTTATCGTGTAAAAGGAATTTATACGAGAGAAAAAATAACTAATCACATGAGGATTATTATAAAAAGTCGTTTAATCTTTACAAAAATTAACAGTTAAAAAGCTTATTATGTAAACGCTGTATGAATAAACAGGAATGTGGGTTATGCATAACTGGAATAGCAATCCAACGAAGAAAAAACATCAAACTATATAGTGAGGGTGACACATTAAACAAAATTCATCAAAGAATTGTCATTAAATTCGAATTCTTAAAAATAACGAAAAACATTAGGTTATGACAATTACCGACGAAGTTCCTGACTTGGAACAGATACACGAAAATATAATTGCCGCAATATTATGTTGTATATATATATCAACACACAACATAGATAAATATTTTCTTAAATATTGTTCATAAAAAAAAAGTCTGGGTTTAAATCATAAAAAAAAAATTCCAAAGAAAACATGTAAAATATACGGCAAAACTGTATTCAAGTGTAATATATAGCGATGGGTAATTCTTTTGCTTTATGAATTTATGGAAAACTTTCTTTGTATATCCTTTTGCCTCTTGAGTTAAATTTCATTAATATTCATCAACTTTTCAAATGAAAAAGAAAAATTCCTGGTAATTTGTCCCTCATTCTTTTCCATAGAATTGCAGTTTCAATTCACATAATTCTGTTATGTTTTACGCATCATTATTGTCTTTCAATTTAACATAAAAACGACCTAACATTTGTACTATATTCGAAGTCAACACCAATAATCTTCAATTCTGCACAAGTATATGTCAACCTATCATTGTTTTATTTTGACTTTACGTTCTGTTTTTATAACTTAACATTTTACTGTTTCAAGTCAAGACCAAACTACTTCAAATTTACATCGTGTTGTTTCAAGTCATCACATTGTATGATAAGCCTCTCGTGACGTCATAATGATATAACATCGTGCTATCTTAGCTCAACAACACGTACTTTCAACTGTACGTCGTGTAGTTTTGAATGATCATATTGTATGGCCAGCCTATCGTGATATCATTATGATATAACATCGTGCTATCATAGCTCAACATCACATACTTTCAACTGTACGTCATGTAGTTTTGAATGCGCGTATTGTATGGCAAGCCTATCGTGATATTATTATGATATAACTTCGTGCTATTATAGCTCAACATCACATACTTTCAACTGTACATTGTGTAGTTTTAAATGAGCATAGTGTATGGTAAGCCTATCGTGGCATTCAAATGATATAACAACATGCTATTATAGCTTAACATCACATACTTTCAACTGTACGTTGTGTAGTTTTAAATGAGCATATCGTGTGGTAAGCCTATCGTGACATTATACTGATATAACATCATGCGATCTTAGCTTAACATTACAAAATTTCAACTGTACGTCGTGTAGTTTTGAGTGAGCATATTGTATGGTAAGCCCATCGTGACATTATACTGATAAACCATCGTGATATCTTAGCTTAACATCGTGTACTTTCAACGTTGCATCGTGTTGTTTTAAGTCAACACATTGTATGGTAGGCCTTTCGTTCCAATATAGTGGTGTAGCATCGTGTTATCTCAACTTATCATCATGCACTTTCAACTGTACATCATGGTGTTTTAAATCCACAGATTGCATGATTGACCTATCGTAATATCACAATGAGATAACATCTCACTATCTCAGCTCAACATTTATTAATAACAAGTCAGCACCATACATTTTAGCTATTCATTTTATTTGTTATCATAGCAATCGAAGTGGATGACTGAGCATTATCAATCTGCAAGCTAACATCATGCAACGTCAACTTCACATCATTTACTTTAAACTCAACGTTACGTGTGTTTGGCATATCATCACAACATCGTGACTTATCATTATACTATTACGACTAAAGCACTTGTCATTGCAAGTCAACATTGCGCAGATTCAACTTAGCATATTGTAGTTCAGAGTTAGCATTTTGATAGCTCAATTCAACACAAGCTGTCTTAACTTTACATTTTAAGCTTCAACATAACGTTTTGTAAATCTCTAATATATGACAGCTGAGGCTTTCCATACCTTATAGTATTAATTTTAGCTATATAAAGTTCATTTGCATGGTCAATCTACTTGAAGTGTAGTAAGTAGGAAGGTGAATCTTCAAATGGATTTGTAAAAACAAATCAGACCATATGTATGATCTTCAGGTTGGTCAGTCTATATTTTGTGTGTTTTCAAGATAAAATACGCTTTTCGGTTGTTTTAATAGACGATTATTCTATGAATTACATTTTTTATTAAAGTTGTTTTTCATAATTTTCAAAATGTTTATTTTATACTTTTATCATATGAAAATTATATCAATAAATCATCGTTATATTTTTACCTCCCTTTTTATTATTTGTTTCAAATAAAAGTGTTTACTTAATTCAGAACAAACAATATATTTTTAGGTATCTTGAAGTTATTAGAAAATAGCGTTTTAAGGAAACAATTTGTCTGTACATAAAAAGTCACAAAAGATACATAAAAACAATGTTTCCTAAAAATGCTATTCCGTAATAACTTAGTCTTCATTTATTGCATAGCAATATAATATTTCCCTCAGAAAGTAACCAAAAGTTAGCGTGCAATAAATTCCAATATTGCACTAGTGCAATAAATCTTTAAAATTCATAACGTTATCAACAACAAAATCTTAGTTTAAACCAATTTTAACTTTCAAGTGTTAAATTGCATATACAATAAAAAAAAAACACTTATTCAGAAAGACATGCATGTCACCGGAACACATACCTCTGTATCTGAACCAACCAGTGTTTTCTCGTACTCCCTCATCCCGCGTGCGAAGAAGAAGGAAGGAAAAACTATAAAGTGTTTTGTTTAACCTATCAGAGGTTCGAACCAATGAACTCCGCAATCGAGGCAAAAACACTACATTGAGACCACAGAGGCGTTGTTAATGTTTCGTAGCGAAATTGTTTAAGATACATTACCATTCATAATGAGTTTAGTAAAAGCAACTATTTGTTCTTTTATTCAGTTTGATTTTTCATTGTAGATGTCACAATTTGATGTTGGTTCTGAAGAACAAACAACTCAATGTAAGATTTTACTAATATTTTCTAGCATCTACCTATCTATTTTATATACTTAATGTTTGTCTTTTGAATTTCAATACTGTAATGAAACCAATATAATAATGATAAGTAACTATATAGTGTTACGACTAAGCATTAGATTGGTATTGATTATCTTTGTATGTGACTCTATAAAACATTTGACCCCAGGTTAACATATGTTACTCCATATACTTTAGTATATACTTCTTTGGTGAAATGTGTATCATAAGTTTTGATGTAAGAGGCAAAATAGTATGGAAGATTTACTTGTTTATATTTTCTGCTGTACACTAAGCAATAAAACGGTTCAAAACATATGTAATCCCTCACATTTGATGTTTTTTTGTTCTACGACTTCTTACTATCTGCAATCATGTCGACAGAAGAAATCATTGAATGCACATATTGAACTTTTGAGGTTGTTGATATATCTTTTTCACACAGATATCCGCTATAGATGCTGAATTTATAAGTACGATCGAATATTAGTAGTTACCTAACGGTAACATCCAACTCATCGCGCTGGTCTTGTAAAAGCTGAATACATAAACGTAAACCAAAAACCAAAAAACCAAAAACATTATTTTTAGCCTGCATATTTATGTAATTGTTGCCGCTGTACATTCAGCACTCATCTATCCATATGTAGGTGTTGGTATTTTGAAATCGTAATTTGAAACAATTAGGAATTAAATTATTCTAAATCCACCTCTGTTTTTAAAGCGAATAAAATGATATTTTTGTATCAACGGATGGTTCCGTATTTGTTACATATGTATTTGCACATTTTTAAGTTATCGTACTACAATCAACTTTGACCAGAGTACAGGTACTAAGCTACGATGGATTTTGCTATTTTGCCGTCAATTTTGGCCATATACCAAGTAGTTCTCAAAAACCAGGACAATGTAAAACGCTAAATTAAGTATAGCATTTACCTACGGAACGCTGGAAACGGAATAATTGAAAGTCAAGTAAATGAAATAACAGAAACAGTGGGCGATGGGGAATCCAAATTCTTCTGAATTATTCATAAAAAACGCTCAGCTAATATTAGAATTTAGAGATTTTTACAAACGTAAATCCACATCTTTGGTGCCGGTTAAGAAAGGTATATAAAAAAACATAGATGCAAAACCTTAGAATTTAAGGATACTGTTGTCTCATGTGTTGTTTAATTTCTAAAAAAAAACGACTGCTTCTATTAATGAATTATTTTGCGATTAAAAATTGTTTGATATATTTTGTGCTTTAAAAAAAGTTGGGGTATACGGTTTCACCTCCGTTCTTTCACCCGTCCGTCCGTCCGTCCGTCTGTCCGTCAGTCCATCCATCCATCCATCCATCCGTTAGTCAGTCCGTCCTTCCAGCCCATGATTTTTTTCATCGCATCTTTCTCAGGAAGCATAAGCATGATTTCCAAGGATAAAAAATCCACAAAAAAGATGGAAGATTATAGTTTTTTTAAAACCATAAGTTTGTATCTCTGCCTCCGGCGACATTTATTTTGGGATAAAAAAAAAAACTTATAAACCAAGAATACTTGATACATCTTCTCCTCTCAGATTTCATTATTCTTATATATTTAAGCTACATGTTGATATGATAACACGACTCGCAGTATTAAAAATTAGATACCTTTATGAATATATTTGAGGTCCTCACAACAGAGTTTGTGTGTTCATTTTATTGAAAACCCTTGACTACAAATATATTTCGTGATTTTCAAGAGTTTTTATTAAAACTTGAACTCAAAGCGAAGGATGTGGTCCAGCGGCATTCTTGTTTGGGAATACAATTATTAGGGAAATCAATGCTTTACAAAAAGAGGCGAAAAATACCAGATTGACATTCAAACTCAAATTCAAAGTCGAAAAAAAACTTGACGACGCAATGGCTTTTTATCCACTGTCTCTTGGATTGAGAGTTGTCTCATTAGCACTCATATCGCATCCTCTTATTTAGAAAACATGTTAAATGGTACTGTGGATTTATTATAGTTCGTTGCTTACAGGTAAACCAGAAAAATAAAATGTTCAAAAAATTACAAATTTAACAAAGTTTTTCTGAAGAATTAAGCAAAACCACGAAAATAAATATCCACGAAAATACAAGTTTTCCGAAATCCACGAAAATGAATGAATCCCCAGTATTAAAAAGAAAAAAATTATTATCCCGTCATTTTGTTATTGTTCTATTATATGGCATTATGTTATTGTTCTATTATATGTCATTATGTTCATGTATGTTATTGTTCTTTTATATGTCATTATGCTATTGTTCTATTATAAATTGAAAAATACTTTGAATGACAAACGACAAAATTATGTTAATTGCGTAGTGGTACATGTATTAACCATATGTGGATTCTTAAAAATTCTAAAGAACTTCTGGACAATTATAAATCTCGGTCTATTTCTGAAATTAATTCTAACATGACTTTCGATTTTTTTTAACCCTGTATACCACCATTCCCCATGTAAAATTAAAAAAATAATAAGAAACATTGAACGACAATATGTCTACCTATGTGACGTTTACATTTTCTGGCGTCAGACACGCAAAGCAATGAATGTGTGTTTTAATTTGATTGATGCTTTTGTGTTTTTTGTAAATGATTGTTTGTTTTGAGTAACACAGTGATGACTGCTGTAACCATATTTTGAATATTTTATCTATTATGTCTGTTTTGTTCACGCATCGTTGTAAATATAACGGAATTCGGTGAGACTCCCGTACAAGTGAGAGGTTTAGCGCTATAAAACCAGGTTCAATCCACCATTTTCTACATTTGAAAATGCCTGTACCAAGTTAGAAATATGACAGTTGTTGTCCATTCGTTTGATGTGTTTTGTCATTTGATTTTGCCATGTGATTAGCGACTTTGCGATCGAATTTTTCTCGAAGTTCAGTATTTTTTGTGATTTTACTTTTGACTTGATATTTGGAAAATTAAAAAATAGATATTGTTACAACTTGACAATCTAACAAATAACAAACCAACACTGAAAAATGCTTCATAAAATTGAATTTACTGAAGAAATGATAAAAGAGTTCCATAGATAAAATGGTATTTATCTGGAAAACATTGAAAACATTGACGAAAAGAGATAATAAGAGAAATAGCAAATTCAAAATTTATGATAAAAAGAATAAAAATATATTCTCGTGTTTCAAAATGACGCTTATTTGTTTTTATCTTGAACGAGGAGAGGTTTAACAATAATATACATAGTTTTGTCTTATTTTGACTTTGACGTAATTTGTCTAATGTATTGTTTTGGTCGATTATCAGTTACCAATTCAGTTTCAAATGAGTAGTTAGTTTCAAATAGAAATAATTTAAATACGTATGCATTTCTGAAAGTAAGGATATTTTTTAACAGATTGTCATTCTTTTTCACTGAAGTGCAGAATAATATTTCAATACAAAAATCTTATTTCTGTTTAACAGATAGATATACAATGAAAACAGATGATGTACACTTAATGAAGGACATAGAAATGATGTTAAAAGAAAATCCGGACAAACTAAAAATTATGAATGGAAGCAAAGACTTCTACGAAAAGGGGAGTTTAGTTATTTGGGGGAAAATGCCTACAACACTCACTAGGAATAGAGAATCAGTCAAAATGTATATGGAAGCGTTTGTTGGCAACATGTTGGAAAAGTGTCCCCATAAGTCAGACAATGAATCAACAGTAACAGTAAAACTAGACGTACTTAAGGAAATTGAAGGTAGGAACACCATACTCATAGTGTTACTTATGTAATTAAAAAAAAACAATTGCTCGGGGAAAGATATTCGTTCAATTATCTCTGTTTCATAAATCTGATTTCTTTATTGTAATTAGTGTGTGTTCATTTATTTTATTCTAAGTGTCTATAATCTGAAAATTTTCATATCGTTACCAAATATCCAAAAGACAATGAAATCCGATGTATTGTTGTGCATGTGCACCAATTTGTAGTAGGTGGGGTCATTCTCTAGAAGTCTAAAAACTCCTCATTTATAACCCCAAAACATGTTTGAATGGCCTGTTCCTAAGTATCAATCATGTGCCGCTTTTGATATTGATGATAAATTTAGATAGTCTTCATTTCTAACATCATAAAATTTAGATTGAAAATGGGGATTATTTCAAAGAACAAGCAACCTGACCGGCCAAAGAGAAGAAAACGGCCGAAGGGGGTGAATGGGTCATCAACGCAGCGAGAATATCCCACATTCGGAGCTGTGCTACAGCTTGTCCCGAAATAAAAATGTGTTCTAGTTTAGTGAAAATGAACGTCATACTGAACTAAAATATATGTAACAGATCTTCTTATGACAGTTGTCTCGGAATTTGTGTACGTTGATGATATTCTGTTGATCCCCTCCAAGTATCATGGGGACGGGAGAGGGGCTCGTTTATGTTTAAAAATATTGGAAAACACATTTAATATTAATTTCTAAAATAATAGTAGTAGGGAGTGTTCAGTTTTAGGCGCATAAAAAAAGGTAGGCACGCTGGCACGGATAAATATGGTCATGCCCCTCCCACCGAAAAAAGGTAGGCACGCTGGCACGGATAAATATGGTCATGCCCCTCCCACCGAAAAAAGGTAGGCACGCTGGCACGGACAAATATGGTCATGCCCCTCCCTCCCTGTCAATCAACAGAAGTCATAACCTTTCGTTTCGATTACACTGTCTATGAAAAAAGGTAGGCACGCTGGCACGGATAAATATGGTCATGCCCCTCCCTCCCTGTCAATCAACAGAAGTCATGACCTTTCGTTTCGATTACACATAAACTTATTTGGATACAACGTGTGATGGACATTCTTCCTAAAACTCGCAATAGAAAACCCCGCCAACCAATCATGAATGTAGGTTTGCAAGATATTTCGTCCAATGAGAAAAACAGTACCGCCCTACACACAAATATCAATCAATCACATATTTAATTAGGAATGTTCACAAAACCTTCACTTCAAAACAAACTTTCTACATGGACGCACGCGATAAAAAGAAGCTGACCAAGAATTTCGTCAGATTAGTTGCCGAAACTCCCGTCGAAACTGTAGCTGATCACCTCAGACAATCTGGTATTCTTACAGACGAATTGTGGGAAGACATCGTATATCAGAATACAGAGAAGAATAAAGTACGACAATTGTTGAGGACAATAATCAGAAGAGGACCGAAAGCTTTCCATAACTTCGTCGACGCTCTCCTATTCAACGACTGTGAGGAATTAGTAGAGTTACTGCAATGCAATTGACCAACGTTGTCGTACAGGCGAATTTGGGGTGTTCGTTCAATCTACGAGATTTGGCCTACAGTTTACCCAACGTCCGTTACGATCCCCGTACATTTTCGGCCCTCATTTGGCAACACCGAAAGATTGGAGGAAACTGTTTGCTATTTTCTAATGGAATCATCAACTGTAACGGGAAATGTCTGTCCATGGATTCAAATCGACTTATATATATTTGAACCTCGAGATTTGAGCGTCATGCCATTATATTAGTTTTTATAACAAAAGTAAATATATGAATAATATGCGTTGCAATTAAAACAAATGATCAAATAAATAATTAAATTATACATAAATGAAAACAAACTTACTTACTTACTTTATCCGAACGTCGCTTGTAGTCATTATATTCCAATCAACAAGAAATGCACGCGTGTACGTCTTGCTGTATCATAAAGCTGGCTTCCTTTTATAATTGAAAAATCACACATATGTTAGAAGACTGACCGATACATATCGCATTAGTCTTATCTTTTGATACATTGATCAGTGTGTGTATGTCTGGGGATTGAATTTCACGTCTTTGTTGATTTATAACAAAGATAACTCGAGTGACTAATTAGATACACAGAACTTTCCTGCTAAATACAATTATTGTTCAATGAAGCCTACTTTTATTTGAGATGCGTGAGTTTCTCATTTATTAAAATCGCAATGTTATGATAAATGACATTTATTATATCCCTGTAAATAATAATTATTTATTGTTATTCTTACACACACACTTTTAAATTCATACCAGATGGACATAAGTGCACAGCGAGATAATTATATCAAATCCTCAAAGGAATCACTTTCATCATCAATATTATTTTACAATAAATTATCTATCAAATTTAAAAGTTCACGGAAAAATGGTCACAGTCTCGTGTAATTTCCATTACGTTTTAGAACGTTTTCATTTCACCCAGTGGTCGTTTCTAATCGCTTTCATTTACCAAGAATGTGTTTTAGTCGTTCAAAAAATGGAACTACACTACTGGCTTAGACAAAAAAAAAAACAAAAAAAAAACGACTGTATACAAACAGA
Organism: Mytilus edulis; assembly: GCA_019925275.1. NCBI lineage: Eukaryota > Metazoa > Mollusca > Bivalvia > Mytilida > Mytilidae > Mytilus > Mytilus edulis. Next base: position 75,883,499 of record CM034357.1, read on the forward strand.
ACATTTAAAATGGGAACCCAATTATCTCTTCGCTACCACATCAAATTCCCGATTTTGACATCTGTCAGTGTTGTTAAGCCAATCAAACCACACATCATCACGTGATCAAATACCCTTTATAAACAGCGTTGGAATCCAACGTTCACAGAGTCTTCATAAACTATCGAGATGGAAACAACACAAACCATAACTGAGGGTAAAGAGATTCGAATGACGATTGATATATACTTGTTCTTATATGCTAGAAAAGTGGTAGAAGAAGTCAGACTTTTAACCAGAAAACATTGTTTTGGATGTAGAAACAATCATCCCAGTCAGAGAAATCATTCCTGTCTCATGATGTCCGAGTTAGAACAACTGAATATATACTTCGACGATGCCTTGGAAAATGTTGATTGCGAAGAACTCTTAGAATTGTGGAAAAGGGACACTAAACTTACAGACATATCATTGGAGTTGAAAAATACATTTATAAACCTTTTACAAAACTGTGAATGGCGAGAAAATAATTTACCAGACAAAGATGGATTCTATGAAATGACAAAGAAAATAATCCAACTTGGTGACCGCTTTACAAATTAACATTGCTAATTATTTATGGATTAATAATATATAGATGATGTTTCTGGGTATTTTTTTTTTTTTTTTTCAATTTGTAACTAATGTTAATAAATATTTAGTGTCTAATTTGCTTTCATTCATTTCCTATTATTTATTGTAGACTGGAAAGTCGAGAACTATTTTTCGTTATGACAAGGAAGGGAGGGGAGATAACGACGAAAAGTAGTTTTCGACTTTCCATCAGGCCAGATGCACGACAATATGAAACATACACAATATACATTTTATTATACACAATATACATTTATTGTTGACAAAAAAAAAATCTTTGCATGGTGTTATGTGGTTTTAATCGAACTTCGGTACTCATTCGAGACATATGAAATGTATGGTTACTTGTATAAAAAAAAACATGGTCATGCGGTGGCGGCGGCGGCGGTGGCGGCGGCGGCGGCGGCGATGTTTATAAGAGGAAGAGGATCGAATGCTTAATCAAAACCATGGACGAGTTTTACTTATTCGTCAATAGTGGAGACTCGCTCCAACTTTTTCCCCAGAATAGGGGAGGACAGTTCAGAATACGTTTACCTAGATCACACTTAATGAAAGGAACGTGGGAGTGTGCTCTGTTGGAGATGACCTTTGTACCGGCTTTTGAAACGTCTACGCAGAGGATGTACGTGTGTTGCGATCTGGTAAGGGATGAATCTTACGTCAGAGACACTTACCTGCCACTGCTTCAATCCGTAGCCATCAGAAAAGAAGAGACCACGGAGATAATTTTCGAGAGACCGCTCTACCTCGCGTCGAGGGGAGGCGAGATGGAAATATTGGAAATCACATTGAGAGACGATCGACTTCGCGTGTGCCGTTGCAAAGATGATCACGTGTTCTGCTTGCTTCATTTCCGACAAAAGTTATAAGAGGGAAAGTTCCACCCTTGAAGTGAGGATGGAGTGTCCTAGCTGTCAAAGAATGTTTTCGAGAAGAGACGTCATGTTGAGGCATCATCGAAATAAGCATGGTACTGGCGTACCACCACCGCCGCCGCCGCCACCGCAAAATGCGACGCAAGAAAGTTTTCGTTTTCAACACCCGTTCACCATGATCGTCTCCGGTCCGACCTCCTGCGGCAAGACGTTTTTCGTGAAGGAAGCATTGCGAAGATCCACGTGCAACCCGGTACCGGAGAGGATCGTCTGGCTGTACCGACGATGGCAACCCCTCTACGACGAGATTCGAAAGACGGTGGTGCCCACCGTGGAATTCGTTCGCGGTATCCCGACCGAGTTGGAAGCCGATCACTTCTTCGATGCACGGACCAGAAACTTACTCGTGCTGGACGACCTGATGTCGACCTCGGCCAAAGACCGTCGCATCAACGACTTGTTCACGGAAGGATCGCATCATCGTAACCTGTCGGTGGTAGCTGTGAATCAGAACCTGTATTTCGGGAAGGATCCGACTCAGAGGAGAAACTGTCACTACCTGGTCCTCTTCGACAATCCAGTCGATCGCCAGCCCGTCGCCACGCTAGGTAGACAGATGTATCCGAGTCAGAGACACCACTTGATGCAAACGTTCCGAGAGGCCACGAGGAGACCCTTCGGATACCTTCTGGTGGATCTGAAGGCTGCTACACCCGAACACTTGAGATTACGTAGCGACGTCTTGGGCGGAGGCGAGGACGACGCCGAAGCCGAGGACGAAGACGTCGATTCCACCGGAAGCGAATCGAACACCATGGAATTCGGAGAAGAAGACGTCGGAAGCGAATCGGACCTGATGGCTTGCCGCGCATGCGGACTGGTATTTGCGCACGCCCGGGGACTCGAGATCCATCAAGAGAGGGACTGTGGCGACGAACCATCCGCCAAACGATGCAGAACGGAAGACGACGGCGTGGAGGGAACCTACGGATACGAACTGGAGTGTTATCTCGAAGACCTGCCGGCGACCGTGTGCTGTGCCGATGCACTGCCGGATGAAGTCTCGAACAGGCCCCGCAGTTTCGTCGTCAACACGGACGACTGCGACGGCAAGGGCATTCACTGGTTGGCGTTCCACTTCCCGCGAGAGGGACCCGTCGAATTCTTCGATTCGTTCGGACGTTCTCCGGAGTATTACCATCGTCGCTTCATGAACGTGCTCATCGCCAATGGACCTCAATACAGATTCAGTACGACTCAAGTGCAACCGGGATCATCCGATACGTGCGGAATCTATTGTGTACATTTCGTGAAGATGAGATATAGAAACATTAGCATGGAAGACATTGTGAAAGATTTTTCGTCTAGAGACTTGATGAGTAACGACGACAAACTGCTTGCATTGTACGAATGAATGTAATAAATATATATGAAACTGACATCTGCGTTGGTATTTTTTCTATTTGCCCCGAACACGATACGATTAATCGGTGATTGATGTTCACATCATGAAGAGTTGCTTCCCTTTTTTGTATCAGAGTTCCTCGATGCGATCACGTGACCTTGCCTCGTTGAATTGTCACTCCACGAGAGATATATATACAGAGTTGCTTCCCTTGTTTTGTACCAGAGTTAACGTTCCTCGATACGATCACGTGACCTGTTGTCCATATAGTGAATGTATAGATTTTTCACAGATCGTTATGACCAAATAAGTTTATGTGTAATCGAAACGAAAGGTCATGACTTCTGTTGATTGATAGGGAGGGAGGGGCATGACCATATTTATCCGTGCCAGCGTGCCTACCTTTTTTCGGTGGGAGGGGCATGACCATATTTATCCGTGCCAGCGTGCCTACCTTTTTTCGGTGGGAGGGGCATGACCATATTTATCCGTGCCAGCGTGCCTACCTTTTTTCATGCGCCTAAAACTGAACACTCCCTACTACTAATAATATTATATCGAAGCCAATATACTTTATGAATATGTAACATGGCATTTTTTAATGTTGCATCTGTCTTTGGAATTTTGGAAATGGTCACCAATACCATGGAAACAGCAAACATTTTTTTTTTTTAGATCGCCCTTCTTGAAATTTTACAAACATGTAGTATATGTAGATGCGCTGTTTCAATTTTAAATTTTCAAAATGACAGCCGGGCTGCGTACAATATCGTAGCAGCTACGTAGTGCTACGTTGATTTTGACTATTGAACTTGTAGCTATAGACTATTTGCTCCATAGATATTGATATTTAACTCAACCCTGTTTACCTGGCAATAGTGTGACGAAGATTTCATTCGCTGTTGCACACAATTGCAAATCGAACGTCACTGATGAGTCATTAATTTGTAGACGAAACGCGCGTCTGGCGGAAATACAAAATTTAATCCTGGTATCATGATGCGTTTATTGTTAAACAATTAGGTGTAATAATTCACATCCATTTTTAATGTTAACATACGACGAAAGTACAATTACCTTGAACTTAGTAGGTGAAAATTTATTTTGTATTTCATTTCAGAACAATTGTTTTGAGTCATACACATATATCGTGGATGTTTCAAGGCACCTTTCTTTTTCATGGCCCCGCTACAAAGTGATCGGGTCATAAAGTTTTACCCTTAACCGTAATTTCGTCATTCTACAATTCTGCAATGAACAGTTTTATTGATTATTTTCCAAACGCCTCGCATATTTAGCTGATTTTTACTATGCGTTTCTACTCTTCAAGGGTGACTGGGGAATAGAAATATGGTCACTTGGTCTTCTCTCGACCGGCAGTAAAACGCTTGCTGAAGTGGGGCGTCCGTTTGGCTGTGCGGGATGTATTAAGTTCGCAGTCACGTCCGGTCAGAATGGGGACGTTAAATCCGATGTCTTGTGTAAAGAGAGTGCCACGCTCTTTGCACATTAAGAACCCTTGCAACAACTCTTTGAGGGGTCCGTAGGTGGCCTGTTGCAAGGCAAAATTTCTGTCCCTATCCAATATACCCTCCATTTACCAGTGGCAGTCTAAATTTCCCCGACCATCATCCTAAATGACCTCTATTATGACAAGACCTACCTATTGTATTTATTGTGAACTTGTTCTCGTCTTGAATATGCATGAAATATTTGCCACTGGACGTTAAGCAACCAACAATCAATCAATCTATGCGTTTCTACTATGATGAGTTGTTGATGACTGAGTTTATGTTTTCTTCTGCCCCGCGGGTTTTTGTTAAATTACGGGCCTCAGATTTCAACTCTTGAAAATTGCTTCAAACTTTTTTGGCAAGTGGGGCCATTCGTGTAGTTCCAACATATTTAGTTGTATTTGGTGTTCCTATAAAGCATTTTGGAAACTGCATTGAAAATTATTAAGCATGTTAACAGGGAACAGCAGTGAAAAGTAACGTCGCTTTCCTATGCACTGACATTTTGATTGACAAGTTTTGCTGTAATTAAAGGCAAAAGTAGTATACCGCTGATAAAAATTCAAAAATTAGTTTAGAAAGTTACAAATTAAAACCGCAGGAAGCACATCAACTACAAGAGAAAAACGATATGATATATTATTTCGAATAATACTGACTAAATTTAAATGTAGAAATCCATACAGATTCAATTTAATGATTGATTGATTGTTTTTTGTTGGTTTTTATTTTGCTCAACCATGTTAACGTCCATTGGCAATTATAACATGCATGATTCTGAAGAAATTTTTTAATTTTATTTTAGAGAATAATGTTCACATTAATTAAAGTGCGTTGCATTATGGCTGGATATTTAATATATTATGATAGGTCCGGATTCTCAAACGAAATACAAATAATGGATAACAAAGTTAAAGAACAAATTATAGTTTTTTCACAGTAATTTGAAGTGTCTTATGTTTATCATATTGGATAGAAAAGGAAGGATAGGGGATATCCAACCATGGCACAAAATCATTTTGGTCTGTCGAGAAACACAATGCTTGGAATAACAATTCAACAAGCTCAGACAATCAAATATACACTGACACAATATATTAGAGTACGTTTAAAAACTGTATTTACTTTCATTAGGATGTGAAGACGATGACGAAGACGTACTTTGCTGCGGGAGGTGTAACACATTATTCAATAGAATAGAAGAATTCAGTTCACATAAAAAGGAATGTAACAAGAAGGCGAGAAATTTAAAAACCTCCAGAGAAACTGTTAAGCTCTCAGATGAGGTAAGTTCTTCAGCTGAGAGTTACGTTAAATTTGTGTAGTAAGAAATGTTTAAGTAACACTTTATCAAGTTCTGCCTTTTTACACATTCGCAGTTTTAATGATTCGCCCCAATCTGTTTAGTGAAGTTATTGCAAACAGTTCTTATAGTTAAGGCTACACCATCATGATATAATTATCACAACAATATTAAAATGCAAATTTGCGAAAGTACCTTTTTATTCTTCCAATCTGCATTCAATTTCATCTTCATGTCTCATTTGTCATGTACTGTATCATAAGGTCCTTGATCAAAAGCAAACCATTGCATTATACATATGCTGAGGTTTCAACTCCCTCGTGCGAATATGGCTTTTTAGGCAGTTAAGCTGCCTTATGCGAGCGCCCTAGATTTGTTTTCTACCCAATAAAAGAGGGACGAAAGATACCAAAGGGACAGTCAAACTCATAAGTCTAAAACAAACTGACAACGCCATAGCTAAAAATGAAAAATACAAACAGAAAAACAAAAGTACACAACATAGAAAACTAAAGAATAAACAACACGAACCCCACCAAAAACTAGGGGTGATCTCAGGTGCTCCGGAAGGGTAAGCAGATCCTGCTCCACATGTGGCACCCGTCGTATGTGATTACAAATCCGGTAAATAGTCTAATTCGGTAGGTCACATTCATGAAAAGGAAGGGGATTGTAGTTACGACGTAAGGAACATATCCGATATCATTTGTGAAATGGTTATTCCATAACGGTCAACCAACTCGTGATGGCGTCCGTAAAATTTACGAAGGGATGATTTCAACTTCACCATTTGGAACTCTTGGTTTAATAGCTTCCTTGTGAGCAGTAACCCTCTATCAAGAAAATCATGACAGGAAATGCAAGCACGGGAATATCGTATCAATTGGGAGATATATATATCAATAAATGCTGAAATATGTGCCATTATTATCTAGCTGGATGTTATGTTATTTTATTTATAACTAATTGGACAGTTTTTTCATACTTTAAATTCTTGATTACAAAAAATATGACCAGAAAAACCTTAAATGATCGTCGATTTATCCAAAAGTTTTGAAGTTGTGTAACAGGGTCGGTTCTTGGGTAAAGATATAACAAACTCTGTTTAGGGTTCGGATGATTTATTATACCAGTAGTATAAAAATAAACTCTGAAATAACAATATTATAATTATAAATAACGGATCTATTATAAAACTCAAGTACCCTAAGTTATACATTATCCCATATATTTATGGTAAAATACAATGCACTTTAATACTGTGTACTATACTGCGAATACATATAATAGACATTCAGTGAGATGATGTTACGTGTACTTTTAAATCTCATTGTTATACACTACACAAGAATGTAACCCTTGATCGTAAATAATATACTATATAGTGTTTACTGTTTTACTATGTGTACGGTACAAAACTAAAGTTAAAACTGCGAACATAACATTAAACTGATCGGAACATAATATATTGTTTGTTCTTTACATACAATTACATTACAACAATAATTAAAATGTAGATACTATTCTCATAAAGACTAATTAAGCCAATATATTAAATATGCTTAAAACCGCATATTTAAAGGGAAATAATCCATAACGTCTTGTTTACAACATTACATAGTTAAAAATAGATTGACTCTTACCACTTGTGGAGTGAGTTCTTACTGGCAAGGACAAGGCACAGTTCACAATGTATACTCTGTATATAATTACATCAATGGAGTCCTAAAACCAAAATGCAATCATAAACATTCGGACTCATAAAATATTAAAATATACGATATGACTAAATAACTCCAGTTCATTTATAGTTATACTTCTATCATTACAATGTATAATATAAGTGTACTAATAAATATCCACTTTAACACTTTTCCTTATTTTGTCTAATATGCCGCCATTTATGAAATATAAATTATCTGTATCAATAATCAAATAGCTAAGCAAATATATTGTTCTATCGTGACAAATTAACGGTAGATAATAAAATACATGTAGCACGAAGCTAAATAAAAGATTCTCGGGTACATCTATCATACTTATGTAATAAACAAACTTTACAAGGAGAACGCAATCATATAATACAAACTTTGCTAAATTTGTCATTTACATGTGCAAATATTTATAATATAATAAAGAAGTTAACTTACATCAATAATTATGTAATATGTTGTGTCCACAATGAATGAAAACATAACAGGTAATAATTCGGGACACACAATATCGTGCGACTGCAATTTTCAAATTCCCGTTCAAATCTACCTGGTCAATACAAAATATAAATTGACCGCGAAATCACAATGACCAATCAGATACGTAATTTAAAGTAAGAACCTTTTGAATATTCATGAACTAAATATAAAAAGTAAAGTGTAGATTTGATTTAAATAATAATATTCCTTTATCAAAATTCAAGTTAAACGTTTATAATAAATACAATTAATTACAGAACTTTAAAGATATTTTTACTATTATTTTATAGGCTAAAAATGACACTACTACATTCTCCCCTCTGTTGAAGAAAATGACTTCCATGTCATTGTGTCTTTCTCCCCTCTTATGACCTTGTCGTCCTCGTCAAGCTGTTTACATTTCAACTGTTCTCAATAATCTTGATGATAGCCCTCGATAGTTCAATCTCTAGACCTCTAAAACGTCCTGTTTCTGCCTGACTTTCTAACCAATGTACTTTAGCTAACCAATCTGGTTTAGTTGTAGCCTGCTTTGCTGTAGTTACATAATCTTGCAGGTACTTCGGTGGTTTTCGATTTCTCTGAGGTCTAGCAAGTGTGGTAGGTTCTGGTATGTGACGTGGTGGTGTAGGTAAGTATCTACGTCTTCTTTCCCTAACTGGTTGTACTCTTGTAGTTTCATCATGTGTGGGTTCATCTGCCATTTCATCTAGAGATGGATCCTCCGTCAACGCACTGCCATTATCTGATTCTAAAGTGTCATCTTCAATATTCTGACCAGTCGCTGCAGGTTCAACATCCTCTGTTCCAGGGTTAAGTTCTTCAGCATTTACTATATCTGAAGGTAAAGCGTCCTCTACTAAAGCATTAACCTGGCTACTACCAACGGCAACAAGATCGTCACCCGTGTCGCTGATAGTTACATCATCTACCCTAGGTCTTTCCACCATATCTACTTCACTGTCAATGTTGTTAGGTGTACTCCTCCCTGTCTCTATTATCCAATACCCCTGCTCCGACTCCTCATCTGATTCCGATGCAGACATCTTTTCAATGCTGTTCCCAACAGACTTCGTCGGTGGTCGTCCAGACCTCAGCGGTTTACGCCTCTGTCTAGGTGCAGGAGCTATCTCAGACTCAACAGTCTTTGGCAGAAATCCAATTGGAAGTAGAAGATTGCGGTGAAGTGTCTTCTTCCTTCCAGTTCCGTTTTCTTTCTTGACCTCATACACAGGTATCTCTTTGTTAGGCTGATTAACAATCTGGTATGGATCTTCTTCCCACTTGTCAGCTAGCTTATGTTTCCCGTCGAAGGCCAAGATCTTTACTAGGACTCTATCGCCGGTTTGTAAGATGGCTGATCTAGCTTTCTTGTTATAGTTGTGTTTTTGTCTATCTTTCCCTATTCTCGAGTGTTTTGTTGCCAACTCGTATGCCTCTTTCAATCTTTTCTGTATAGTTTCAATGTACTTCGTAACTGGTTGCTTCTGTTCATTACCAGGAAGGTTGAAGGCGATGTCAATCGGTAATCTTGGTTCTCTACATAACATAAGGAAGTACGGCGAGTATCTGGTAGTTGTCTGTCTGGTGCAGTTGTAAGCATGTACCAATCCAGCAATGTGTGCTTTCCAATCTTTCTTCTGTGTTGTTTCCAGTGTACCTAACATACTCAGTAATGTTCGATTGAAACGCTCTGTAGTTCCGTTGCCCATAGGATGGTAAGGTGTAGTACGTGATTTCTGCATGCCTGTGATGTTACATAGTTCTTTAATGATGTTCGATTCAAAATTGGCACCTTGGTCACTGTGAATACGTTCTGGCAATCCGTAATGTACTACAAAGTGGTTGAAAAATGCTTCGGCAGTAGTTTTTGCTGTTTGGTTCTTCGTTGGAATTGCCAAGGCATACCGGGTAAAGTGATCGGTAATGACAAGAACATTTTCAAAACCTCCTTTGGATCTTTCCAGTGACAAATAGTCCATGCATACTAGTTCAAGTGGTTGGTATGTTTCAATGCTAACTAGTGGTGCCCTTTCATTAGTTGGTGTTTTCCTCCTTATACATCTGTTGCATTGTGTAATCCACTGATCTACATCTCTTGTCATCCCATACCATACAAATCTATCTCTGATAAGTGACAGTGTCTTATCTCGCCCTTGATGGCCCATGTCATCTTGAAGTGCTTTCATTACTTTCGGAAGGCAAGTTTCTGGTAAAACAAGTTGCTTAACTGTTGTGCCATCAAGTATAGCTTCTCTGAATAGAATTCCATCTTTAAGTTGTAATTTGTCGAAGTTATTGATGAACCATGTATTCTCTGGTGATCGTTCAAGTTGTTCCTTAGTTGGCTTGCGGTGTTCGGATACCCAATAAATCCATTCTTTAATTCTGTAATCGCTCTTTTGTTCTGATTTGATGTCAACCAAGTGCTGTGCTGGTAACGATGTATCATCAACAGTTGCAAGAGTATTCATCGACAAAGTATCGACGAAAGGTTGAGCATGCTGAAGATTGCAGATGGCTTTGACAGAAGTTGCATCTAAGTTGGATGGTGAACGTCCAAGTAACTCGGGCAATCTTGATAAAGAATCAGCATCGGCATTCTTGGAACCTGGTCTGTACATGATGTTAAAGTTGTACGATGCTAATGCTGCAATCCAACGGTGTCCAGTTGCATCTAGTTTGGCTGATGTTAGCACGTATGTAAGAGGATTATTGTCTGTCAAGACTGTAAAGGTGTTTCCATATAAGTAGTCGTGGAATTTCTCGGTGACAGCCCATTTTAATGCCAAAAATTCTAACTTGTGTACTGGGTAATTTCGCTCGGTCTTACTGAGTCCTCTACTGGCGTAAGCTATTACACGCTTCTTGTTTTCCTGTTCTTGGTATAATACAGCTCCTAAGCCTTGCATGGATGCATCAGTATGTAACTCAAACTGTTTGTTGTATCGTGGAAATCCAAGTATAGGTGGTGAAGCTAGTGCTGTTTTAAGTGTTTGGAAAGCTTGTTCTTGAAGATCTCCCCATATCCATGATTGACTGTTTGGATCTCGAGGTTTTGGTTTGCGTTTCTTTGACGAGCTTTTCGGTGGAGGCATTAAGTCGGTGAGTGGTCGTGCTATTTTCGAAAAATCTTTAACGAACTTTCTGTAGTATCCTACAAATCCAAGGAAACGACGGACTTCTTCTGGTGTTGTCGGACGTGGCCAGTTGGTTACCTTGTCTATCTTTGCTGGATCTGGTTGTATTCCATCTTTGGAGACGATGTGACCTATATATTTAACTTTCTCTTGAAGGAATGAGCATTTCTTTGGTGATAATTTAAGGTTGCTTTCTCTTAATCTCTGTAATACCTTCTCTAATCTTACTAGATGTTCCTCATACGTATCGGAGAATATAATAAGATCGTCCAGATAGATAAAGCAGATATCAAGATGTAGGTCTCCTAGTATCTCTTCCATTAGTCTCTGATACGTTGCTGGACTGTTGACTAATCCAAACGGCAAGCGGTTAAATTCGTAAAAGCCTAGTGGGCCGACAGTGAAAGCTGTTCTCTGCTTATGGGACTCTTCTACTTCTACCTGATGGTACCCGCTCTTCATATCCAGTACAGTATATAGCGTATTACCTCCAAGAGCGTCTAGTATCTCCTCGCTGCGTGGCAAAGCGTAGGAATCCTTCACGGACCTTTGAATCAGTTGTCTGTAATCAATACACATTCTGAGTTTCCCATCCTTCTTTCGACAAAGTACCACATTAGATGACCAAGGTGAGTGTGAACGTCGTATTATTCCAGCTGTAAGTAGTTGTTGTAGATGTGTACGAACTTCATCAAACATGGCTGGTGGTATACGCCTATGTCTCTGCTTGAACGGTGTATCATCAGTAAGATCAATTCTATGACGAACTGCATCTGTATGACCAATGTCGGTGTCTGACATACTAAAAACATCTCTATACTGTCTAAGTAGTTGTTTACCTTTCTCTAACTGTTCTTCACTGAGTACGTCTGTTGGTAAGTGAACGTCATTCAAAACATCATAAGTTGTATCATCTGGTGTATCTATATCAGCAATGGAGACGGGTTGCAGCTCACAAAGGATAGCGTTCGGTGAAACTGTTATGGTTCTCGTTGTAACATTACTGATATGTACAGGTATTAATCTGTTGTCTCTGTATTGGTAGTTGACAAGAGTTGGAGCTATGTCTAAGTCTTCAGGTACTGCTGCCTTGTGTGTTGGTTGAAGTATTCCACATACAGGATGGTACGGCAACTCATGGTCCATATAGCCTTGAAGCATAACATCTTTATTCGGTGGAATGCGAACAGTCTTTCCCTCTGCGCATTTAATCAATGCTAACCTGTTGTTTCTCTTGTTGAGTTCTTTCTCTCTGAGTAAAAGGCATCGAAACGTCATATACCATGGTGTAATCAAGTTGGCGTTTTGCAAAAACCGATGACCAAAACGTTGTTTCACATCATCCATAGCTCTATGCAATACGTTGGTACCGAGTAGCAAAGGTACAGCCTTGTTGTAGTTGCTATCAGGAACTACCAGTAGTAAGCAAGGTTGTGGTAAATCTGATGGTGATGCTCCAGGTAATTCTAAATCGACAGTGATGTAACCATGATACGGTAAGTCCTCTCCATCAGCACATTCAATGTGTAAAATACGGTTAAATGTCTGTATAGTATGATCAGGTAAGTATTGTCGATGAAATGACTCGCTGACAGTGCTAACTGTGGAACCTGTGTCTAATAAAGCTGTAGCTGGAATACCATGTATCTTAACAGTGACTTCGTTGGTGTTACCTATTAGTTGGTCAGTGATATCTTGTGTTGACTGTTGCTGTTGGTATGCATAAGTTCTATCTTCAGCGTTGATCTGCTGGAAGGTATAGGCTTGTCGTGAATGGTCTAATCGTATTCGGCAACCAATGGCTATGTGATCAAGTCCTCCGCATCGATAACATACGATAGGATCTTTTGGAATAGGAGTTGAAGTAGGTGAGTAGTGTTGATTGGCTTGGTTGTCAAAATCGTTGTCCCAGTAGGGTCGTTGTCTACGTCTACGACGATGGCGTTTCTTCTTTGGACCATACTGTTCCATGACTAATTGGAAGAATGTAGTAGCCCCTTACTTAATAAATGCCAACAACAAAACCGAAAGTGAAAAACAAAATACTTTCAATCCCAAAAGCCTATGTCTATCAAAGGTGTTTCAAAACAAAAATTATGTTATACAACTATAAACTACACAACCACCACACTAGAGTATCAAAATTACATTAAATCAAAATGGTAAATTTTAATCAATAACTAATACTCAATTCTACAATTACTAAAATACACACAAATTATATCAAATACACATGAGTGTGCTTTAATAAATAAGTACTACCAAATATTAAAATGATTGAGCATCATATGCAAATGAGTACACCTCAATCAAATTATATTTGTAAGTGAATAAATTAAAATAATTCAACAGTCACTTATTTCAAATCTATTCAATCAAACTATAGATTTTTCAAACTCTGTCTAAGTTCAACACAGAGTAAAGGTACTATATACTATAACTGTATACGATAGTGTTGCTTTCTGTATAAAATGTACTTTTAATGTGTAAAAATATAAGTCAATAAATTCTACAAGTACATCTGCACTCTCCTTTAAATGTAAACAATCAATCACCAAGTGATGCTAATGTCCAATGAACAAAAAAATTAAAAAAAATTCAATGTTCGAATGTAAGATGTTTAAGTGTGAAAGGTCAGTATGTAGGACGTTAACAAAAAAATTTCAAAGTCCAAAAGTGTATGAATGAATGAACAATGTCAATGTGTAAAAATGTTTAAGTGTAACTAAGTTCAAGTTGAACTGTGGAATACCAATAACACTACATGTATGTATGTATGTATAATATGCTATCTATCAATGTATGTTGCTGTAATAAGTGTTGATGTTGCAATACGATAGAGTAATCGACCAATGTATGCTATCTAATTAAAGTCTTCTTTATGTAAACAAATTAATGTATGTGTAAAATGTTTTTTTTTCAAAGTGTGTAAACTTTACAGTTTTTATACCGTATAAGTTGTGTTTTAACGTTTTATATAAAAGACACTCGGATTTTATGTGTAAATAGAAAGAGTTTTCTTTTACTGTGTATTATACTGGTGGATATTAACTTTTAAAATATATATAACATACATATATTTTAATGTGTAAATAAAACTTTTACTTGGAGATAATCCTTGGTGTTCCTTATAAAGGAAGCTAATACGGAGAGAAGAAGAAGAAGTGTAAGCAAACTATTTCAGTATACAATTATAATATATATATAAGTAAAAAGCCTACCTTATAAAGCTAAGTTACTTTTCCAATTCCAATCACAATAATAAGAATTAATTTAAACAACAAATGTTCTATTTTCAATTAAGAAAATCAAAAAGTCTAAGTTACTAAAAGTAACTTCCGGTTTCACAAATCTTCATAACTGGAACACGGTATAAAATGTTAATGTAAATAAACACATGTGGACATCAACGGATGTAAACACTGGCACTTGCATCTCCGGACATCTGCGCATTGTTGGTAAACAAACATCACGTGGTCTCGTCTGTCGTCTGCTTCGGTGGTCACACACACAAACTGGTACCCTAATTCGACTGTGCCATCAATCCATTAAACTACGTTGGGCGCCATTTTGTAACAGGGTCGGTTCTTGGGTAAAGATATAACAAACTCTGTTTAGGGTTCGGATGATTTATTATACCAGTAGTATAAAAATAAACTCTGAAATAACAATATTATAATTATAAATAACGGATCTATTATAAAACTCAAGTACCCTAAGTTATACATTATCCCATATATTTATGGTAAAATACAATGCACTTTAATACTGTGTACTATACTGCGAATACATATAATAGACATTCAGTGAGATGATGTTACGTGTACTTTTAAATCTCATTGTTATACACTACACAAGAATGTAACCCTTGATCGTAAATAATATACTATATAGTGTTTACTGTTTTACTATGTGTACGGTACAAAACTAAAGTTAAAACTGCGAACATAACATTAAACTGATCGGAACATAATATATTGTTTGTTCTTTACATACAATTACATTACAACAATAATTAAAATGTAGATACTATTCTCATAAAGACTAATTAAGCCAATATATTAAATATGCTTAAAACCGCATATTTAAAGGGAAATAATCCATAACGTCTTGTTTACAACATTACATAGTTAAAAATAGATTGACTCTTACCACTTGTGGGGTGAGTTCTTACTGGCAAGGACAAGGCACAGTTCACAATGTATACTCTGTATATAATTACATCAATGGAGTCCTAAAACCAAAATGCAATCATAAACATTCGGACTCATAAAATATTAAAATATACGATATGACAAAATAACTCCAGTTCATTTATAGTTATACTTCTATCATTACAATGTATAATATAAGTGTACTAATAAATATCCACTTTAACACTTTTCCTTATTTTGTCTAATATGCCGCCATTTATGAAATATAAATTATCTGTATCAATAATCAAATAGCTAAGCAAATATATTGTTCTATCGTGACAAATTAACGGTAGATAATAAAATACATGTAGCACGAAGCTAAATAAAAGATTCTCGGGTACATCTATCATACTTATGTAATAAACAAACTTTACAAGGAGAACGCAATCATATAATACAAAATTTGCTAAATTTGTCATTTACATGTGCAAATATTAATAATATAATAAAGAAGTTAACTTACATCAATAATTATGTAATATGTTGTGTCCACAATGAATGAAAACATAACAGGTAATAATTCGGGACACACAATATCGTGCGACTGCAATTTTCAAATTCCCGTTCAAATCTACCTGGTCAATACAAAATATAAATTGACCGCGAAATCACAATGACCAATCAGATACGTAATTTAAAGTAAGAACCTTTTGAATATTCATGAACTAAATATAAAAAGTAAAGTGTAGATTTGATTTAAATAATAATATTCCTTTATCAAAATTCAAGTTAAACGTTTATAATAAATACAATTAATTACAGAACTTTAAAGATATTTTTACTATTATTTTATAGGCTAAAAATGACACTACTACAGTTGCACATAGGAAGTAGGGCACATTAGGAATCTTTATTATCCACAGAGATTTTGGCTAAGCTGTCAAAGAACAAACGTATGAAATGTTTAATCGCCGAAAATTTCTAAAGACAAGTAGATTAGATTTCCCAAATGGCAAAAGTCGTAGGAATATTGTTTGTCGTCAATACGTAGTCAACTACGTCAGTAGTCTTAAAATAAGTTCCACTGTTCATGCTGTTGGCGGCAATTTTAAATTATAAGACGAAATTTTTGTATCTTTTCCATTTTGAGGCAGGGGTTAAAATTAGCGGTTGTCCGAGGTCTGCGACCTTCCACTTTTGCAGTCGGACTTTCGACTCGGTTACTAGCTACACTCGACATGCCCGACTTGAAGGGAAATAAAAAGTTACTTTGCAAACCTTTTTACCAAAGTCTCCTAATAAACGATATCAAAACTTGTTTTTAGCATTATTATTCATGACAGCGATGTTCATTTTGTTCAACCGCTAGCTTTATACAGAAAATCGCCGACAAATAATGTTTAAATTCGAGTAAAATCGTATCTGACAAAAACAACATTGAAAACAAAATGGCTGACATGAGAAGAAAATTACAATATCGGATCCGATTCCGGAAGCGGATATGGGTAATTCCGGGTTTTGGCGATCAACTTTTAAACAAATCAGACAGATGACAAAATACATCTTTGCATGGTAAATAAATATAAACACTAGAATTGAAAACCAAAAGATATATGTAAAAGAATGAAAAAACACAAAAAATATTTTGTACTGAAACTCAAAATTACTTTTTGACAAATTTTAATGTCAAAATCCAATACAATGTGAGTCTTTGTGACAGCTGGGAACAGTATATCTAACAATATATATGGTCCTGGTGACAGTATAAATTTTCTTTATCAGTAATAAATGTTGGTAAAGCAAGTTAGATGCTTTTAAAGTGTAAACATATTACTGCAATTTCAATGGGTATTTTTTTTCTCAATTTTGATGGGTCAGTTAAAACAGCTGGAAGTTTCTTATTTTACACATATAGTGCAACTAGATTATATGATACCTTAAAGTAAGCAAATCATATGATATGTATGTGGAGTCCTTTGGGGCACTCTATTCCCTCCTGTTTGATAACTTTGAAACGGATGAGATCCCCACATTACTTCTCAACCATATACATTAATGTATGGGACTATATATATATATGTCATCTGTCTGATTTGTTTTAAAGTTGACCGCAGCAAAGTACGTCTTCGTCATCGTCTTCACATCCTAATGAAAGTAAATACAGTTTTTAAACAAATCAAATGAAATAAAGGTGAAGTCCCAAGGGTCACCCACCACCTCCTGATTTAGAACTTGGAAACAGACGAAATCCCCACCCCTCAACCATATTTATTCATGTATAGGACAATATAACCAACAAATGAAATACAGGGGGAGTCCCTAGGGTCACTGCACCTTCCTGTTTGAGAACTTGGAAACAGTCGAGATCCTCACCCCTTAACCATATATATTCATGTATGGGACTGAATAACAAATCAAATAAAATATAGGGGGAGTCCCTGCGGTCACCCCACCCTCCTGTTGTTTGAGAACTTTGAGAAACAGTCGAGATCCCCACCTTTAAATTAAACCAAATATTTTCATGTATGGGAGAAAGGGACTAATCAAATGAAATATAGGGAGAGTCCTAAGGGTCACCCTACCCAATCCTGTTTGATAACTTGGAAACAGATGTGATCCCTTCCCCTCAACCATATATATTTATGTATTGGACAATATAACAAATCAAATGACATATAGGGGAAGTCAATGGGGTTCACCACCCCCTCCTGTTTGAAAACTTGATAGCGGTCGAGATCCCCACCCCTAAACCATATATATTCATGTATGGGACAATATAAAAAATCGAATGAAAAATAGGGGTAGTCCCTAGGGTCACCCCACACCCTCTTGTGTGTGTTTTGAGAACTTGTAAAAGATTGAGATACCAACTCCTAAACCATATTCATTTCTGTTTGTCATTTCAAAAATATTGCATGACATGCAAGGTCAATCTCATAGGCGTCACATATGCATATCACTTTGCTAGACCTAACACCTATCATTTTATTCCAAACTTAGACATCATGGACTTGGGGTGAAGGTGGGAGTCATTTACATTTACTATGGACAGGTCAGTCAGACCTCACCATTGATCCCTGTAGTAGTAAACATTAGTCTGATTTGAATCTCATAACTTTTGTACTGTAGAACACAAACTCAGTTTTCTTTCCAGGGATGCAAGTCCATTCATACTTTTACAAGCTCGTACTAAAGTCAACTTGAACTACTAACAGTCAACTGATACGAACAACTACGATCAACTAGAAAAACTGCAATCATTGCGAATTTGTACCACTGCTGACTCAAGACTCATGACCACGAAAAAAATATACTTGATAATATATACGCTGCTTTTGAGAACCTTGCGAAAATATGAAATTTTTGCCTTAATGATTAATTCATTAAATGAACATAAATGTACAATTATATAAGAATGTTTAATGTTTGTTCTTTTAAATCTTTAAACAAAAATTGAAGCAACATTGACACAGTTTTCATAATTAAGTCTTTCCACTTTTCTGTGGAAAGACTTATTGTTTTTGTTCTGATTATTATTAGGTCTTTCCACTTTTCTGTGGAAAGACCTATTGTTTTTCTTCTGATTATTTTTTTTTTCTTTTTTTTTTCTTCCGCCTAATTTTGTTCTTGCGATAAACATTTGTTTCGCAATATGTCGCTTTGATATTTGGTATATGATATCGAACAGTTTATGCGCTTTTGAAATTTACCCTGCGTAACCGAATACTTTTCTTTGTAGGAGTTATCTCCCCAAACACTGTTTTCCTTGTGCTCACAACTCCTTCGCAACCGTAAAAGATAACGACAAATTTATTGTACAAAATTGCTCGTTATATCCTTTGCATGATTTGTGCTATTTTGACCGAAGCAATATGACCGCTCCATATGAGAGTTATTTCCCCTTATGCATCTGATATAAGTGATATGCATTTCTATCTCATAAACCATAAGTGATAGAGACCTAGGATCTTTTGATTTGAGGTCCTTGGTACAAAAAAATTAAAATTAGGTAAAGGTCAAAGGTCAAGGTCATATTCTAATATTTGAATTTGGCTTATTTTCACTTATATCCAAAGACCGTATAAGATATCAACAAATTATTTTTACTAAATTGTTAGTTGCGACATGTCGTAACACATAAATTTTTATTGCAAGGGCACGTTGAACGTAAAAGGCAGTTTTCTCCCCTCTTGTATTTAAAAATACGTGTTTGGTGATATAAGTCATTAACCAAATATAATTAAGACCTATGGTCTTTTGATTTGAGGTCCTTAGTTCATGACCTTGAAATTGATCTCAAGGTCATAGCTTAATTTGACGTTCTAGATTTTGACCTTTGCTTTTATTTTATATGTATACATGATAAAGCTATGAAACTTTTGGAAAAAGGTATCAAACCATTTAACCTTGAAAGAAACAACCGGAAGTGACCTTTTGTAAACCGGAAGTAGCTATTTTTTGTACTTTATTAATATAAAAGTATATAGAACCAGATATTTTTGGAATCAGTTTCAAGTAAATATTCAAATATAATCGTAAGTAACATTTTTCAAACCGGAAGTAACAAATTATCTCCCTTATTTAAAAAAAATGTATGGAAACCAAATATTTTTGGAATCAGCGTACTAGAAGCTATCATTTGACGATTTAAATGACATTTTAAACTTAGTTTCACAACTTTCATATCAAAATACATTGTTTTGATGGAAAGACCTTCAATTGTTCTCTGAACAATTGGTTTTTAATTATTATTATTTTTTTTTTTCTTCCGCCAAATTTTGTTCTTGCGATAAACATTTGTTTCGCAATATGTCGCTTAGATATTTCTCATATTGTATCGTATAGTTTATGCGCTTTTAAATTTCACCCTGATAAGACGAACTATTTTCTCTGTAAGAGTTATCTCCCTATTCACTGTTTATCATGTGTGTGCATCTCCTTCGTAACCAAAAAAGATAGCGACAAAATTCTTTTTACAAATTGTTTGTTACATCCTCAGAAAATTTTGGCTAATTTGGATCGAAGCGATTCGAAGAAATTTTATAGGAGTTATCTATCTTTACAGAATAAATTTGTCGGTATGTTTTTTTAACTCATAAACCGTTAACCGTATAACCCTGGAATGTTTTTATTTGAGTCCCCTGATTCCTAACTTAGAAAATTAGGTCAAGGTCAAAGGTCAAGGTCATATTTTAGATTTTCATATGTCTTTGATTTCCCTATAATTCTTGAATGGTTATAGATACAGAAAATTTAAGCAGTGAAAAATGTTAAATACTTCAAGGGGCAACTTTTTTACATTATGACTATATTGATTTTACCATCATGTAAGGGACATAACTCCCATCGATGGTTTTTAAAAAGCCATTTTTAGGCAAAACTCTTAAACAAAAGGTCCTTGACCCATAGGGTCTTTTGCAATGACCTTGTGGAGCAATGACCTTGACGAAGGTCACAAGGTCAAAGGTCAAGGTCATCAAATTATGTGGTTTTGGCACTATTTAAACAGTTTTATGTGTGTTTGAATTCCAACCAACCAACCAACCAACCAACCAACCAATCAATCAATCAATCAATCAATGTTTCCGTTTCATGTGTTTGATACGGGATTCAAGGTCTCTTTTTTTCCGCTTGTTTTAATTGAGCCTATCAAACGTGTTTAACCAACATGTTTAACCAATATGTTTAACCAACGTGTTTAACCAACATGTTTAACCAACGTGTTTAACCAACCAACCAACCAATCAATCAATCAATGCATGTTTTCGTTTCATGTGTGAAATACGGGATCCAAGATGGTTTTTTTCGCTCGTTTAAATTGAGCCTATCTAACGTGTTTAACCAGCCAACGTGTTTTACCAACGTGTATAACCAACATGTTTAACCAACGTGTTTAACCAACTTACCAACCAACCAACCAACCAACCAACCAATCAATCAATCAATCAATGCATGTTTCCGTTTCATGTGTTAAATACGGGATCTAAGATGGTTTTTTTTGCTTGTTTAAATTGAGCCTATCTAACGTGTTTAACCAGCCAACGTGTTTAACCAACGTGTTTAACCAACATGTTTAACCAACCAACCCCCCACCCAACCAATCAATCAATCAATCAATGCATGTTTCCGTTTCATGTGTTAAATACGGGATCCAAGATGGGTTTTTTTTTCGCTTGTTTAAATTGAGCCTATCTTACGTGTTTAACCAGCCAACGTGTTTAACCAACGTGTTTAACCAACGTGTTTAACCAACATGTTTAACCAACCAACCACCCACCCAACCAATCAATCAATCAATCAATGCATGTTTCCGTTTCATGTGTTAAATACGGGATCCAAGATGGTTTTTTTTTTTCGCTTGTTTAAATTGAGCCTATCCAACGTGTTTAACCAGCCAACGTGTTTAACCAATATGTTTAACCAACGTGTTTAACCAATATGTTTAACCAATATGTTTAACCAACGTGTTTAACCAACATGTTTAACCAACGTGTTTAACCAACCAACCAACCAACCAACCAATCAATCAATCAATGCATGTTTCCGTTTCATGTGTTAAATACGGGATCCAATTTTGAGCCTATCCAATGTGTTTAACCAACGTGTTTAACCAACCAACCAACCAACCAACCAACCAACCAACCAACCAATCAATCAATCAATGCATGTTTCCGTTTCATGTGTTAAATACGGGATCCGAGATGTGTTTTTTTTCGCTTGTTAAAATTGAGCCTATCAAACGTGTTTAACCAACGTGTTTGACCAACGTGTTTAACCAACCAACCAACCAACCAACCAACCAACCAACCAACCAACCAACCAACCTACCAATAAATCAATCAATGCATGTTTCCGTTTCATGTGTTAAATACGGGATCCGAGATGGTTTTTTTTCGCTTGTTAAAATTGAGCCTATCAAACGTGTTTAACCAGCCAACGTGTTTAAACTACGTGTTTAACCAACATGTTTAACCAACATGTTTAACCAACATGTTTAACCAACGTGTTTAACCAACCAACCAACCAACCAATAAATCATGCATGTTTCCGTTTCATGTGTTAAATACGGGATCCAAGATGGGTTTTTTTCGCTTGTTTAAATTGCCAATCAAACGTTTTTAACCAGCCAACGTGTTTAACCAACGTGTTTAACCAACATGTTTAACCAACGTGTTTAACCAACCAACCAACCAACCAATCAACCAATCAATGCATGTTTCCGTTTCATGTGTTAAAAACGGGATCCAAGATGGGTTTTTTTTCGCTTGTTTAAATTGAGCCTATCCAACGTGTTTAACCAGCCAACATGTTTAACCAACGTGTTTCACCAACCAACCAACCAATCAATCACTTAATGTATGTTTCCGTGTCATGCGTTTAATACGGGATGCAAGGTCTCTTGAGGTTTTTTTCCCTTGTTCTAAGTGACCCTATCAAACGTGTTTAATCAACCAACCAACAAATCAACCAACCAACCAATCAATCAACCAACTAATCAATCAATCAATATGTATGACTGTTTATTTATGACAGTTTATTGAAGGAACAAACTCTCAATTATTCAAGAAAATTTTTATTTTATTATTGTTCTTACGTCTCTTCTGAAAAAAAATCCACATATTCTCTGAAACTGCAAGTCCAATCGACCTGAAAATTTGCAGTCAGCAGGGCATACATGTACTGAAGGTTCATAAAAAAACTTTTTGCAGATATCTCTCAAGACTTTTCCTAGAAAAAAGAAATGGCAATGCCGTAAAAATCGCTTGCTAGGTCCGTAAATCTCAGTAAAAACCTACAATAAAATGTCCGCTCCGAGATTGAAATACTAATCTGTGTTACAAACAGGTGCTGAAAAATGGACATTATCAAAAAATAATCATTAAATGTGTTTTTAAGTTACACCGGATCGATTAAATCCAAAACATGCACTCCTGGTGAACTGTGATCAAAATGTCAATTTCCTACAATGACAAAAGAAATTACATTGTGTACATATCGTCTCTATACATGTTGTCTGTTCAACGTCCCCACCTAAAAAGTTTTTCTTAATATAAACCCGCGTCACGTGATGTCTCCTCAATCTTGCGCGCGCGCTGTATCTAAAATAAAAGAAAAACTTTCCAAACTAAACATGAAACTTCTCCGGTAACATAATAATATAGACCCTTTACAAAAACAAACAAACAAACAAATACCGCCCCCCCCCCCCTTTTCCAAATCAATAAATCAAAAAAATCAATTATCCATTCATCAGAGGGGAAAGACTGCCTAACAATTGTTTTCAAAACAATTGCTTTATATTTATGTTTGCCTTGGTTTTTGGTTAACTGCCTACAGTGCTTACAGCGCTTTGATTTTAATGTTCTTTTTGCTCTTCAGTTGTTTTGGTTCGTAAACATCCTTTGTTTTTCAAATATTTGGCTTTTTAAGCGTAGCTTGGTAATCCGGAAAAGCACTACGGACACATGCAATTATATAACGTGTTGTTTTTACCATCGAAGGACAATTGAAATACTCAGTGGTTATAATAAACGTTCAATGTGTTTCAATTGAAACAGAAAGTGAACGTTCCATATATATGAAAATCGATTACACTAGGTTTTATAAAGACCATTAAATCATTCAATATAGCCACGATGAGAAATGGCCCAGAAAAAAAGACGGAAGGACTGACGGATAAAAAAAATAGATATAACACACTTATGATGTATTTTCGATATCTATATCAATCAAAATAAAACAAATACAAAAATCAAACGTCAGAATAATCTGATCTCATATATATTGGCCACTCAATTTTGTGTCATTTCTGGAAAGCTGACTGCTAGTTTGTTATTTGAAGTCATAAACAGTTGTTGAATAAGTGCATGTTTAATAGATTATAAATAAAAGTACAATGAAAGTATTGTTATGAATATACAGTAATAATTAACCCTGTTAAAGTGATTTAAGCGTTTTGTATTTTTTTGCAGAAACAACAGAAAATTAACGCAAAGGGCAACGACCCGGACAAAAGTAAGTGTGTTTATTGGATCAGTAAAGTTCTGACTTATTTTCGTGAATTAAATTATATTATTTTTATTTTAAATAAATCGAATTGATATGATTTTCTTCGATTGCATATTGATTTGATTTATAACAATTAAAAGGAAATGTTTCCAAATTGTAAGTTATTTTTAAGATTAAATAGCCATTTGTCTTTTACTATTTTAAAGTTAAAATTGATACTACAAGCTGGTAGAGCATCAATAAAGGATTAAAATAAGCTAAAAATATTGATAGGTCATGACCCTCCTTTTCGAGATATTTGAGATTTAAAATGTGGCGGGAAAAGGCTGACTCGGACTTTTACCTTATATTTGCATTGGTATTATTGGGTCTCAAAACAAAAGAAAGAAAATCAAGAATTTTCTAAAATTTTGGTAAATGACCATTCATGAGCTAATAAGTCTTATATGAAAAAATAAATGGGTGTTATGGGGCAAAATATTTTACATTGTATTGTATGGAAAAACACCAAGGAATCCGAATATTTGACACAGATTCTAAAACCTCACCTAAGTACATCCTTATAACACAAAACAGAAATTTAAAAACTTATAAAAATAAGTCCCACTAAAACTAGGCGTGAACTCAAGTGGTCAGTAAGGGTTATCAAATCTTGCTGTTTATGAAACACCTTTCGTGTTTCATATGTTATTAGAATCGCTGATAAGTCCAATTCGGTGACGAAAATTGGAAAAATATCCCTTGTCATCTCTAAAACAGATATTTTCTAATTGTCACGTGTTTGTTAGATTCCAATGGTAGAAAGTGTTTCAGTGTTGGCAGGATTTAATGAAATATGTTGATTTAATTGTATAATAAAACTAAACATTGCTAAAAGAGATGCAACAGCAATGTAACGGTTCAATATTTTTCATTCAACGGGATCTTAACTTTCCTCATATTTTTGTTACCAAATGAAATATCATTGGTGCAGAAAAAAATATAATCTTGGTCATGTCACTTTTTAACTATCATCATGTTAATTGATTGTACAAATCTTTTCTTTTATAATGTAGATATTTTAAAAACCAAGCCTTCATCAAATCCACGTGAGATAGGACTATCCCTCTATCCTGATGAATATAAAAAGTATAATGAACAGCTTCAAAACACTGATCAACTGGACAGTGGAAAAAATGTGATCAGGCAAATGAGAAAGAAAAAAAAGAAAAAAATCCCTTTGTCACAGTTCCTTAAGTTTGACAACAAAGATAACGAAGACTCGGGTGGAAGCGAAAGCAATTTGTCATTAAAAAGTTGCTCAACTGACAGTGGAATTGAAGTCAATCGATCAACAAATCTTAAACAAGAACCTTCTGTAGACATTGGCATTGACTCAGATTATAGCGAAGACTCTATATCGTCTTGTGATGATAAAATCATTAACTATTTAAAGGAAATGCCAAACGATCCTGCTACTTCAACAAATCTGTCGGAGTCAGACGATGAAAACGAATATGATGCACTGGATTTTTACCATAAATCTAAACATAGATTAGATGACACATCGAAAGACAATTTAAATCTGATAACATACGGACTAGACCTTTCAATTGATTGTGTAAATGAACTTTCTTCACATATCAAAAGACACCGAAAGGAATATTACGAAGATCTGATTGATGACAATAATAAGCTGCAAATTCTTTGCAAAAATGAGCCTTCCAGGTATAAGCGAGGAACACTGGAAATTGAGGCATCGCATAGTGCGAAATGCATTGTATCCGATAAGGAAGAAACAGGTGTAATTGAAATATCGGGTCGCACCAAATGTGGCAAAGCATTTACAGACGATGAGGTTGTGATTGAAATTTTAGGACAAGAAGCTAGCAACTCTAACACTATACGAATGGAAAAGAAAAAGCAGTTAGGAAAAACATATGGAAAAGTAATTGGACTTTTAAAACGAAATCGATGCAAAAATATGGACTACCCGGTGTTTATTTGTGAAATTGATGCATATGAAATGGATAAGGCGAAACCTATTTGTAAAACAATGCCTAAATTGCATTTGGTTCGTGATGAAAAAGACATGAAACCTTATACAGTAGATATATACAAATACAGAAAGAGAAATCGAGGTTTGGAATTTCAAGAATCTTTAACCATCAACAAGCATTTGATAAAAGCCTATTTGTTTTATGTTGTCTTTCTATCATGGAACAAACTTCAATATCCCATTGGTGCAATTTTCAAAGTTCATCGTTCAACTCAAAATTACATTAACAGTATGAGAATACTAGACTTACACTATAAAGTCCCTTCAATATACTATGAAAAAACTGTTGAATCTACTGACAATTTGCTGAAAATGACTTACGAAGATCGGATGTATATGAATACGTCAAATCGGCGAGATTTAACTCATTTGAACGTGTTTACCATAGATCCAGAGAAATCAAAGATTTTTGATGATGCTATAAATATCAGAGAATTATCTGGTGATCGCACGAACAGGTCAGATAAAGAGGAACATTACGAAGTAGGCATACACATAACAGATGTTGCATCCGTTGTAAAACGTAATTCTGATATAGATAAAGAGGCATGGCTAAGAGGCACGACGTATTTCCCTGGTCAATTTTTACAACCGCATCATATGCTACCAGAACCAATATCTGAGGATATATGTTGTCTTTTACCAGGCCAGGAGAGGTCAACATTGACTGTATTTCTATACTTTAATGCAAATAAGGAGATTATTTTTGAGAAAACAAAATTTTGCAAGTCAACTATAAGATCACGTCAAAAGTTGAGCTATAATGAAGTCCAGAATATAATAGTGCATCAAGATTATGAACATAGTTTAAAGACCGACATAAAGAAATTGTATGAAATTTCAAGAGCAGTCCGCAAAAAGAGGTTAGGTAATGCATCTTTGTCTGTTCCAGTTGAAATAAATCTCCCCGGAGAAGGTGATTCCGATGCCTTTGAAGCATATTGCTTAATAGAGGAATTTATGATTCTTACAAACTACATGGTTGGTATTCTCTTGAAACACCATTTTCCGAGTTGTGTACCGCTAAGATGCCAGGATCCTCCCTCTAGTCAGAAAGTTGATGACTGGCTTAAACTGTATCCAAACGTAACTGATATCATATTAGAACTACAAGGTCGATATCCAGTTCCAAGTAAACGTCTTTCTATGTCCAATGTCGGAGAGAAAATGCGAAATGATATTATCCCAGTCCAGAGTTGGGTTTGGAACACTTTTGTATATTTAATCAGAGACGAAAAATTTACGCAAGCAAGAGATCTCCTTGGAAGCGACGAACTTCACCCTCTTCATGCTTTAGCCTTACATGATTGGGAAACGATTCAGGAAAACGCTGTTTACCGATGCTCTGGTACAAACTTAAAAACAGAACATCATTATTCACTAAACATTACCCCATATGTGCATTTTACTGCACCTATTAGGCGGTATATTGATATTGTTGCGCAAAGACTGTTCCATGCTGCAATAGATAAAGAACAATCCCCATACAATAGTGAAGAAATTAAAAACATGTGCGGTTATGTAAACAATGCGTCTAGAAATGCACAAATATATAGAAGTAAATGCCAAGAGCTCGTACTCGCATGTACAGTTGTCAATAAACCGTTCATGACTCATGGCTTTGTTACTGACTTTACAGAAGATGAAATTAGATTTATTATTCCTGGTCTAAAATTTGTTCAAAGTCAATATAAATCAATATCAATATCTCACCTTCATGTTTGCGTTCCTCCACAGTCGGAACCTGATATGGACATAATTAGGAGAACAGTTGATAAAAATCGTTTAGTTTTAAAATGGAAAAAACGGATTTATTCAGTAAAAAAACTATTGCCAAAGGGTAGAAACCCTAAAACAGGTTATACAAGAAGTAAGGATGAATACCAGAAAATCCACCCTCATCAAAATGTCAATTTCCATAAAGTAACAATATGGGTAAGATACCTCAAATTACTAACTGCAGGTGCAAGTTCATCACATCTAAAAAGTGAATTGAGCTTGGACAGTTTACGTTCTGACAATTTCCGAGACAGATATTTGCAAAGTACTTTCAATACAGAGTTGGATATTAACTCTGAACTTCAAAATCCAAACAGAAGTGCAAAGAAAGAAGATGACGTAATATTTCC
This sequence comes from Mytilus edulis, assembly GCA_019925275.1. Classification (NCBI taxonomy): domain Eukaryota; kingdom Metazoa; phylum Mollusca; class Bivalvia; order Mytilida; family Mytilidae; genus Mytilus; species Mytilus edulis. Next base: position 75,911,855 of record CM034357.1, read on the forward strand.
TGATCAATTTTCGCTCTTCAGTTATTCGTTTAGTCATGGACAATGTATAGCGGTACAAATATCGGCAGATATGCGAAATGGGTTATTGATACCAGCAGTTGATCTCATCAGTTTGACCCATGGTATTAAATGCTGTCTCAAACATATGCGAGACCCAGTTAGCTGTTTTGAGTCCTATTCAACGGTCAAATCAAAAGATAGTTATGCAACGTCTCAGGAGTACAAAGATATTTGGATTCCTATCATTTCAATGGAGTCGGCCTATTCAGTCGTAAGAGAGAGTGGTACATTTATAAATGATGTAAATATAAAATTTCATCAAAGAAATGGATTTTTCACGTTAAGAACAGATTTTTGTTTTGAACGATGTATAGATATAAGATTAATAACTACATCATTTCTTGATGATCAAACGATGATTTATGAGAGAGAAAGCAATATAAAAAATGGTGTTTCAGACTATCTGTGTATACGTTGTCCAATAAATTATGGAGATGGAGAAAGGTTTTTAGGACAGCAAATTCACTATCGTCATTATTTCTGGCTTGGTCATGCAAAAATTACTAAAGTGGTAAAGTTTGCTAAAGGTGAACCAGACGAAAGAATAAAAGTTTTTTTCAGTCTTGCAAATGAAAATACTGTCCCCGAAGGAATACGATATAAAGATACAGGTGTCAGGTGTAGCATTGAAATATTACAACGGATAGAGTCAAATAAGTAAGTAAACGTCATGATCCGGGAATCTTTTATTTTAAATTATGTAGGTTTTTAACGAAAAGTGTTTCAGACGTATAACATTCTTGAAGTGTTATTTCATTTACTATTTTATACAGCATAGAAGATAACATTCAAACTTAAAAGTTAACTAAAAAAAAACTATTTATATATCATTTTCTACTTTTAGTCATTTTTAAAGTTAATGAATAACTGTGTGTGCTGTAGAGATAACCATGCAGTTATTTATCTCAATATGTTTTGTGAAATTTTGAAGTCTTTTTCTTGGTTTTAGGAGAGTTGAAGCATCTTTACACTATCTTAACCGAGCAGACATAACTTTGGAAAAATCAATAGCTTTGAATAAACAGCCTCCAGATATTGGTAAAATCTTTTAAGGTTTTGTCGTTATTTATTATTCAAATGCTTTTATTTATTTCTGATGGCTGGTTAATTGTGGTGTATTTTTCTCTCTCTTATAATGAATCAGGAATACAATGCTATCTAATACATTATCCTATTGTTATCACCTACAATTCTATTGTCGATTCAATATTTCTTCCAGGTTTTAATGTGTTTCACATGTAGGACGACTGTTTGTCATTATTGCTTTACACAAAATTTTAAATCCCCACAGTAATATCATTATGTTCGATTTACAAAGTTATAGTTATTATGTTGTTGCAACAAACTTCGACAGTTTGAATACTTCATCCGAGTGCATTATTTATCAAAACTTAAATTATTCGTTGATTCAGATGAAAAATACGCCAAGTTGGTGAAGTGTGACATTGAAATTGGACTTCCAAAAAATAACAACATGCAGTCAAAGGCTATCCAAATTGCTCTTCGATCAAGTTTCTCTCTGATTCATGGACCGCCAGGTGAGAGTAGACATGGCAAAATAATTATATTTAATTTATGTTTCCTTGCATCAGTTGAAATAATCCGTACGAAATATAAGATGCTAGGGCGAATATAATGTGTGCAATGTATTTGTGGCTGGTTTTTTTATTCAAAGAGAGGAATAAATATATATGGTTGTGTTGTTAAATATTTTTAATGTTCATGGTTCACCAGAGTCCACGTGAGTGTAAACAAGTATAGGTCACCGTACATCCTTCATTCATCAGTAAAACTGAAATCGGAAACACATCAACTATACGAGGAATACAACGGAAAAACGACACACTGAACTGCTACAAACACAAAGGCCAACAGACATAGAAACGGACTATTTTATCACAACTACCATATTCCTGACTTGGTACAGGACATTTTAAGAATAAATTTTAAAAGTTTGTGGAAACCAAAACTCAAAAACCGTTGTGAATATCTTTATGCACAGTGATAAACAATACGGGACAAACAAATAAAACATTCACATCACGATAGCCGTGGCTTAAAAAAGACTACACTATATTTATAGAAACTACAAGATAATCAAAGCCTTTATGGGAATAGATATTTTTCAGTGTTTGAAGGCAAAATTTATAAGCGTCCAATAACATGAAAGGTTTTACAACAATAAGAAATTCTGCAACTTCTCGTTTCGCTGTAAAGACGATGTCCTCTCACTAAATTATCCACAGTTTGATGACTCTGATAAAAAAAAGTAAAATCACACAAATATTAAAGTCCAAGGAAAATTCAAAAAAGGAAAGTTCCTAAACAAATGGAAAAACCAAAAGCTCAAACACATCAAACGAATGAATAACAACTGTCATGATCCTGACTTGGTACAGACTTGGTGCATACATTTTCCTATGTAAACAATTGTGGATTAAACTGGTTCTAAAGCTAGCTTAACCTCTCACTTGTATGACAATCGCAGTAAATTTCATCATATTGACAACGAAATCTAAACAAAACAAACAGACTTGATAGGTAAACATGTCAAAAATAGGGGTACAGCAGTCAACATTGTGATAACGGAATTTAATGAAACTGTTGTACAGGTTCAGTCCACCATTTAAAAATGCATGTACCAAGTCAGGAATATGAAAGTTGTTGTCCATTCGTTTGGTATGTTTTTTCGTTTGGTTTTGCCATGTGATTAGGGACACGGCATCTATGTATCAAGAAACATGAAAAGGCATATGGACAAAGCACATAGTAAAATTGTTAGACATGCAAACACAAATGATATACAATAGTAGGATGCTAAGGTACAGAGCTACGTTATATGTTTCAAAGTGTTCCAAAAGGCATATAGACAAAGCACATTAACAAAACTGAGAGACAAGAAAACGAGAATTGTCATAGAAAATTAACACAGTGACGGGATGGACAAATACCGAGCCACGTCAAACGAATATCAATAAGAACACTTAGACAATAAAATTAATGTTAATTAAGACAAATTAAAGAATAGTAGAGCCCGTTATTAAGATGATAAGCAACATCAGTACTTAGAATCTTTACTTAAAAATCATCGTGTAACATTTGTAAAGTTGATGCGGAATATTTATCAACAAGGTCTCTGTACCTTTCGATGAACTTTTTTTTTTAATTGATGAGACGTTATTTGACATACCCCTGGTTCATCAACTTTCTGCTTCGACACTGGTTGCGTTTTTATCAGTCTTAGTAGGAGCTGCGAGCTCTTGAATACTGAAAAAGGTGATAAATGTATAACCCATAATCAGTTGAAGTTGATATATTGCTACTAAGGTGGGGGAAATTGATAATTATAAAATTAAAATCGTTCGTTTGTCATAGAGTCTGGTCATGAGATGACCGTGTGTCTCTAATGCGAGGTATAAATATTAAAATGAGGCAGAGGAAGCCGTGTCTGTTGTTTCTTTGATTTCAAGTTCTGGAGGATATTTCTGTGGCATTCAATCAGAAAAGTTTGGATTGTTAATTTAAAGAACCTAATCATTTATCGGAAAGTGAAAGTAAATGACCTGTAGCCCTTTTCACAAAAAATCTTAAGTGTAAAATTTATCGTAAGTCAAAAACACTCCTTAACAATTTAACTAAATATTTTTATCGTAAGATTAATTCTACACTTAAGATTTTTTTGTGAAAAGGGCCACTTATTTCTTTGGTCTTCTTATTGATGACAAGTGTCTCAAGCTTCGATTTGTATGAAAATAAGTGAAGGGGGCCACAAAAAGCATTGCGGATTATTTTAAGGTCGGAATGAACAACGACTTTCTTTAAATATTGAACTGAACTTTTGTAAACAATTAAATCCAAAATACTGAAAACCTTTTTATTTTAAATTTAGAACGGTTAGAACGAAATTGACGGAGACATCTATATACATATTGCAGACATACATTTAATTGATGCAATAAACAACGTTTTACACTTGTGTGCGATCTATAATTTGGTGTGAATTTCAGGTACTGGGAAGACAAATACCGGTATAAAGCTCATACATCTGTTTCACAAAGTGAACCAGCTGCGTCGGAAAGATGTCATGGAATCTTGCTGTAAAATCATATATTGTGGTCCATCTAATAAGTCAGTTGACCTAGTCGCAAGTAAGTTTATGTAAAAGACAGTGTATTTTAACAAATAACAGATTATTTCATTTTTAATATATTATGAAGCTATGCTTGGTTCGATATTAATTTTTTCAATAGTAAGGTAAGGCGCTGATTATCTGCTTTGTTGCATGCATTTTCATCGCAGAATGGATAGGTGGTTTTTTTAAGAAATTGATTGTAATAATATACAAGAAGAAATTTTATTTTCATATGATGTTATGTTGTACTTAAATTAAAAAAAAGGAATATTTTTTTAAATCTAAAAACTCATTTAACAGTATGTCCCCACGACAGATGTACGAAGACTAGACAAGTCTAATATTTTATCTAATCCTTTTACTTAGGGCGCTTTGTGAAACACTCTGTTAAAGGCGGTCCAAGTATTGTACGTTTCTACGGAACGTCAATAGAACAGGTAGTTTATGAAGTTCCAGGGAAAACGGTGTTAGATAACAAAGGATCTGATTATAAACCAGACGAAGCTATGAATAATATTTCACTGCATTATCTCATCCGAACTTCTGAACCGTACGCAAGAGAAATATCTGCTTTTGAAGACGATTTTAAAAGAAAGTCTGGCAAAATAACTCAAACCAGAGTTAAAGCGTACAGAAAGCTTTTAAATACAGCAACCGAAGAAGAACTTAGTAAGCATGATGTCATATTCTGTACAACATCAATGGTAACAAGTCCTCGACTGATAAAAGCAACTAGGAATAATGTTTCACAGCTTATAGTTGATGAATGTGGAATGTGTACGGAACCGGAGTGTATGGCTTCAATTATAGCAGCAAAACCAGAACAAGTAGTATTAATTGGCGATCACAAGCAACTTCGACCTATTGTAATGTGTAAACAAGCAGCTGATCTAGGACTTGAAAGGTCCATGTTCGAACGATACTCAAAAACGGCAAGATTTGTTCAGTTAAATATGCAATACAGAATGGTAAGATTACATTTTAATTTTGTAATTCCAAGGTAATAATATTTGTTAGTGTTATTTGTTTTATGCGTCAATTTATGCGTATGACTGCTTTCCTGTTTCATTTATATAAATCTCATATCTTCTTTACATATATCTAACTGCAATTGCAAACACCGAGGGAAACGCTTCAACTATAAGAGGAAAATAACGGAACATCAGAAACACGGAACTACAACAAAAGACACGTCAATATTTATAGAAACTGACTGTAAATAACAACTGTCATATTCCTGACTTGGTACAAGACATTTTAGAAAAATGTGGGTTGAACCTGGTTTAATGGTTGGCCAAACATCGCGCTTATATGGCAATGTTAAAAATGTCGCTAAATTTACAACACTACGTGACAGGAACACAGTGCAAACAGACGCAAGAACAGTCGGCACAGAGAAATATATAAATAAAATAAATAAACGTTCATTATAACATGTGAACCGCAGAATAACCACAGCTACCTCCCATAAATTATCGTCAACACACCATGACACCACAAACGAAATATAAACTGCGAGTCACATGAATGGATCAACTTTAGAAACAGTGATGTATTTTTTGTGACGTTGATATTGTCACAGGCAAATTTCTTAAAATGAAAATTAGGCACTTCCAAGAATGTTGAATTGAAATTGAGTTTGTAATGGTGTTATTATTTGTATTTTTCTTAAAAAAATGTTGAGTTTTCTTCTAATTAACTGTGTATAAACAAATCATCCAGGTCATAAAAAAGGTAAGAAATAGCTTGACATGAATAAAACATTTATTACGAAAAGGGGACTTTAATATTCCCGTTTGTTTAATTTGTTTTTAACAATTGATTGCATGTACCTCTTATTAGACATTTGCTAGAGATTGACAATTTGAGCTGTTTACATGAATTTAAAATAACACTCAGTATGCTGGAACGAAGAATTGTTTTATTATCTTTATTCCGTGATATTTCAACGTTAATTACTAGGGAAAATGGACGAATTGATTTGAATAGAATATTTCATTCTCAACATGAACATACATAATTGGTACGTTTATAATGTAATCACTCAAAAGCTCTTGTGGATTTTTCGTAAATCGCCTTACAAAAAAAATAAGTTACTAGAATAACCCCAGTTAAAAAGGGTTATATTTGAGTGTAATAACATTGAATTAAAATTATAATTTCTTTTTATTTAAACAGCATGACAGTATTTGTAACTTCCCATCTGGTCAGTTTTATGAAGGATCATTGCAAACAGCTGAATCGCCGTCATATGTAGAAAATCCCCGACTATCTATATGGCTGAATGATCAAGGACTTCACAGGAAAGAAAGACACATTTTTTGCCATGTTGAAGGCACTGAAGAATATGTATTAGTTACCACTGAGTCAGAAAACGAACGTTCATGTAGCAACAAACTTGAAGTTGAACAAGTGGTTAGTGTTGTATATATATAATATATATATGTTCTTTATTTCTACCAGTTTAAATTGAAGGGTACTATTAATTTGGGATGTTTAAATCCACAGCCAAGTTCAACTACTAATTATATAAACCTGTTTCAAAATTATTATTTTTTTCAAATCATTTCAAACAACTGAAATTTCAGTAATATACCTGTTCTTACAGAACATTATTATTTGTGTTAGTATGATATCTAAGCAGTCTCTGATGTAAATACCTAATTTATTTTCATATTTAAAATTTTAGAATTTTACAAGCGTTGCAGATTCGGTTTTAATTGATATAGTTTTCATGATTGTTATAGTTAATAGTTGATATGATTCCTTTTACATCCTAATCATACAGATTGAGGATTTCTGTTAACCGAAATACTTATCAGAGGTTTCCTTTCTTTAATATTGATGTTGTTTAGTACACTTTTTATGCGTTTATATAATACGGCAAATTCCAATAAGTGCCGATAAGTACATCATACGGTGTTTATATATCCCAACTCGTTCGGTACGCCCGTGTGAGTAGTGATGTCATAAATTTTAACGAACGTTATCAATGCATCACTGGTAAATTATTAAGTCAGGGATTTCGTTACCATAAATACTTAAAACTTTTACTAAATGCTTTCATAAATACTAAGATTTGATTTGTAATTGTGGCTGTAGAAAACTTATTAAAAATGGTATTTCACATCCTAAATTTTGTACTTAAAGCGCGATAATCATTATGTGATTCGTGTAAACTCATCGAATCTTTAAACAAACTTATAAGTAAGGGTTATCGAACAAATGTTGTAAGAAGATCTCTCAATATGGTTTTTACATTGGCGCTAATATTGATTATGTCATTAGCAAATTAAAACATAACTAAATTTGTATTTTCTTTTTAAACGGGATGAATAGAGACACACACACACGTTAATTTGTATCTATAAAGAAGTCACTACTAACTATCCTACTACCTGTCGATACATTTATTTTTGGCATTGCACAAGTCATGTCTTCTTTGACTGTTCATGAAGTTAAAATACTAAATCCCTGGGATGTCTTTTAGTTGATTTTATGCTCTGATGCATGATTTTTTAGTATTATTTGTTTTAACTAGCTGTCAGTAACTGCGAGTACTCTCAAATCGAACTTTCTTGTTAATTTGACCTTTTGATACTATTTGTAATGTTTTATGTTATTTAATGCTAACATGGATCTTGTCTTTATACCAGGTTTTCACTTATTCGTACTATGAACATCAAAATTATTTCATTTCTCCTTAAATACTGTTCTTCACATGTACAGGAAGTTTTATCTAGCACTAATTGTAATGTTTTGTTGTTACTATTCACCCCCATATGTACCTAGTGTTATATTAGTTTAAATAATATTAAAGAAATTTCTTGATATGTCTAAAACAATATGTTTTACACACAGAAGATCACGTATACTTAACGAAAAAAATATTTTAATTTAGCTGTGTACAATATGATGCAGGTTTTACAAAAGTCCTGATTTTCTAAATGTTGTTAACATTTCACAGTGGTATCATACTTTAACTTTGTTTAATTTTTATTTACTTTTGACCTTAATATTTATCCCTTATAATTTTTATTAACTATGTATCAGTTGCATTCAGGTATCACAGATCAAATTTATTCGTTTATTGTGTGTTTCATTGCGTTTTTTTGTAGTGTGTTTTCTATGTTGTGATGTTATACTTTTGTTTCAGAAAAGGGAGAAGATTTGGTACCATTTAAACGTTTAATCCCACTGCAAAGGAGTAGGTCCGGTAAGGACCGATTTTGGCCTCAAATTTCAGGTTCATCTGACGAAAGATTTTGACCACTTTTTAAACACTTAAGTGTCTATTTTATTTGAATTAATTAGTTTATGTGAAAGATTTTAACAGATTTAGTCATTAAAAACGATCCGATTCAAGCTCAAATATGACAAATCTACCTAATATGCCGAAAAAATGTCACTTTTCAGATGGTTTTTGGTAAAAATGAAAGTGGCCGCATCCGTGTTCATCCTCAACCTTTATATATGTTATGTATTATCATAAAATACAACTTCCATTTCAATATTAAGGATGAACACGAATGCGGCCACTTTCGTTTTACACGAAAACCGTCTAAAATTTAACTAAAATGCTAGAATTATGAGGATTTCAGTAATTTAACATGACTTAATGGTGCTACTACCGGATATATGTGCATTGTATTGTCAAAAACAGCCCATATTTATGTAGCAGAAGCATTCTACTGTCCAATAAATAACTAAAGGTTTACATTTTAACAATTTTGTAAAACTGCTTTATTTTGGGGCCAAAAAGGGGTCTTACTGAACCTACTCCTTTGTGCACCTATCCTCAGTCAGGAATCTGATGTACAGTAGTTGTCGTCTATTTATGTAGTTCATACCTGTTTCTCATTTCACGTTTTTATATAGATTAGATCGTTGGTTTTCTCGTTTGAATAGTTTTACACTAGTTATTTTTATGGGCCCTTGATGTTCGGTGTGAGCCAAGGCTCCGTGTTGAAGGCCATATCTTGACCATAATGGTTTACTTTTATAAATTGTTACCTAGATGGAACATTGTCTCATTGGCAAGCATACCACATCTTTCTAAATCTACTTAGACATTATGATTTTTCCCATTCTACAAATGTCGCCTCGATGTTGAAGAATACTGTTAAGTTCTGAAGAAATCCTAATAAAGACATTCAAATCAAAGCTATTTTCGTAAAGAAAGTACGCAATGTAACGTAATGTCACACTACCCCGTAGCAACGTTACTTATTCACATATCTTATGAAGTCCCGTGAAGGATGAAAACGTTAGAACAATGATGCACATATTTTATAATCTTCTTGCCTGATTTTGTGGTGTTTTTTTTATGAAAACAAGACTTACTTTTACATTTTATTAATAGATATATATATATATATATACAACTCGTCTAAACTTCAACCCAACAATGTCAGATCTGTAAATTTGCTTTCGCAAATTTTTTGTTCTTCCCTCGCCGGGATTCGAACCCATGCTACTGAGATATCGTGACACCAAATCGCCTGCACTGTAGCTTTCCCGCTAGACCACACGACCACCTTGGCTTCAAAAAAATAAAGCTTTCGGTGGCCGTGTGTTACCTTTCCTCGTCAGTTTTAATCTAGCGTCGTATTACAGTACATGGTATATATATTTATGTATGACAAATATAAAGCTGAAAATACGCTAAATAGTTCGCTTTTCAGCTATATTGTTCATATTTTATTCACAGCGTGGACAATATTTATAACTTTTCAATATCATATGTTATTCAGATCCAAACAGGGTATTACAGGATACCTCATCTTTTTATATCTATTTACTGGGACACTCCCGGCTTAGAGTTTATCCCCTGAGCCTAAGACGAAGCGGATATAAGCATTACGCCGGGAATGTAGCAGTATATACCCTGGTTGAGACCTGAATTACACATAAATTTCAGATAACCCTTGTCTAAATGTTTTTACTAGTGCAGGTATTTGATAAACATTCACAATTCAACGTTTATATTAATTACACTTTATTTTTTCTTAATAATTTGAGTAATCCATTTGAAGTAATTGTTAACTGTTTTTTTTTAGTATTAGGAGGGGTACAACTTGCAACAAAATACATTACTTATAAACCCTCTTCATTTTGGAAAAAAAGATAATATATTTCTTTGCTATGATCCTGGACGGTTCATGATTAGAATGAGATAATTTTTGGGTTATCTAAACATAATTCTAATATGACGTGCTTCTTTCGCTTTGTAAACAACACCGTGATAAAATTCTCGATATATCTATACTTAGCGCAGACTCCAAGATGTACACAAATGGCTGTTTCAATATGCCTCCCACGTACATCCACATGTATCGTTACTAATGTGTAAACGGTTGTGGATTTCGCTGTGTTAACAATTACAATTGAATAAAACCCCACAGAACATTTATTCTGATTCTGACGCATAACAAAAAGAATTAAAAACCAATTGTTCAGAGAACAATTGAAAGTCTTTCCACACCAAAGAAATTTGGATAAGAAGGTAGTTTCTTCATACTGATGCGATAAATGATGGTTTAATTATCTTTTTGAGTGATATAAGGGAGATAATATGCTACTTCCGGTCAAATGAATGTCACATTTGGTCTCATATGATAGCCTCTTTCACACTGATTCCAAAAATATATAGTTTCTATATACTTTTGTATGTAGAATAGGAGATAATTGGCCACTTCCGGTTTGTTGGAAGTCATTTTTAGTCTTCAGTAATCTGTTCATGTATCTATATGACAAAATATATGGATTCTGGGTACTTTTATGTGAAAAAATTGCAAAAAAAGCTTTTTCCGGTTTTCTAAAGGTCACTTCCGGTAGCCATTTTTCAAGGTCATTTGTCACTTAACCTTTTGTATAAGGTCAAATGTCTTTATAATGAACTTAATTGAAGTTATAATCAAATAACCTCATATCAAGACATTCCAGGGGCACCAACTCCTATAAGATGCCATTTAATTGTATAAGACTAAATGTAGCATATCTTCATTACAATAAAGCAGACATTTTGCACTTGTTCTTTTATATGTATCTCTCAAAGTGTTGGAGAAAATGCAAAAACAAGCAAAAGTCACTATTGAGAACTTGACCTTGACCTTTGACCTTGACCTCATTTTCTAAGTAAGGACCCAGGGGACTCAAATAAAAACATTCCAGGGTTATACGGTTAACGGTTTATGAGTTAAAAAAACATACGAACAAATTTATTCCGTAAAGGTAGATAACTCCTATAAAATTTCATCGAATCGCTTCGATCCAAATACGCCAAAAATTACTGAGGATGTAACGAACAATTTGTAAAAAGAATTTTGTCGCTATCTTTTTTTGTTACGAAGGAGATACACTCTGATGATAAACAGTGAATAGGGAGATAACTCTTACAAAGAAAATGGTTTGTCTTAGCAGGGTGAAATTTAAAAGCGCATAAACTATACGATACAATATGAAAAATATCTAAACGACATATTGCGAAACAAACATTTATCGCAAGAACAAAATTTGGCAGAAAAAAAAAAAAAAATAATAATAATAATAATTAAAAACCAATTGTTCAAAGAACAATTGAAAGTCTTTCCACACCAAAGAAATTTGGATAAGAAGGTAGTTTCTTCATACTGATGCGATAAATGATGGTTTAATTATCTTTTTGAGTGATATAAGGGAGATAATATGCTACTTCCGGTCAAATGAATGTCACATTCGGTCTCATATGATAGCCTCTTTCACACAGATTCCAAAAATACATAGTTTCTATATACTTTTGTATGTAGAATAGGAGATAATTGGCCACTTCCGGTTTGTTGGAAGTCATTTTTAGTCTTCAGTAATCTGTTCATGTATCTATATGACAAAATATATGGATTCTGGGTACTTTTATGTGAAAAAATTGCAAAAAAAAGCTTTTTCCGGTTTTCTAAAGGTCACTTCCGGTAGCCATTTTTCAAGGTCATTTGTCACTTAACCTTTTGTATAAGGTCAAATGTCTTTATAATGAACTTAATTGAAGTTATAATCAAATAACCTCATATCAAGACATTCCAGGGGCACCAACTCCTATAAGATGCCATTTAATTGTATAAGACTAAATGTAGCATATCTTCATTACAATAAAGCAGACATTTTGCACTTGTTCTTTTATATATATCTCTCAAAGTGTCGGAGAAAATGCAAAAACAAGCAAAAGTCACTATTGAGAACTTGACCTTGACCTTTGACCTTGACCTCATTTTCTAAGTAAGGACCCAGGGGACTCAAATAAAAACATTCCAGGGTTTATACGGTTAACGGTTTATGAGTTAAAAAAACATACGAACAAATTTATTCCCTAAAGGTAGATAACTCCTATAAAATTTCATCGAATCGCTTCGATCCAAATACGCCAAAAATTACTGAGGATGTAACGAACAATTTGTAAAAAGAATTTTGTCGCTATCTTTTTTTGTTACGAAGGAGATACACTCTGATGATAAACAGTGAATAGGGAGATAACTCTTACAAAGAAAATGGTTTGTCTTAGCAGGGTGAAATTTAAAAGCGCATAAACTATACGATACAATATGAAAAATATCTAAGCGACATATTGCGAAACAAACATTTATCGCAAGAACAAAATTTGGCGGAAAAAAAAAAAAAAAATAATAATAATAATAATCAGAAGAAATACAATAAGTCTTTCCACAGAAAAGTGGAAAGACTTAATTAAAAACCAATTGTTCAGAGAACAATTGAAAGTCTTTCCACACCAAAGAAATTTTGATAAGATAGTTTCTTCATACTGATGCGATAAATAATGGTTTAATTATATTAATGAGTGATGTAAGGGAGATAATAAGCTAATTCCGGTGAAATGAATATCACTTCCGGTCTCATATGATAGCTTCTTTGACACTGATTCCAAAAATATATAGTTTCTATATACTTTTATATGTAGAATGGCAGATAATTGGCCACTTCCGGTTTGTTGGAAGTCATTTTTAGTCTTCAGTAATCAGTTTATGTATCTATATGACAAAATATATGGATTCTGAGTACTTTTATATGAAAAAATTGCAAAAAAGGCTACTTCCGGTTTTCTCAAGGTCACTTCCGGTAGTCATTTTTCAAGGTCATTTGTCACCTTACCTTTTGTACAAGGTCAAATGCCTTTATAATGAACTTAGTTGAAATTATAATCAAATAACTTCATATCAAGACATATTAGGGGCACCAACTCCTATAAGATGCCATTTAATTGTATCAAACTTAATGTATCATATCTTCATAACAATAAAGCAGACATTTTGCAATTGTTTTTCTTTATGTATCTTTCAAAGCGTCAGAGAAAATGTAAAAACAAGCAAAAGTCACAAATAAGAACTTGACCTTGACCTTTGACCTTGACCTCATTTTCTAAGTTAGGACATAGGGGACTCAAATAAAAACATTCCAGGGTTATACGGTTAACTGTTATTGAGTTAAAAAAACATAACGACAAATTTATTTTGTAAAGGTAGATAACTCCTATAAAATTTCATCGAATCGCTTCGACCCAAATGAGCCAAAAATTCCTGAGGATGTAACGAACAATTTGTAAAAAGAATTTTGTCGCTATCTTTTTTTGTTACGAAGAAGATGCACACAGATGATAAACAGTGAATAGGGAGATAACTCTTACAAAGAAAATGGTTCGCCTTAGCAGGGTGAAATTTAAAAGCGCATAAACTATACGATACCATATGAGAAATATCTAAGCGACATATTGCGAAACAAACATTTTGCGCAAGAACAAAATTTGGCGGAAGAAAAAAAAAAAAATAATAATCAGAACAAAAACAATAAGTCTTTCCACAGAAAAGTGGAAAGACTTAATAATCAGAACAAATACAATAGGACTTTCCACAGAAAAGTGGAAAGACCTAATAATCAGAACAAATACAATAGGACTTTCCACAGAAAAGTGGAAAGACCTAATAATATGGAAAAACTGGAGTTGTCGTTCGTTTTACGTTGATAGGATAGATAGCACACAACCTACATTCAGTTTTAAGTGGAGGGTTAAAAAAAAAGGGGGGGGGGGGGCAAAAGGGGGTCTCGGGATTTTTTTTTTTTTTTTTTTTTTTATTAACGGAACAGAATGGTTAAAAAGGTTTTTTACAATATAAATCAATTGCTTTAAAAAAGCAATTGTAGGTGGTCTTTCCCCCTTTAGAATTAATTGAATGGGGGAGGGGGTGTTTGTTTGTTTGTTTGATTGTTTGCTTGTTTGTTTGTTTCTGTATGGGGTCTATATTATTGTTACCGGAGAAGTTTCATGTTTAGTTTGGAAAGTTTTTATTTTATTTTAGGTACAGCGCGCGCCAGATTGACGAGACATCACGTGACACGGGTTTATAATAACGAAAACTTAGTCTTTTTATTTCTCTTTAGGTCGGGACGTTAAACAGACAACATCTATAGAGATGGAATGTACACAATGTAATTTCTTTTGTCATTGTAGGAAATTGACATTTTCATCACAGTTCACGGGCAGTGCATGGTTTGGATTTAATTGATCCGGTGTAACTTTAAAACACATTTATTGATTATTTTCTGATAATGTACATTTTTCAGCACCTGTTTGTAACACAGATTAGTATTTCAAACTCGGAGCGGACATTTTATTGTAGGTTTTTACTGAGATTGACGGACCTAGCAAGCGATTTTTACGGCATTGCCATTTCTTTTCTCTAGGAAAAGCTTTGAGAGATATCTGCACCAAGTTTTTTTATAAACGTTAAGTACATGTATGCCCTGCTGACTGCAAATTTTGAGGTCGATTGTACTTGTAGTTTCAGAGAACATGTGGATTTTTTTTCAGAAGTGACGTAAGAACAATATTAAATTTCAATTTTTCTTGAATAATTGAGAGTTTGTTCCTTCTATAAACTGTCATGATTAAACAGTCATACAGATTGATTGATTGATTGATTGATTGATTGATTGATTGATTGATTGATTAGTTGGTTAGTTGGTTGGTTGGTTGGTTGGTTGGTTGGTTAAACACGTTGGATAGGGTCAATTGAAACACGGAAAAAGAAACAAAGAAGATCTTGGACCCTATATTAAACACATGAGACGGAAACATGATTGGTTGATCATGATCATGATTGATTGATTGATTGATTAGTTGGTTGGTTGGTTGGTTGGTTGGTTGGTTAAACACGTTGGATAGGGTCAATTGAAACACGGAAAAAGACACAAAGAAGATCTTGGACCCTATATTAAACACATGAGACGGAAACATGATTGGTTGATCATGATCATGATTGATTGATTGATTGATTAGTTGGTTGGTTGGTTGGTTAAACACGTTGGATAGGGTCAATTGAAACACGGAAAAAGAAACAAAGAAGATCTTGGACCCTATATTAAACACATGAGACGGAAACATAATTGATTGATCATGATCATGATTGATTGATTGATTGATTGATTGATTGGTTGATTAGTTGGTTGGTTGGTTGGTTGGTTGGTTAAACACATTGGATAGGGTCAATTGAAACACGGAAAAAGACACAAAGAAGATCTTGGACCCTATATTAAACACATGAGACGGAAACATGATTGGTTGATCATGATCATGATTGATTGATTGATTGATTAGTTGGTTGGTTGGTTGGTTAAACACGTTGGATAGGGTCAATTGAAACACGGAAAAAGACACAAAGAAGATCTTGGACCCTATATTAAACACATGAGACGGAAACATGATTGGTTGATCATGATCATGATTGATTGATTGATTGATTGATTGGTTGGTTGGTTGGTTGGTTGGTTGAACCCTATAAGAAACACATGAGACGGAAACATGATTGATTGATTGATCATGATCATTATTGGTTGATTGATCATGATCATGATTGATTGATTGATCATGATCATGATTGATTGATTGATTGATTGATTGATTGATTGATTGATTGATTGATTGATTGGTTGGTTGGTTGGTTGGTTGAAATTCAAACACACATAAAACTGTTTAAATAGTGCCAAAACCACATAATTTGATGACCTTGACCTTTGACCTTGTAACCTTCGTCAAGGTCATTGCTCCACAAGGTCATTGCAAAAGACCGTATGGGTCAAGGATCTTTTGTTTAAGAGTTTTGCCTAAAAATGGCTTTTTAAAAACCATCGATGGGGGTTATGCCCCTTACATGATGGTAAAATCAATATAGTCATAATGTAAAAAAGTGGCCCCTTGAAGTACCAAGCATTTTTCACTGCTTAATTTTTTTGTATCTATAACCGTTCAAGAGTTATAGGGAAATCAAAGACATATGAAAATCTAAAATATGACCTTGACCTTTGACCTTGACCTAATTTTCTAAGTTAGGAATCAGGGGACTCAAATAAAAACATTCCAGGGTTATACGGTTAACGGTTTATGAGTTAAAAAAATATAGCGACAAATTTCTTCCGTAAAGGTAGATAACTCCTATAAAATTTCTTCGAATCGCTTCAATCCAAATACGCCAAAAATTACTGAGGATGTAACGAACAATTTGTAAAATGAATTTTGTCGATATCTTTTTTTGTTACGAAGGAGATACACACAGATGATAAACAGTGAAAAGGGAGATAACTCTTACATAGAAATTGGTTCGCCTTAACAGGGTGAAACTTAAAAGCGCATAAACTATACGATACCATATGAGAAATATCTAAGCGACATATTGCGAACCAAACATTTTGCGCAAGAACAAAATTTGGCGGAAGAAAAAAAAAAAAATAATAATAATAATAATAATTAAAAACCAATTGTTCAGAGAACCATTGATGGTCTTTCCACCACTTACAACATATTTTGATGTGAAAATATTAAAAATTCAGTTGATATGTCAGTTCCTATGACTTTATGATGTCTAAATATGAATTTGGAGCAAAGGTCAAAATCTAGAACGTCCAATTAACCTATGACCTTGACCCCAATTTCAAGGTCATAGACTAAGGATCTCATCCTAAAGATACTAGTTCCTTAATATGTATGGTTCATGAGAAATATCACTTTACGCATAATTCTAAACATAAGAGGGGCGAAAACTCCCATTTATTGTCTACGCACCTTTTCAACCAAAATTTATAAGTTACGACATGTCGCAACTAGTAAAATTTATAATATGACCTTGACCTTTGACCTTGACCTTATTTTCATTTTTTTGGACCAAGGATCTCAAATCAAAAGACCCTAGGTCTCTATCACTTATGGTTTACCAGTTAGAAATGCATATTCTTATATCAAACATAAAAGGAGGGATAACTGTCATATGGAATCTATATACGGCTTCGGTCAAAATAAAACAGAACATCCTGAGGATATAACGAGCAATTTGGAAAAATAAATTTGTCGGTTTCTTATACGGTTGCGAAGCCTTAGAAATAACAAGGAAAACAGTGTTCGGGGAGATAACTCTTATTTGGGAAAGTATTCGGTTAAGCAGAGTTGGTTTCAAAAGCGTATAAACTGTTCGATATCATATTCCAAAAATCTAAGCGACATCTTGTGAAACAAAAAAACAGCAAAGGAAAAAAATTAGGCGGAAGAAAAAAAAAAAAAAAAAAAAAAATAATAATAATCAGAAGAAATCCAATAGGTCTTTCCACGGAAAAGTGGAAAGACCTAATAATCAGAACAAAAACAATAAGTCTTTCCACAGAAAAGTGGAAAGACTTAATTAAAAACCAATTGTTCAGAGAACAATTGAAAGTCTTTCCAAACTAAAGTAATTTGGATAAGAAGGTAGTTTCTTTATACTGATGCGATAAATGATGGTTTAATTATATTTTTGAGTGATATAAGGGAGATAATATGCTACTTCCGGTGAAATTAATGTCACATCCGGTCTCATATGATAGCTTCTTTCACACTGATTCCAAAAATATATAGTTTCTATATACTTTTGTATGTAGAATGGGAGATAATTGGCCACTTCCGGTTTGTTGGAAGTCATTTTTAGTCTTCAGTAATCTGTTCATCTATCTATATGACAAAATATATGGATTCTGGGTACTTTTAGGTGAAAGAAATTGCAAAAATAGCTACTTCCGGTTTTCTAAAGGTCACTTCCGGTAGCCATTTTTCAAGGTCATTAGTCACTTAACCTTTTGTATGAGGTCAAATGTCTTTATAATGAACTTAATTGAAGTTATAATCAAATAACTTCATATCAAGACATTTCAGGGGCACCAACTCCTATAAGATGCCATTTAATTGTATAAGACTAAATGTAACATATCTTCATTACAATAAAGCTGACATTTTGCACTTGTTCTTTTATGTGTATCTCTCAAAGTGTCGGAGAAAATGCAAAAACAAGCAAAAGTCACAATTTAGAACTTGACCTTGACCTTTGACCTTGACCTCATTTTCTAAGTTGGGACCCATTGGACTCAAATAAAAACATTCCAGGGTTATACGGTTAACGGTTTATGAGTTAACTAAACAAACCGACAAATTTATTTTGTAAAGGTAGATAACTCCTATAAAATTTCATCGAATCGCTTCGATCCAAATGCGCCAAAAATTACTGAGGATGTAACGAACAATTTGTAAAAAGAATTTTGTCGCTATCTTTTTTTGTTACGAAGGAGATGCACACAGATGATAAACAGTGAATAGGGAGATAACTCTTACAAAGAAAATGGTTTGGCTTAGCAGGGTAAAATTTAAAAGCGCATAAACTATACGATACCATATGAGAAATATTTAAGCGACATATTGCGAAACAAACATTTATCGCAAGAACAAAATTTGGCGGAAAAAAAAAAAAAAAAAATATAAATCAATTGCTTTAAAAAAGCAATTGTAGGTGGTCTTTCCCCCTTTAGAATTAATTGAATTTGGGGGGGGGGGGGGGGGGTGTTTGTTTGTTTGATTGTTTGCTTGTTTGTTTGTTTGATTGTTTGCTTGTTTGTTTGTTTCTGTATGGGGTCTATATTATTGTTACCGGAGAAGTTTCATGTTTAGTTTGGAAAGTTTTTATTTTATTTTAGGTACAGCGCGCGCGCCAGATTGAAGAGACACCACGTGACGCGGGTTTATATTAAGAAAAACTTAGTCTTTTTATTTCTTTTTAGGTGGGGACGTTAAACAGACAACATCTATAGAGATGGAATGTACACAATGTAATTTCTTTTGTCATTGTAGGAAATTGACATTTTAATGACAGTTCACGGGCAGTGCATGTTTTGGATTTAATTGATCCGGTGTAACTTTTAAACCCATTTATTGATTATATTCTGATATTGTACATTTTTCAGCACCTGTTTGTAACACAGATTAGTATTTCAATCTCGGAGCGGACATTTTGTTGTAGGTTTTTACTGAGATTTACGGACCTAGCAAGCGATTTTTACGGCATTGCCATTTCTTTTCTCTAGGAAAAGCTTTGAGAGATATCTGCACAAAGTTTTTTTATAAACTTTCAGTACATGTATGCCCTGCTGACTGCAAATTTTGAGGTCGATTGTACTTGTAGTTTCAGAGAACATGTGGATTTTTTTTCAGAAGTGACGCAAGAACAATATTAAATTTCAATTTTTTCATGAAACATGATTGATTGATCATGATCATGATTGATTGATTACTTGATTGATTGATTGATTGATTGATTGATTGATTAGTTGGTTGGTTGGTTAGTTGGTTGGTTGGTTGGTTAAACACGTTGGATAGGGTCAATTAAAACAGCGAAAAAGAAACAAAGAAGATCTTGGACCGTTTATTAAACACATGTGACGGATACATGATTGATTGATCATGATCATGATCATGATCTTGATTGATTGATTGATTGATTGATTGATTGATTGATTGATTGATAAGTTGGTTGGTTGGTTGGTTAAACACTTTGGATAGAGTCAATTGAAACAGCGAAAGAGAAACAAAGATCTTGGACCGTTTATTAAACACATGAGACGGAAACATGATTGATTGATCATGATCATGATCGATTGATTGATTGATTGATTGATTGATTGATTGATTGATTATTTGGTTTGTTGGTTGGTTGGTTAAACACGTTGGATAGGGTCAATTGAAACACGGAAAAAGAAACAAAGAAGATCTTGGACCCTATATTAAACACATGAGACGGAAACATGATTGATTGATCATGATTGATTGATTGATTGATTGATTGATTGATTGATTGATTGATTGGTTGGTTGGTTGGTTGGTTGGTTGGTTGGTTGGTTGGTTAAACACGTTGGTTAGGGTCAATTGAAACAGCGAAAAAGAAACGAAGAAGATCTTGAACCCTTTAATTAACACATGAGACGGAAACATGATTGATTGATTGATTGATCATGATCATTATTGGTTGATTGATCATGATCATGATTGATTGATTGATTGATTGATTGATTGATTGATTGGTTGGTTGGTTGGTTGGCAAACACACATACAAATTTTCAAGTAGTGCCCCAAATCACATATGTACATGACCTTGACCTTTGACCTTGTGACCTTTGTCAAGGTCATTGCTTCACAATGTCATTGCAAAAGACCCTATGGGTCAAGGATCTTTTGTTTAAGAGTTTTGCCTAATAATGGCTTTTTATAAACCATCAATGGGGGTTATGTCCCTTACATAATGGTAAAACCAATACAGTCATAATGTAACAAAGTTGCCCCTTGAAGTACTCAACATTTTTCACTGCTTAAATTTTCTGTATCTATAACCATTCAAGAATTATAGGGAAATC
The DNA here is from genome assembly GCA_019925275.1 of Mytilus edulis. Taxonomy (NCBI): domain Eukaryota; kingdom Metazoa; phylum Mollusca; class Bivalvia; order Mytilida; family Mytilidae; genus Mytilus; species Mytilus edulis. The sequence continues at coordinate 75,932,784 of CM034357.1, forward strand.
AAAGACATATGAAAATCTAAAATATGACCTTGACCTTTGACCTTGACCTAATTTTCTTAGTTAGGAATCAGTGGACTCAAATAAAAACATTCCAGGGTTATACGGTTAAGGGTTTATGAGTTAAAAAAACATACCGACAAATTTATTCCGTAAAGGTAGATAACTCCTATAAAATTTCATCGAATCGCTTCGATTCAAATTAGCCAAAATTTCCTGAGGATGTAACGAACAATTTGTTAAAAGAATTTTGTCGCTTTCTTATTTTGTTACGAAGGAGATGCACACACATGACAAACAGTGAATAGGGAGATAACTCTTACAAAGAAAATGGTTCGGCTTAGCAGGGTGAAATTTAAAAGCGCATAAACTATACGATACAATATGAAAAAAATCTAAGCGACATATTGCGAAACAAACATTTATCGCAAGAACAAAATTTGGCGGAAAAAAAAAAAAAATAATAATAATCAGAACAAATACAATAGGCTTTCCACAGAAAAGTGGAAAGACCTAATAATCAGAAGAAAAACAATAAGTCTTTCCACAGAAAAGTGGAAAGACTTAATAATAATAATAATCAGAAGAAAAACAATAAGTCTTTCCACAGAAAAGTGGAAAGACTTAATTTACACATTAGAGAACGGAAAAATGGACAAAAACAAAATAAACTAGATTTGTAATTGCTAGCAATAACGGATGGCACCCTTCCCCCATTGCCAGGGTAACGGCAGCCATTTTGAAAATTTCAAAGTCAAACAGTGCATCTACACATGTCAATGAACATTGATGTAAAATTTTATAAAGATTGGAGCATTTTGAAACTTTTGAAATTTTTGCTGTTTCCATGGTAACGGTTACCATTTCCAAAATTCCAAAGACAGGTGCCACTTTGAAACATGCCATGTTACATATCCATGTAGTTTCATTGAGTTTGACCTTCCTTGTTTACGGAGTAATTGCTACTTTAAGGTTTTCCCATAGGGTTTAATGCTAAATGGCAATATAGTAGTTCCAAAGATTCTCAAAATCCTCCAAAACCTGTATATAGTGGTCATCAACAATATATAAAAATTTGATGATTCTAAGTTCAGGCATACTCAAATTATTCACCAAAAACAAAAATTTTATATTTCACATATGTTCTGTTTCCATGGTAACGGTGGCCATCTTGAAAATGCCATACCCCGATTGCAAATCTGCACATGCTGGTTAACATTATGGTATAGTTCCATAACATTTGGTTCATCCAATTCCAAAATATAAGCTGGACAAAAAAAGTGGAAGAAAAATAATAAGAAGAAAAAAAGAAACGTAGAATAACAATATGTCACCCCAACTCCGTTGAGGGTGCCATAATTAAAATTCCGCGAAATTCCAGTAATGATTTTGGCGCATTAACGTCATTTCAAAACATGACGTCATACGTATGAAAACGTCAAAGCTGAAGGTTTTTCTATTGCGTTTACCTTCTAAACTCGGATAAAATTGCATTAAAATAAATTGTTGAGGTAGGTGTTGTTTGTTTTCTGGTCTATTGCATTATTCGCACATTTACTGATTTCAGCAAGTCAACATTGCGGCTCCTTGGTTACAACATGTCAACAGTGAATTTGACGGTAGCTTACGATAAAAAATGTAAATTTAAAATTGCAAATGTTGGGTTTACTACGAAGTAACAAAAGGAATCACATTTTTTTTCTAGCGGTTAGTTAAGAAATCATTCATGCAGGTTTATTAAATTTGTTTTACATTTATCGAACAGTGGGTAAAATAGAACAGCCACACACACGGTATACCCATCATCGCTTCAGTTTTTTAATGATCGTATTTGTCCTATTAGAATCGAAATAATTCATGGAAGCCATAGATTTGTTGTAAATTTACACATGGCCTGGGCCGGGATATTCGTTAATTTTATCACTCGCTAACGCTCAGGATAAAATTCGAATATCACGGCCCAGGCCATGTGTAAATTTCCAACAAATCTATGGTTTCCATGAATTATTTCTTAAACATAAAATGCTATGGTTAGAAAATATTTTTCGAAAATATTCATAGGGAAAAAGTTTATCCATACAACATTATTGACATATGACGGGCATACATGTATTATTTCGTCCCACTTAGGGGCATTATATGTTTTTCGGTAAGTGTGTCCGTTCGTACGTCTGTTCGTTTATCCGTTAATTCATTTGGTCGTCTGTCATGTTTCTTATTATATGATCTTGTTTAACGCCATATTAGAGTTTTGAGCCTAATTTCACGTTCCAAGAAAATGATAGTACGGATGGGGCATTCGTGTACTACAGACACATTCTTGTTTTGTGCTGTAGTTACAAAAAAGTATTTATGTAATAGTGTCCTTAGCTAAATTTTAGATTGTTTTTAATTTCAGATCAAAATCTTCAAGCACTTATGTTACACTGAAAATATATTCAACAGAGGAGAAAAGTCGTGTACATTAAATATCATGTCCCAGTACAATGCACAGTGTGTGGAAATTAAACATGCATTGGCACGAGAAAAACTAGATCACAATGACATTCACACTGTGGTGTCGAGTCAAGGTAAAAAAAAATATTGCAACAGTTCAAGACTCAAAATTTTAAACTATGCGGAAACATGTCATGTCACTAAACGGGATTTGAATCCACACCTTTGAAACACTACAGCACCAATTGCTTATATAAGTCTAAACTGAAAGCAACGTTCACACCTATGATTTCGTTGGATAAAAACCGATATTTGTATACGTGTGCATGTAAAACAAAATTCGTTGAAGAGGGGTCTAAATACTGCACAAACAACATTTTCCAAAAGACCAAAAAAGTGAAAGTATATTTTAACAAAACGCATTTGACTAACAGGTCGAACAACTGATGTTTTTTAAACCCTGCTGACTGCCATCGACGATTGCCAAATAAATTTATCACAATATGTAACAAAATGGATCTCTATATTAATTTTGTATCAAAGATAAAAGAATACACTTGAGGCAAAGATGATAAACCACAAACATGAGGTGCTAATATCTGTACACCATAATCAGATTTCGACAATGAATGTCTCTTCAGTGATGTAAGGGATCCAGCAGTATTTGGAAGGCCATATAATTAACCTCAATTAAGGAAAGACTCTTGAATTTTAAAGAGTCAAAATAAAATGAACGGACTATATAAACCGTAGGGAAAATACGATACAAGCCCAAAAGAGATAAATATAAACAAGTCTTTATTGAAAAGAAAGTTCATATCTTCGATTGCGTTGGATATATATATATTATATATATATATATATATATACAACTCGTCTAAACATCAACCCAACATATATATATATATATATATATATATATATACAAGTCTGAATTGAAAACTACGTTCAAACCTATGATTGCGTTGGATAAAAAACGCAATTTTTATACGTGTGCATGTAAAACAAATTTCGTTGAAGAAGGGTCTAAATACAGCACAAACAACATTATCCAAAAGACAAAAAAAAGTGAAAAAGTATATTTAAACAAAACGCATTTGACTAACAGGTCGAACAACTGATGTTCTTTAACCCTGCTGACTGCCATTGACGATTGCCAAATACAATTGATCACAATATGTAACAAAATGGGTCTTGATTTAAATTTAATACTAAACATATATTGTAGAATAAATCGGATTAAAGATATTCTGTTGTAATATTTCATGGGATGCACTCTAAATAATTAAATGTCTACAGAAAATAATAAAAGAATCATTTACGATAATAGGTGGCATTTTATAAACTTTCACATCCACTGCATGTCTAAACAATAGAATACTTACAACGTAGTTTGTTAAATTGTTGCCTCACAGATCTTTTATAACATTAAGATTTATCGTATAATATAAAAAAAAATCTTATTGCGCTTTCTATTATTCAATCCAGAGTATGTCTCGTGTAGTTTAGTATGTTTATATCAAATGCTTGTGCTTCAGGAGGAGAATGGGACTATGTCATATTTAGCCTTGTCAGATCCTTACCTGATTACAGAATAGAACCTCATCCTACAAAGGGATGGTGTAAAGAAAACCTCGGCTTTATCACAGATCACAACCAGATAAATGTAGCGCTCACAAGAGCAAGGAAAGGCTTATTTATAATAGGTAAATCATCGTTTTGTATTTATTATTTGATTTGATTCTAGAGTTAAATTAAGTATTGTATCTTAGATACAATAATGAATAATACTATTAAACAATATTAATTAAACAATGTTCGACTTTGTTATATGTAGTAAATAAATAGGCAAACATAAGACCACTTCAACGACTCATTTATGAAAATCTACAAAAAAACAAGGTCTAGAAAGTCAACCTTAAACAGGCATGGTTAATGAGAGAATAATTGATTACAGTCAAAACTATACATTCTTGTTACTCAATCTAATTGAAATACATGTTATATTTTAACTGTTCGCGTACAAAGATCGGACAGTGCACCGATATAGTTTTTGTTTTAAAACAAATTGTAGGGCATCTGTTTTTATTATCGTTTAATACAAACCTTCAAAATATTGTGGGTAGAACGTGCATTGAGTTAGTTTTTTTATAACCTGAACAGTTAATAAAACAGACTGTTATCAGATCCTTTTTCTGAGATTGCTATTAACTTTACAATCTAGATATTTGAAGATGTGGTTTGAGTGCCAATAAGACAACTCTCCATCCAAGTAACAATTTATGACAGTAAACCGTTATAGGTCAAGGTATGGCCTTCAACATGGAGCTATGGCTCACACCGAACCGCAAGCTAAACAGGGCCTAAAATATTACTAGTGTTCAACGGGAAAACCAACGGGCTAACCTATATAAAAACGAGAAATGAGAAACACTTATGAACTACATAAACAGGAACAACCACTGAACATCAGTATACCCATATACATTTACAAATATGTATATTGATATGCATAAAGGTCTGTAACCATGCCAATTAACTATTCTCAAATAATCTATTTTTGTGTTTTTTGTAAATGAAGACTTAAAAGTAGTATCTTTAAAAAAGGAAACATATATATGTGTTGGGTACCTTTACGGAGATTAACACCATTTTTATTCCACAGGAAACAAGCATCTACTGATGTGTGATGGGATATGGAAAAACCTAATTTCTCAATATGAATCTAAAGGTTGTGTTATAGATGGGGCGGATTTTCCAAAGGAAGTCTTATCTGCCAATAAAAAAGGGAAAGCTAAAAAGAAACAACCATGAGATAACAACGAATTATGTGTTGGGGAAGACTTTATCTAAACATGTTGCAGCCCTTTTGGATTTTTTTACCGCCCTTACGTTTATTATATGCCTATTTGAAAATAAAAAAATAAATGGAAATTGTTCAATACACATTTGCATTGAATGTACTCAAAGTCTATTTGAATACTTAACATCTAAATGCATTGAAGAAACAAAATATCTATGGAATATTTTAATATTGTAGAAGAGTTTATTGATTATCATTTCAGGATTTCGCGTTCAAATGATTTTGATACTAGAAAAAGTTTGTCCAGTTGTTGTTGTAAATGTACGTGTCAATCATCTAGTTAAAACTACATAGAGAACCTATCACAACTATTTAGAACATGTTTTATCTGTGATTAATGACAATTATTTCTGTTATAGTTTAATGTATTTAGATAAACAAAAATTAAAATTTACTGTTGAAATACTTTAAGAGATATATTACTGATACAGATCCTAACATATTGGTTAAATTAATTATTCTTATATGAAGTATAATCAATGTAAAAAGTAAAATCACAAAAATACCGAACGCCGAGGAAAATTCAAAATTCAAAATGGAAAGTCCTCTATCAAATGGCAAAATCAAAAGCTCAAATACATTAACCCTTATCAAAAGGCAAAATCAAAAGCTCAAACACATTAAACGAATGGATAACAACTGTCATATTCATGGATTTGTACAGGCATTTTCACATGTAGAAAATGGTTGATTAAACCTGGTTTCATAGCTAGCTAAACCTCTCACTATGACAGTTGCACAAAATCTGAAGTGTAAATAAATATACAAAGACAACAACCGCTTCATTCCATCATATTGACAACGTTGTGTTACATTTGAATAATTGATTTTTTTCTAAATAATTATTTTCCTTATAATTGATATGACAAGTATAGTATAGCTAGGTTTGAATTTGTTTCGTTGATCGAATCATTTTATTATTGTTTTTTAAACAACGTTATTTTTATGATTGTCTGTTACAATTTTACTTTAGTGTCCAAGCTCTTATGAATTATCCCTGTGAAATGCTTTCTGACTATCCAGGACAATACTCAGAATGTAATTAAATATTTAATTCTTTTTTTATATCAATCTTTTTATATTTATAAAAAAGATATCTTGAGAAACAGTTTTGTTCTCATTTATACCTCTTTTTGGTGCTTTCTTACACATCTATGAATTTCATTTTCCCCGGAAACATAATAGGACTTACAAATAAAACTCTTAAACTGTCAATATGTAGTTATAACCATAATAACCATGACCTGTTATTTTGTATTCAAATACTATATGTTTTGCTAATATATATTTTGTTTTAAAATGGTTTCTCGCTAGCAGATAATGATTGTGTTTTCTGTCACAAATATATCTAAACATTTAATGAAGAAATGCATATAATGTTCTTCGGTTTTACAAAAAAATACATTTATAGTATCCTCCAAAATATTTAATTTTTGATAGTAATTGCTTTGTATGAATAATATACTGAATCAGTTTCCAACTTAAAAATAAAGTCGTTTACAGATTAAATATGTGGTGTGCATTCAAATTTTTGTCTGTTGCATGGTCCGTTTCTGTGTGTGTTACATTGTAGTGTTGTGTCGTTGTTCTCCTCTTATATTTAATGCGTTTCCTCAGTTTTAGTTTGTTACCCCGATTTTGTTTTTTGTCCATGGATTTATGAGTTTGAACATCGGTATACTACTGTTGCCTTTATTTAAGTATCTTATCCAAATATTGATACCGATTAGCTTTGTATATTTTTGTCTACTTGAATATTTTAAAGCATTTTATTCATATGAAACCCATTTTCGAAGTATGTTTTCTGGCAGGAAATAACTTCAGATATTTTGGAAATTATACTTTGCGTTCATTCTCATATACTCATCCCTACTCCGTCCTGTATCAAATTTTATGTATAATAAGTTACATGTTAAATGTTTCATGATACATAATATGATATTCATAAAATTGAATTGCAAAAAGATTGTAAAGTCATTTAAAATGTACGGTTTTTCTTTAAAAAAAAGTATTATTAGATGAAAGTATTATTTCTTTTCTTACCAGGTATTATTAACCCGTATAGTTGGAAAATTGACAGCCTAGTATTTTGATTTGCGTATTTGTTTTTGTTTTGTCTTTTTAATAAGTATCAATTTTGTCCTTTCGGTTTTTTTCTATTTTCGTTTATGTGTAGTCTGATTATTGTTGGATATTTCATATTATTAAATCCATTGTAATATTGTAGTGAACAAAAGTGTAGAGTTATATCCCATGTTTTTATCCTATAGTAGTGCAAGCAATGAATTGTCCAAAGCATAATATATTTATTCATCGTCAGTTGAAAATGATCCGATACCAGTTAAAATGTGTGTGTGTGTGTGTGTGTGTGTGGTAATTGTTACTGTAATAACTATTAGTGTAACATGTGTAAGGAACATACAAACAGAAAGTAATAAGAATATACCTTGCTATCCTGTATTATAATGTAATGTCAATACACATATTTCACTAATGTAGTTTAGTGTATCTCATTCTACACCAAATCAGACTACGTTGAAATCATTTATCATTTTTAGTTTTAAAATCTATATTTATTACATGATTTTTAATACATCAACTTCATCTGTTTATCGAGATATTTTCATTTTACTATAACAATTATTATATGTTTGATAAATATTTATTTTAATAAATGTTTGGGTATAATTCAGTTGTTGCTAGTATTCGTAATTAGTTAAACTCTGTGTACAATGTTTTGCATTAAAAACTTAATAAGAATACCATAATTTACATGTAGTTATGTGTATCTTTTAAATAAAAGGTATCAGCTGGCTGATTGTGCACAATATCATTTATCTTAAATGATTAATTGAATTTTTATATGTAATGGTTTCAATAAGGAATTATACTTCTGTCCTAAAACAGTATTTTGCTAACTCAGTGCCTCGTCCTTGTAGTTGACGTTTATACCAACATAAACTTACTCAAACAGTGACGTTCTCGTTATATTGCATACTAATTGACTTTTCATTGTTTTTTAAAGTCCTATTAACAATAATTGCATTGTCTTGTTGTCAAGGCGATTTATGTGGCTTACTTTCCTAAGTATCCTATGCATATATGTCTTCCTGTAATATTAACATTAATTCAGATCCCCAACTTTTTTTAATTATGAACTCACTTATGCATATAAAATTTAATAAAATATTGAATCTGAATCTGAATCTGCATTGATTACATATCAACTATGCCTTAACATAGTACAGAACTCGTTGATTTGGCAATGAATTCTCTATTTCGTTATATAACCTCACGTTTACATAATTGACTTACAAATGTTTGGATATGTTATATATATGAGTGTTTCTAATGAAAATAAATCCCAACAAATCTTAGGAGCATGAAATTTTGAAAGAGATATTATAATCTAAATATGTATTTGAAGATGTGTAAATATAATGATTTATCAAACAACTTCTTTTTTTTTATTTTGCTTGGTCTTCCAAATGCTCTTCGAAACCTCTTTTTAAATCCAGTGTATCAGCATTTAAAGCCCGGCTTTAACGCTATTGTTAAACTGTATATTCTAGACATGGCGTTTATCAGATCATGATACTAAAGTATTCCAAAGATATTTTACAGTGTATACAATATAATACTCTCTTATCTTACAAAAGTATTTAAACATTTGACTTTACACAAGTATTCCCCATTCCAAAACAAAGTCAAATTATAAAAAGTTGATATTGCTTTGTTTCATAAAATAAGAATTACCAACTTAGGCACAAGGGAGGGATAATTTCTACTAAAAACTCAATTCGATTCAAACAAAGATACTTGATTTCTTGATGGAACATTTGTTACGTTTGGGTGACATATATAGTTATCAAAGGTACCAGGATTATAATTTAGTACACCAGAAGCGCGTTTCATCTACATAAGACTCACCAGTGACGCTCATATCAAAATATTTATAAAGCCAAACAAGTACAAAGTTGAAGAGCATTGAGGATCCAACATTCCAAAACGTTAGGGCTATGTTTTTCAATACACTTTCGGCATTCCCATGATAACCAACTATACAACTCTTCTGGTGACTCGAAAAAAAAGAAGTCAGCAGTATCCTTTAATTAACATTCCGCTATATAGATGATGTTTTTCACTAAATAATTCAAACTTTGGTTATTACGTTGCACGCATCTTGCCTTGTAACTGGAAATTGACACTGAGGGATAGTTGAAAACAAAACTGTACGACAAAAGAGATGATTTCAATTTTCCAGCAGGACACTTTCCGTTTCTATGTACCAACATTCCAGGAGCACCTGCATACAAAAAAATTGAGAATGGTAATGAGAAATATGTCTAAGCGACAACAACCCGATCAGAGAGCAGACAACAGCCGAAGACCACCAATGGGTCTTCAATGTAGTTAGAAACTCCCGCAATTTGAGGCGTCCTTCAGATGTCCCCTAAACAAATATGCATACTAGTTCAGTGATAATGGACGTCATACTAAACTCCGAATTATACACAAGAAACTAAAATTAAAAATTATACCAGACTTACAAAGGCTAGAGTCTCTTGACTTTGGACAGGCGCAAAATTGCGGCGGGGTTAAACATGTTTTTTGAGATCTCAACCCTCCCCCTATACCTCTAGGCAATGTAGAAAAACAAACGCACAACAAAACGCACAGTAAACCTCAGTTTAAGAGATGTCCGAATCCGATGTTAGAATATGAAACAAACGAAAATAAACAAAACGACAATAATACATAAATAACAACAGACTACAAGCAGTTACTGACATGCCAGCTTTAGACCTCAATTAAACTGATTGCAAGATTATGTCTTCAGCATATGAATATCAGGCACAATCCCTCCTGTTATTGGTTTAGTAGTATACCATCATGAAATATATGAGAAAAACATTACCCGTGTCATGCCTGCCAACAACTGGTTTTAGAATAAATGTGTTTAATTCCGATGCAAAGACCCTATAAGTGAATCAATATCAAAGCCGTATATATCTCCCAATTGATGCGATATTCACGGGCTTGAAGTTCCTATCATAATTTCCTTGATAGATGGTTGCTGCTCACATGGAAGCTTTTAAACCGATAGTTCTAAATGATGAAGTTGAAATCCCTTCATAAATTTAACGGACGTCATCCCGAGTTGGTTGATCGTAATGGAATATCAGTTTAACAGATGATAACGGATATGTTCCATAACTACAACCACCCCGTTCCCTTTTTACATACGTGACCTTCCCAATTATACTTATTATCGGGTTTTCAATAACATTAGCAACATGACGGATGCCACATGTGGAACAGGATGTGCTAAACCTTACGGTTCACCTGAGATAACCCCAGACAAACACTAGACATTGGCTGATGAATACACTGATCGATTTGGAGAGAAATTAATGAAAATCAGATTGAAATTATATGACTCACCTTAATTACGTAAAGCACAAACGCGATTAACAAAAATACAAAACACACAAAACACTGATTTTAGAGACTATCAGTAACTTTCCACTATAGTTCATAGTATATTCCAAGTAACTATCAAATTATGTTTAATTCATAAATAATTGTACAAATCCAATGGAATAAGTGTAACGAAGCCTTAAAAATGCACTATATAGGAAAACAAGTGTTCATAATTTTATTGCAATACTTTATTCAGTTATTTTTTAATATTTATTGAAAGCAAAACCAATGTTTTTTTTTTATTTTATTAACCTTGGCTTTTGAAAAGCTAACAATTTTCATGATAGGTCAAAGTTATTCTAAAGTTCAGCCTTTGAGTTGATTACTTAATAGTTAAAACAACAAGGTACTCTGATAAAAAAAAGTTTGTTATTCTAATCAGGCTTACATCATCATAGTCATCATACTGACCTTGATAATAGACTGACTTAACATTTTCATCACCTAGATAGAAAGAAATAGCCATAAATCTCATAGAAACTAATAAATGCAACTGTTATCGTTTAGTTACTGTAGATAGTAATATGTCGACTGTCACGGTAATTTATCTCACAGTTATACTTTGTATATATCTTAACGAAACGTGTCTGAGAATAGGGAGAACAATTAAGTGTAATGCAAATACACGGATTATTATACTCTAACAATATGTGGAAGGTGAAGATGTTCTTTTGTATTATTTATCTTACAGGTAAATTTATAATACATTTATCATTTTTTCATTCTTTTACACAGGTCAACTCTGATCTAGATCAAATGCATTGCTGTTAAGTTGTAACTATACATATGAAAGTTTAGTGACTTCCTAAGTAAAAATCGGAACTTTTACTTAAGTTATATATTCTTCTTTTTTTTCTAGCGAATTTATTTGTCAAGGTCATACGTCGTTTGAAACTTATGTAAACATTATAACAGTAAGTGCACAGGTTTACTTTAAAATTGATTCTGTAACCAATCTGACTAATTAAATCTGCCAGATGCTGGATATCTTCAAAAACTGAACTCTATGTCGTTAAGTGCTCGGTTAAGTGGAACGATATGCAGTTATAAAATTATGCATATGAAATATAACTTGGTGTGAATATATATCAATAGAACGATAGTAATCACAGAGAGTATCGAGTGATCAATGTAAGGAAAGGGGATACATGGATGTCAAGACTCACAAAAGTCTGACGAAAGTCCTTTTCTTAAAGGTGCAACGTACAACAAACGTATTTAAAGCGAATAAGTAACGAATAGGTAACGAATAGGTAACAGGGTATTAACCGAGCGCTGGAACGGGTACATATGCGTTAATAGGGTCATTTCATCTCTAAGAATAAATTGTTACCACCAGAGACATGGACACAATTGAAAATCCTTTTCTAAAAGGTGCGTCTAAACTAATGTTCTATCATATCATGCATATCGACCTCTGTATGAGGCGGAGATTTAATCAAAGTTATTGTATTGTTCAAAGGAACTCCTGGAATATTTCAGGATTTTCATAATTCCAATTTAAGCTCGGTTATTCATAAATAATTGAGGTAACTGAAATATTTCAGGACCTGCATACTTCGTTTTCATAATATCGGAAATATTTTAGAAAAAAAAGTTAACGTTATCAAACATGTCAAAGGTATCAGGATTATAATTTAATACGTCAGACGCGCGTTTCGTCTACATAAGACTCATCAGTGACGCTCAGATAAGAAAAGTTATACTAAAGCTAAACAAGAAAAAGTTGAAGACCATTGAGAACCCAAATTCCAAAATGTTGTGCCAAATACGGCTAAGGTAAGCTTTCCTGGGATAAGAAAATCCTTTTTTTAAAGGACAGTTCTTGATATTCCGAAATAGATGAAGACCTCCTGAAATATTTCAGGACCTTCACAAATAATTGTCTCGAATTGTTTTTATTTCTGAAGCTCCATAATTATATCAGAAGATCCATAACTCGTTTTAAGAATATCCTAAAATATTTCAAGACATCTGTATTTCGAATTCCCGACCTCCACATATAATCGATCAAATTCCTTTATTTCATAAGGTTCTTTATAAAACGTGATTTCCGTAATATAGATGCAGCTCTATAATTATGTATTTCATAACCTTCCTAACTCAATTTCAGGATATCCTTAAACATATATTTATGGAGGTCCACGTTTATTTCAAAAACTGCCCGGTTTTTTCAAGAATACAAAAGTTCGATTTAAGAATATCCTTAAATCGAACAGTGGAGGAAGGCTTACATCATCATAGTCATCATACTGACCTTGATAATAGACTGACTTTAAATTTTCATCACCTAGTGAGAGAGAGAAACACATAAATCTCATAGAAACTAATAAATGCAACTGTTATCGTTTAGTTACTGTAGATAGTAATATGTCGACTGTCACGTTAATTTATCTCATAGGTATATTTTGTATATATCTTAAAATATTTCAAGACATCCGTATTTCGAAATCTCGACCTCCACAAATAATCGATCAAATTGTTTTATTCCAAGAGGTCCTTAATAAATCGTGATATCCGTAATATAGATGCAGTTCTAAAATTATATATTTCAGAACCTACATAACTCAATTTCAGGATTTAAGAATATCCTTAAATCGAACCGTGGAGGAAGAACCTCTATATTGAGTTGAAAACAATAAATATATGATAATTTACCGTACAGGTTTAAAGATGTCTGATTTGATTATTGAGATGTCAGTCTCACTGTCTCTTTTATATATATCACACATTTTACCTTTATCTTTTCCGAACGTAAAAATGAATTGTAATGAGTATGAGTATGTATATTACATTCTCAGTTTTATTTCAAAACTACTTTTATTATTTAAATGTTCATTTGACATTAAAGCATATTTCTATTTTAAACAGGTTGAAATGGTCTCATATGTCTTCAAGGCAGGGATCTAATAAAGTTTTAAAGATTTTCATATTGTATACGATGATATTAGATTGTCACACTAAATTACTCACTATATATGATAAAGAATTTTAGTCAAAGAGTTGCACTTACGTGAAAATAAAGATATTTGAAGAAAAATCAATTTTAAAGTATACACTTGATCAAAGGCCACGACTATTCATTAAATAATCAGCTTATTTATTATATATATGAACTCTCTTTACTTAATCTCGTAGAATTACCTTTGAATGTGCATTAATACATTAACTATTAAAATGGTCATTGAATAAAGGCTACATCCAAGTAAAGTTTACAATATACAAGTATAAACACTATCAGATAAAGGAAGCTTGAATGTTGTTCGTTTAAAACAAGTATATTTATTTGTATGCGATATTAATTTGTGTTGAGAGACATGCTCAATCATCAATTATTTTTATCCGATGTTGATCAAAATTATATATTAAACATTGCATTAAATGTCTGATTTGATCTATACTTATTCCTGCACTGTTTATTGTGAATATAACTGGTTTTAGAATGAATGCATAAACAATAAAATTAAGAATGGAAATGGGGAATGTGTCAAAGAGACAACAACCCGACCAAATAAAAAACAACAGCAGAGGGTCACCAACAGGTCTTCAATGCAGCGAGAAATTCCCGCACCCGGAGGCGTCCCTCAGCTGGCCCCTAAACAAATATATACTAGTCCAGTGATAATGAACGCCATACTAATTTCCAAATTGTACACAAGAAACTAAAATTAAAATAATACAAGACTAACATAGGCCAGAGGCTCCTGACTTGGGACAGGCGCAAAAATGCGGCGGGGTTAAACATGTTTGTGAGATCTCAACCCTCCCCCTATACCTCTAACCAATGTAGAAAAGTAAACGCATAACAATACGCACATTAAAATTCAGTTCAAGTGAAGTCCGAGTCTGATGTCAGAAGATCAGGCATGTTTAATGACGTTATGTAAATAACGTCATAAATACCTAATCATGTTTATGGTTTTTTTTACACTTCTGGAGAAGCTTTGGTGTAAAGGACTTGCATAAACTGAAAAGAATTAAACATACTACCCACAGAGGATATGCAACTACTTGTATACCATAATTTCAATACTCGCTGTAAAGGTTTATTGTACTCCGTTGAATGATTTTGCAATGAGAAAACTTTCCGACAAAGACCAAATAATGTAGAAGTTGGCAACTATAGGTTACCTTATGCCTTTCAACCATGAGAAAACCCTAACCTGGATTTAGTGTAAACAATCATAAACAGCCTAAGAAAAACAAGATATTGTGCAATGCAAAGATATAGGTATGGGACAATTAATATGATGTGATTAGAAACACTTTGAAATGCCAAGTCGTTAGCGTCAAACGGAGATTTTGTTTACTGGTTAACGTTATGTAAACACAAGTTTAAATTACAGTCATCTTGTCTGGTACTCTATTCCTTCTTATAATGGATCGTCATCTCATTTGTACTCACACCACAACTCATGCTAATTGTGTTGTTCTGTTTAAATCCTATTTGGTTTTTATGGTTTCAAAAGTTTTCTACATTTGCTTTTTCTCGCTTTGAATATTCATGCTTAATGACAATTCCGGATCGAATGTTTGTTTTTAATCTTTTTATGTCATCAGGTTTGTGAATTTTTCTAAAAGACATTAATGAAATTGCATGTAACCGCATAAATGCATTTACAGGTAGATATGTAAATTTGCTAATTGATTATATTTTAGTATTACAGAAAGTAGCAGAATGTGCTTTAACGAAAGAACAGATCAGAAATATGTCGCCAAGTACAAGACCTGCATGTCAACCAGGCGCAGTAAGAAATTAAAATCTAATCTATCATTTAAATATTTCCTTAACAATAATGCGTTTTCTATTTCTAATATAATGTATTACGATAACTTCTGGACTTCACTTATAAGGCATCCATGCTTTTAAAGGATGTCCGTTTTCTATGTGCATACATTTAATACACAGTAACGTTCGATTAATAACGACGTTAAATCAGTGTTTGGAAAATGGCATGATCTTCCACGTTGAAAAATACATTTCAGTTGCGGATCCAGAGGTTGGTTCCGGGTGGGTCCTTCTATTTTTGAACGATAACGCAATTGAATAAAGAGTTATGATTGGAACCCCCTTTTTATCCTGTGTTGGGACCCCCCTTTTATAAATGGCGGGAACCGCCAATACACTTCCTGCCTCTATGCCACACATTTTGATTTTTCCCTCATAAAAATAACAAAAAATATTTCGCAAATACAATAATCCTTACGGAGAGTAATATCCTGTTTTGGGTTCTTCGTGTCATATTATAATACTGTAAAATAAAATGGGATCAAGGTAATGAGAGAACACAACCTACATTTCATCATATGTCTATTAGTAGGCCTTAGATATAGATTTGTATGTCAAATAAACAATCGCAAAAGTTGTGTATATCATCGTTTGTATATCAATTGTTTTATACATATGGGAACACTCAATAACCGAATCCTATGGTTTAACATAGGTGATCTCAGTATCACTAATCTGTCCATAAACACTGAAGTTATGAGTTTACACCCCTGGCTAATCACTGCATTGAATAGTATTGCCAATTGTTCTGTTGAAATGCGTTGTTTCTATCTTAACACTCCATTTTCCCTAACCATTAAGGTCAGTCTTACATGAAACAGTAATAAGGGCTTATGGTGGCATTAAACATCAAATAGTCAATTAATCAATCAATCTTTAAGCATAAAACATTGTATGGTATTTTTTTTATAGGAAACATCAGCACAACAAGTTGATACAACTCAACGTCTGTCTGATTTAAGAAGCCATTTCCAGTCAAATGGTATTAATGGATACATCATACCTTCTGTCGATGCTCATCAGGTAAACAAATACTATGATCAGCTTGACCGTGTATTGCATAACTTTGCGTAAAGAAAGGCATATAAAGTTAAATATGAAAATAAGAAAACATAATGTGATCGACGATTTCAATTCGAAAGAAAAAAGTAATACCTGACTTAAGCTTTTCAAATTCAAAACAAAAACATTTTCTGTACACACCACACCCAGCAGCTACCAAAACAAATGTGGGTTAGCGCACCCCTCCACTTTCCTCTATACAACCGCAACAATTGTGCAACATGCAGCAATTGGACAACACCATCAGATAAACGTACAACTCAGTTCCAAGTAACTAACTACATGACTCGTTTGATAAGAACTAAGCACAAAACATTTACGATATTATACTAAAACCAAACATCACTTATAACGTGTATGCGTCCGAATCGCTTTTCTTGATTTATCCTCATCATGAACGCTCAAAGTCAAATATTAAATATATATATATATATATATGTTTCTAGACTAATATGCCAATCAGTAAACCTTTTGTTATCGAAATGGCGATAAATATCGAATAATAACTAAAACATTTTCAGATTATGTTTAAGATAGACGATTTCAGGTCTGATGTAACACTTATACAGACATACGATATCTTCATTCCTCCTTTTCCTAACGTGGAAAATGCAGTTTGCCTTATCTATCGCGGAAACGTTAGCAAATTGTAATTGTAATGAACTATGATAAAGAAATAAGGATGACTGTTCGATTAAAGAAAGGAGAACTGTTGACATTCATAGAAATAATGTGAAAACCAAAGTTGTCAGGGGAAAGTATATTTTACTTTACTTAGAATGCATCATACTCATATTTTAGTTATTTTTAATTCAATTTTTTATTTTGTAAAGGGAAGCTAAAATCACTGTAAACTCTGTTTCCCTGCTAATTACAAATATATGCATTCGTTAAGTATAACTTAGACCCTTCACTTGACATTTCTTATATATTGTCGACTGATTTTAGAGTGAATATGTGTCTGAATATGACAAGAGAAGACAGTTTATTTCTGGATTTTCTGGTTCTCAAGGTACGTCTTATTAACAAATAAATGTAAAAAACTATAAAATTTAATGTTTTACCATTGGAATATAATACGAATCATGTAAGTAAAAAACAATCAAGAATCTGAATTGTATAATTTCATTTTGGTTTGTTATTTCACAAACATTATCAATACACTGTTTTAATTACCGTTAAAAAATAAAAGTGGTTTGTTTTTGCAACCAGATCTGCTGTCGAATGTGTCGAATTATTTACAACTGGTCTAAACTAGACATAATTAAAGCTAAACATATGGTGTTTGCGCTTTCATGTTCATATCTGCATGTCTTACTTTCGAATATTGGGTTGTTGACCATCATTCAGAGTTTTTTACTGTGATGTATATATACATGCAAAAAGGAGCTAGGCTAATATGATTGCCAATGCGACGGCTATCTATTAAAGACCGCAGGACAATGATGCGACAGTGACTGGTTACTGGTTTCTGGTCTTCCTACAACCCTCACTTCAATATGAGAAAATTCTTTTATCGTATATAGAAGGCAATATCAAAAGCCCCGAGACGACCAATAAAAATTTACAGATTTCTTTTATCCAGCAAAAACACATTATTTTAATTTTAATATTTTTATCAATAATTTAAAATTAATGCAATTTTTTTGTTTGACGTATACTTACTTATAGCCATTGCTGTTGTATTGGAGGATAAAGCAGCCCTTTGGACAGATGGGAGATACTTTTTACAAGCAGAGGAGGAGTTAGATTGTAATTGGATATTGATGAAGGGCAGATCAGGTATAAATTAACGAGAAGGACAATAGAACTTATATGGACATTTTAGAATTAGTTCATGAAAAAGATGTAGGTTTGGTTTAGTGTTAATCTGGCATTAATACCAATAGTTTAACATCAACATAGGTATAATATAAGTAATAAGTAAACGCAAAATGAACTCATTTTTGGCATATCACATTATATATAACTAATTAATTTCTAACCCTGAAGTTACAGAACTATGTTGTTATGTCAGATCTGGTCCAATGTTTATAAATTTTAAGTTTTTATCAAAGGTAACTTTGGCCGCAACCTCAGATCCAAGACATCGGTGTGTGTAGGAAATGAATTAAACCCAAGACATCTTCCGGTCACAGAACTATAAGATGGAATGTTTCTGTCCATGTTTTATTGAAGCTTTCAGGTCCAAATAATCCCCCAAATTGACGTTCTTTGACAACAACTCCTAAATGTGTTAACTGTTGTAGATATTTGCTTTACGTTGATGATACAATGTTACGTCATTACATTGGCCTTTTTTATCTTTCAGATATCTCAATTTCAGATCTTTCAATACATGTATGCGTTTATTTGAAGTTTTTCATAACTATATAATGTTTCCCTAAAAGAAAAAAAAACCTTTTAAATTTGATTCTATTGCCATTGTAATGCAATTGTATGTTTACAGGAACAGAAACAGTGCCGTCTATCACAGAATGGGTAATTGCTGAGTTAGAGGGTCAGAACGGAGTTTTAGGAGCTTATCCTTTCTTGATAGGTAGTGGTAAGTCTCGTTTGTGATTTATTATTCCGTCATTACTGGAACTAGATATTGAGTAAAGGAAGCATTTATGATCCTTTTGCCATGGAAATTGTTTTTTCTTTTCATTAAATAAAGAATCGAAAAATGAGAATAATGGACGAACTTTTAAAATTCATCAAAAAATCAACGGCTTCTAGACAACAGGAAAAAAAATTAAGATGTCACTATTGCAATTTGTTTCGCAATAAAAACAAAATAAGTTTCAGATAACGGCTGGTCATTGTAAAGAAATGTAATTCATCAATCTCAAATAAAATATATTTATATTTCTATCAATTCATTAACAGATGATTGGATAAAAAAGGATAAAGAGTTAGTAGAAAATAACATGAAACTAGCACGTGTTGAAGAGGATTTAATTGACAAGATATGGACAACAGACAGACCTGTGCAGCCTAACACAGATATACATGGAATGAAACTCAGTTTTACAGGTACAATATATCAACAAGTTAAATAGACCTATTTCCTTTTTAGGAATCCGCGACACTTGACCTTAGAATCTGCGACACTTGAACTGTTGACATCAAACACTTTTCCTTCGTTGCTTCAGACATCTTCTATATATGACATCAACATTCAAAATGAGAACCTCTGTTATATCCACTAACGGCAGTCAAATAACTATAAAGTGTATGAATACATGTAAATGCCAATATGTCTTCTCAGTATGATCCTTTATTTAATAAAAACATCTTTTCATGTGCCAACAATATTGAAATTATGTACATTTAGGCTCTGACAGTTTCATAAAAAGTTTTTAAAATACACCAGTCTTAAAATTACCAGTACAATTGGTGTTCATAAAGGCACGGTTCTAGGACCTATACTTAAAAGTATACGTATGCTAGATATACTTACTGGAGGTGTGATGAGATGATTGAAGCTGTTAATTTTCTCCTTGATAATATTTATGTACGTTTCGGCAACAAAGTTTATCGACAGGTTGTAGGTATCCGCATGGGCACTAATTGTGCCCCTTTAATAGCAGACTTGTTTTTGTACTGTTACGAATCACAGTTTATGGCTAAACACAGTAAAAACCCGTCGAAATTGCATGTAATTGATAAATTCAACAACACTTACCGTTATCTTGATGATATTTTTTCGTTAAATAATCAAGAATTTTCTCAATATACTACTGAAATTTACTCCAAGGCAAGGAACTTACTTTGAATAAATCAAATTTATACGGTAATAACTGTCCTTTCCTGGATTTAGATATTTCGGTTTTAAACAGGAAACTCCACACTAAAATTTACGACAAAAGAGACGATTTTTCATTCCCTCTTGTTAATTATCCATTTTAAGATAGTGATGTTCTTTTGGCACCATCTTA